>SJYA01000194.1:2708836-2726130 GCA_006410615.1 Neotragus moschatus
CAGCCGGCGGGGAAGGGGCTTGGGGGGGCCCCGCCATCTCGCGGCAGCGGGTCCACCCTTCCCCGAGTGTCACAACCCCCTAGCAGCAGCCATGCATTGGAGAAGGAAATGGCAACCCACTCCAGTGTTCTTGCCTGGAATATCCCAGGGACGGGGGAGCCTGCCGTCTAGGGTGTCACACAGAGTCGAACACGACTGAAGCGACTTAGCAGCTTAGCGTCATAGGACACAACCTTAACAGTACAATCTACATCATATGGCACAGCCTTTAAAGTATGCTGTTCTAAACCTACATCATAGGACACAGCCTAAATCTACATCATATAGTATGGGACCCAGCCTTTACAATATACTTTCACACAAATCAGCCCACATTTGCATCCACATAACCCAAGTGGGACCCTGCCAGCTCAGGTCACCTTTGGGGTCTTCACACTTTCAAAATGGCATCTTGCATGGTGTCCCTGTAAGGACCCACAAAACACCCAAGAGGCACAGGGCCCACCCCTGTGTCCAAAGTCACAAAAACCATGCTGCCAAGGGTTCCCCTTTCTTTCATCAAAACTGGTTACCCAAGTCAACTAATTCACCTCAATACATATGGTTGATATGTTGTGAAGTCATTCACACTGGGGGCCCCTTGAGGATGCCCCTCGCTGGGCAACAGGCTGTTCATGCTTCACTTTCTTCTGTACAATAGGCCTCACTATCAAGCAGGGATCCACAGTCTCATAACATCCATCATCACCATCCTTAGTCTCATATTGCTCATCATCCCTATCACTTGCTGGCTTGCTGTTTGAGATGCTGGGTTCTTCAGGGCTACTGGGTTCTTGCTCTAACAAACACCAAAATACATTGCTCTAGTTCTTCCAAATGTTTCTGCACATTGTGCACCAGTACAGCATTACATAGAGTTTGATCTATATTTGCCTTCAGGAAGTCAGGAAAATCCACCCCACCATGCCAGGGGCAGTCTGTGTCACCTTGTTCAGCAAATGGGAACTCACTGCCTGTAACGCATTTTTAATGCTATTTGGTGAACCATCCCCGTTGCTTCCCTGTTTTCCATCAGCCCATGTCAAGAGGATCACAGACACATGGGACCGCATGCTATATGGTAGCCACTGGCTTCCTCTATCCAGTGGAACCTCAGTCTCTACCTGTTGGGTATCCTGCCAACTATGTCAGCTGCATCACTGATAATCCTATTCGTGATGTCAATTGTTTTGCTGTTCACACTGTATGCGGTGTTCGCTAAACCCAGGGCAGGCAAGGTGCGAGCTAAGATGCTGGAAGAAGACTTGAGGAGCCAAGGAACAACAGACAGTTTATTCTCTCCTGATTGACAGCAGCTGTAGCAGCAGTCATCAGTCAGTCAGTTCAGTCACTCAGTTGTGTCCGACTCTTTGAGACCCCATGAATTGCAGCACATCAGGTCTCCCTGCCCATCACCAAATCCCGGAATTCACTCAAACTCACGTCCATCGAGTCAGTGGGAAAGGTGGTCTGGTATTCCCATCTCTCTCAGAATTTTCCACAGTTTATTGTGATCCACACAGTCAAAGGCTTTGGCATAGTCAATAAAGCAGAAATAGATGTTTTTATGGAACTCTCTTGTTTTTTCAATGATCCAGTGGATGTTGGCAATTTGATCTCTGGTTCCTCTGCTTTTTCTAAAACCAGCTTGAACATCTGGGGGTTCACGGTTGGCACATATTGCTGAAGCCTGGCTTGGAGAATTTTGAGCATTACTTTACTACTGTGTGAAATGAGTGCAATTGTGCGGTAGTTTGAGCATTCCTTGGCATTGCCTTTCTTCGGGATTGGAATGAAAACGGACTTTTTCCACTCCTGTGGCCACTGNGGTTCACGGTTGGCACATATTGCTGAAGCCTGGCTTGGAGAATTTTGAGCATTACTTTACTACTGTGTGAAATGAGTGCAATTGTGCGGTAGTTTGAGCATTCCTTGGCATTGCCTTTCTTCGGGATTGGAATGAAAACGGACTTTTTCCACTCCTGTGGCCACTGCTGAGTGTTCCAAATTTGCTGGACTATTGAGTGCAGCATTTTAAAAGCATCATCTTTCAGGATTTGAAATATCTCAGCTAGAATTCCATCACCTCCACTAGCTTTGCTTGCAGTGATGCTTTCTAAGTCCCACTTGACTTCCCATTCCAGGATGTCTGGCTGTAGGTGAATGATCACACCATCGTGACTATCTTGGTCTTGAAGATCTTTTTTTGTACAGTTCTTCTGTGTATTCTTGCCATTTCTTCTCAATATCTTCTGCTTCTGTTAAGTCCATATGATTTCTGTCCTTTATTGAGCCCATCTTTGCATGAAATGTTCCCTTGGTATCTCTCATTTTCTTGAAGAGATCTCTAGTCTTTTCCATTCTGTTATTTTCCTCTGTTTCTTTGCATTGATCTCTGAGGAAGGCTTTCTTATCTTTTCTTGCTATTCTTTGGAACTCTGCANAATTTGCCTTGATTCATGAACCTAACATTCCAGGTTCCTATGCAATATTGCTCTTTACAGCATCAGACCTTGCTCCTCTCACCAGTCACATCCACAGCTGGGTACTGTTTTTGCTTTGGCTCCATCCCTTCATTCTTTGTGGAGTTATTTCTCCACTGATTTCCAGTAGCATATTGGACACCTACTGACTTGGAGAATTGCTCTTTCAGTATCCTATCATTTTGCCTTTTCATACTGCTCATGGGGTTCTCAAGGCAAGAATACTGAAGTGGTTTGCCATTCCCTTNTTTGCTTTGGCTCCATCCCTTCATTCTTTGTGGAGTTATTTCTCCACTGATTTCCAGTAGCATATTGGACACCTACTGACTTGGAGAATTGCTCTTTCAGTATCCTATCATTTTGCCTTTTCATACTGCTCATGGGGTTCTCAAGGCAAGAATACTGAAGTGGTTTGCCATTCCCTTTTCCAGTGGACCACATTCTGTCAGACCTCTCCACCATGACCCGCCCATCTTGGGTGGCCCCACAGGGCATGGCTTAGTTTCTTTGAGTTAGACAAGGCTGTGGTCTTAGTGTGATTAGATTGACTAGTTTTCTGTGATTATGGTTTCAGTGTGTCTGCCCTCTGATGCCTTCTTGCAGCACCTACCATCTTACTTGGGTTTCTCTTACCTTGGATGTGGGTTATCTCCTCCTGGCTGCTCCAGCAAAGTGCATCCACTGCTCCTTACCTTGGATGAGGGGTATCTCCTCACCATCCCCCTTCCTGACCTTGAACATGCAGTAGCTCCTCTCAGCCTTCCTGCACCTGCGCAGCTTCTGCTGCTTGGACGTGGGGTTGCTCCTCTCTGCCACTGCCCCTCACCTCAGGCCTGGGGTAGCTCCTCTCAGCTGCTCCTGCACTGTCACAGCCTGGCACTCTGGGTCACCACCCCTGACCTCAGACGTGGGGAAGCTCCTCTTGGCCATGCTTCTCTGAAGTCCATCGCAGCTGGCACAGTTCTATCCTTATCCATTTTTCATTTAGTAGGTTGTATGCATATTTGTTCAGGTGGCACTAGTAGTAAAGAACCCGCCTGCCAAGGCAGGAGACATAGAGATGCAGGTTCAATCCCTGGGTTGGAAAGATTCCCTGGAGAAGGACATGGCAACCTATTCCAGTATTCTTGCCTAAAGAAACCCTTGGGCAGAGAAGCCTGGTGGGCTATGGTCCACAGAGTCACAAGGAGTTGGATATGACTCAGGTGACTTAGCACACATGCATATATATATACATATATATAACAAAAATATATTGGTTTGCCTTTCTGGATGTCTGGGATCCTCCACCAGTGTTCAGAAGTTATTCTGTGGTAATTGTTCCAGATACAAATGATCTGTTGATGTATTTGTGGGAGAGAAGGTGGTCTCCCCATCCTATTTCTCTGCCATCTGGATAGAGGGAATACATGTATGCCTATGGCCTATTCATGTTGATGTATGGCGAAAACCATCACAATATTGTAAAGTAATTATCCTCCTATAAATATATATACATATATGTTGCTACACACACACACACACACACACACACACACACACACTCACACAGGCTGCACCACATACCATGTGGAACTTCCTCGACCAGGGATCAAAATTGTGCTCCCTGCAGTGGAAACACTGAGTCTTAACCACTGGATCACCAAGAAAGTTGAGTAGGTTGTATTTTTGTTTTATTGATAGTTTCCTTTGTTGTGCAAAAGCTTTTAAATTTAAGTGAAGTGAAGTGGCTCAGTCGTGTCTGACTCTTTGGGACCCCATAGACTGCAGCCTGCCAGGCTCCTCTGTCCATGGGATTTTCCAGGCAATAGTACTGAAGTGGATTGCCATTTCCTTCTCCAGGGGATCTTCCCAACCCAGGGCTCGAACCCAGGTCTCTCGCACTGTAGACAGACTTTACCGTCTGAGTCACCAGGGAAGTAGGTCCCATTTGTTTACTTTAGTTTTTGTTTTCTCTTTTTTTAGGAGATGAATCCCAAAGAACTAATGCTATGATTTATGTCAAGTGTTCTGCCTATGTTTTCCTCTTGAAATTTTATGGTTTGCCTCTTACATTTAAGTCTTTAATTCATTTGGATTTTATTTTTATATTTGGTGTTAAAGAATGTTATAAGTTCATTCTATTACATGCAATTGCTCAGTTTTTCCAGCACCACTTATTGAAGTCACTTTCTTCTCCAGTGTATATTCTTGCCTCATTTGTCATAGGTTGATTGACCATACATATATAGGTTTATTTCTGGACTCTCTATTCTGTTCCATTAACATATATGTCTGGTTTTGTGTCAGTGTCATGCTGTTTTGCTTACTACAGCTTTATGATATAATCGGAAATCATGGCACATGCTTGCTTCAGTTATGATTTTCTTTTTCAGGATTATTTTGGCTATTTTGTGTTTCCATACAAATTTTGAAATAACTTCCTCTAATTCTGTGAAAAATCCCTTTGATATTTTGACAAGGATTGCATTGAATCTGTAGATTACCTGGGTAGTATGTTCATTTTAATCATATCAAATCTTCAAATATAAAAAAGCAGTATATCTGTCCATCTGTTTTTGTTGTCTGCACATTCTTTTATTGATATTTTTCAGTTTTTGGAGTACAATTCTTTTGCCACCTTTGGAAGGTTTATTTCTAGGTGATAATTCTACTTAATGCAATGGTAAATATGGTTGTTTCCTTAGTATCTTTCTCTGATATTTCTGTTAGTGCATAGAGATGCAACGGATTTCTGTCTATTAATTTTGTATCATGTAGCTTTACCAAATTCATTGATGAACTCTAGTAGTTTTCTGGTGGTGTTTTAGGATATTTCTGTGAATAATATTATGTCATCTGTAAATAGTGACACTGATACTTTTTTTTCAATTTGGATTGCTTTTCAAAACTATTTTACATAAATGTGGCAGGAGTCATCCCAGTGCACGAGCCCCAAGGATGACCCAAAGTGATGGTACGGGGAGGGAGGTGGGAGGGAGGTTCAGGAGGGGGAACACGTGTACACCCATGGAGGATTCATGTTGATATATGGCAAAACCAATACAATATCATAAAGTAATTATCCTACAATTAAAATACATAAATTTAAATTAAAAAAAAAGAAAAGTAAAGAAAAGAAAAAGTGGCAGGAGTGTGCATCTTTGTCTTTACCTGACTTTACAGGACATACTTCTAGCATTTAACCATTGAGTATGATGTTAGCTGTTTGTTTTTCACGGATGGCCTTTGTTATGTTGAGATAGGTTCCCTCTATACCCACATTCTGATGAGTTTTTATCATGAGTAGATGCTAAATTTTATCAAAAACGTTTTCTGCATCTATTGATATGATTATTCTTATTTTTCTTATTCTTATTTTGATATTTTTATTCTTCAATTTGTTAATGTGATGCATCTCTTTGGATGATTTGTGGGTATTAAAAAATCCTTGCATGCCTGAGATAAATCCCACTTGACTATGGTATATGATCTTCATAGCTATTTGTAAGGCCTCCTCAGACAACCATTTGGCCTTTTTGCATTTCTTTTTCTTGGGAATGGTCTTTATCACTGCCACCTGTACAATATCATGAATCTCTGTCCACAGTTCTTCAGGCACTCTGTTTACCAGATCTAATCCCTTGAATCTATTTCTCACTTCCACTGTATAATCATAAGCGATTTGACTTACCTGAATGGTTTAGTGGTTTTCCCTACTTTCTTCAACTTAAATCTGAATTTGACAATAAGGGGTTCATTACCTGAGTTGCAGTCAGCTCCCAGTCTTGTTTTTGCTGACTGTATAGAACTTCTTCATCTTTGGCTGCAAAGAATATAATCAGTCTGATCCCAGTATTGACCATCTGGTAATGTTCATTTGTAGAGTCGTCTCTTGCATTGTTGGAAGAGGGTATTTGCTATGAATAACATCAAAAAGGACACAAATAATAAATGTTGGCAAGGATAAAGGGAAAACTGTACACTATTGGGTGTTGTTGTTTAGTTGTTCTGTCATNGTCTGATCCCAGTATTGACCATCTGGTAATGTTCATTTGTAGAGTCGTCTCTTGCATTGTTGGAAGAGGGTATTTGCTATGAATAACATCAAAAAGGACACAAATAATAAATGTTGGCAAGGATAAAGGGAAAACTGTACACTATTGGGTGTTGTTGTTTAGTTGTTCTGTCATGTCCATCTCTTTGCAACCCCATGGACTGCAGCACACCAGGCTTCCCTGTCCTTCACCATCTTTGGAGCTTGCTCAAACTTATATCCACTGAGTCAATGATGCCATCCAACCATCTTGTTCTCTGTTGTCCCCTTCTCCTTCTGTAAGAAAGTAAATTTTCACTGTGGAAAACAGTAAGAAGGTTTGACAAAAAATTAATAATATAACTACCATATAAACAAGCAGTTCCACTCTTGGGTATGTATCTAAAAACAAAAACAAAAACAAAAATGGTAATTCAAAAAGTTATGTGAGAGAGAACAAGGTGGTGGAGGAGTAGATGGACGTAGAATACATCTTTCTCCATGGATTCATCAGGAATACAACTTCAGACATAGAAGAGCTTGAAGAACATGAGCTGAACACAGGTAAGAGTACTTGACAACTGGAATAGAACCACACAAAACTTGGTAGGATAAAGGAAGTAGGGGGTAAAGAGCAGAGTTAGTGTGATTGGACCTGCTCTTGGCAGGTGGAGGAACTGAAGCAGGGGTCTGATCCCCATATCAGGGCAATTGTTTGGGAAAGAGGAGAAACATTTGAGGCTGAGCATGAAATAGCTGATCAGTGACAGTCTAAATAGAATGAGAATCACACAGACAATCCTTGTCACAACCATACGTACCCCAGATAGAGATGTGGGTCCCCTAGAAGCACAGCAGTTGGGAGGTGGAGCATAAGGGTTGTGGAGAAATCCCAGAGTGAGGTCTGCTATTGACTGCAGAGAGATAGTCCAAGGGACACGAGGAAGGAGATTGTGGGGGGAAATGCTTGTGGAGGAAAAACAGGAAGCCATGGAAGCAAGGAATAATGCTGCATTATGCATAGGGGGTGCAGCCATCACTATAACTTCTATCTCCCCACACACCAGCACTGGTAACTGAACAATAGAGAGGCTGGCCCTTTAAGCGACTGATGTGCTGAACAACAGAGATGGACCTCAACCCCTTAAGTTCCTGAACAGGTGGAGCAACAGAGAAGGACCAATCAAAGAGGCTTTCTGATAGCCACCTGCTGGAGGCTAGAAAAAGCCTCTGATAGGGCTATAGCTCCTGTGGCTGAGGGAGTCAATGTCCCTGCACACTTGGAGCCTTCAGGATCCCCAAGGCCCAAGTGTCCATGTCACCTCCACGCCCAATCCTGACTGAGGCAGATCTGCCACAGGGTAGAAAAAGCCCTAATAACACCATGTCTCCTGTAACAAGAGCTGCTGGCACTCCAGCATAGCCAGCATTGCCAGGGTCCCCGTGATCCAAGCAACTTCACTGCTTCTATGCATGATCCCAACTGGAATAGAGCTGCCAGAGCCTAGAAGACATCCTGCATCCATGCATGCAGAGTCATTTCAGTTGTATTTGACTCTTTGTAAACCTGTGGACCATGTCCTACCAGGCTTCTCTGTCTGTGGAATTGTCCAGGCAAGAACATTAGAGTGGGTTGCCATGTCCTACTAGAGCACCATATTTCCTGCTGCCCTAGCCACTGGCTTCCCTGACTACCTGGTGCTACCAGGGCTCCTCTGATGCAAGCTGTTGCACCACCTCCACAATGGCCCTCACTGGGGCATACCCAAGTCCCCCATAGAAGCATCAGGGGCAAACTCCTGTGGATGACTCACATGCAGAGGGGAGAGAAAACCACAATTGAAAACCAGGGGCAGGGTGGCTAAGGAAGAGGACCCAAAACCTTTTTACCAGATGTACAAGCTGTAAATTAAATCCACACCATTTAATCTAGACAGACTCTGTGTCCATGAAATATATACAAGGACAATGGGAGTTCCCACAAAAGAGAATGTACTAGTTCTGACAGCTGTGGATATTGGAGTCAAGAACACACAGGAGTAGGACAAGATTAAAGTCTGTGCTGCCCCCACAGCAGGTCCAGAATCCAACACAATATTGTAGGGCATTAGGAGGTGAGGTGGACTGTGACTACCAGCAAGGTAAAGGACTCTGACAGCAGAGACTCAAGGAAAACATTTATTTTATTTTATTTTTTGGCAAAGTGATGCTAAGTTTTTCATAGCTTAAGAAAAACGTTTACTATTCTTATATTTTAACTTGTTCTATAGTTGCTTCTGGACTTTTTTCTTTTTTCTGCCCCTCACCCTCGACCTTTCCCCTCTCTGTTGCTGTACTTGTTGATTTTATTAGTATTATTAAATCTATTTAAGCTTTTGGAAAAAATGTTTTTAAATCGTATTCTAAATTTCTTTTATATACTACTCCCTCTACCTTGGGCCTTTTGTGGTTCTATGGGGTCTGTGGGGTTTTCCTTTCTTCTTCTTCTTCTTGTTTCCTCTCTTTTTAAAGTTTATTATTATTTTTAAAATTTTAACCATCTATTATTTTTTTCTACATCTATTCTTTTGTTTGCATTTTGTACTGTTCTTTTCCCACAGTAGTTAATCTTTAATGTGCATACATTTTCTTTGTCTACTTTTATTTTTTTTAATTTTTAATTTTTTAATTTTTATTTTTTTCCATCTCAGGTGAACATGAGTTCCCAATCTTGAACCCCGCCGCCCAACTCCCACCCCATATCAACTCTCTGGATCATCCCCGTGCACCAGTCCCAAGCATCCTGTATCCTGTATTGAATATAGACTGACGATTCGTTTCTTACATGATAGTATACATGTTTCAGTGCCATTCTCCCAAATCTTCGCACCCTCTCCCTCTCCCTCAAAGTCCNTAGCCTACCAGGCTCCTCTGTCCATGGGATTTTTCAGGCAAGAGTATTGGAGTGGGTTGCCATTTCCTTATCTGGGGCCAAACTATGGTGGAGGTAATGAAGGTAATGGTGACCTCCTTCAAAAGATCCCATGCATGTACTGCTACACTAACTTCCCCCAACTCGGCAGCAGGCTACTACCAACCCACGCCTCCGCTGGAGACTCCCGGACACTCCTGGGCAAGTCTGGGTCAGTCTCTTGTGGGGTCAGTGTTCCTTTCTCCTAGGTCCTGGTGCACACGAGATTCTCTTTGTGCCCTCCAAGAGTCTATTTTCCAGTCCTGTGTAAGTTGTGGCAGCTCTGTGGTGGGGTTAATGGCAACCTCCTCCAAGAGGGCTTATGCCATACCCAAGTCTGCTGCACCCAGAGCCCCTGTCCCTGTGACAGTCCACTGCTGACCCATACCTCCACAGGGGACACTCAAACACAGTTCTGCCTCAGTCCCTTTGGGGCCCCTGGGGCCTGGTGTGCACAAGGTTTGTTTGGCTATCTGTGGCTTTTATCCTCAAAGCCCCACAACCCACACAGGCTCCTGAATGGCTCCCAGTCTGTGACCCTGCATGTGTACAATAAGGACAGGCAGCTCTGAGCCCTCATTCCTCCTTGAGACCCCCCACACCTGCCCAGTTTCCTCTTCTCTCCACGCCAGGTCTTACCTGGGAAAGCTCTTCTGCTTTTAAGGCATTTTGTGACGACAATGGGCCCACCTGGACAGTCCAGGATGTGCTCCCCCTCCAGGTCCATCACTGAACCACGTCTGCAAAGCTCATTTGCTGCATAAGGTGACACCCCTACTTATGTTGCCTACCACACCCATGCTATGTACTCACTCAACATGCCGAAAACACCGCTGTCATGAGACTGTTCTGTGCCTGAATTTCTAAAGAAGGAAGAGCGGTAGCAGGTAAAAGATCACCAAGTCACGGCCACAGTCTCGGCAAGGAAGAAAGAGGCTGCTGCGGAGGGGACAGTCAGAGAGCTCAGAGGCGGAGCCGGTGGGGATAGAGGAGCAGAGATGGGAGATGACTCATGCAAAAAAGGGGAGCAGTGTGTTCGGGGCGGAGGTTCGGAGAAGGCAGTGACAGATGCAAAGGGGAGACTGCAGGAAAGATCTTACAGGTGAACTGCACTTCGGACAAAGAAATTGATGAGCCCTGGCACAAAAGTTTTACCAAAGAGGGATGATTATTCACTGCCCCAAAGGATTTTCCAAAGGGTTCTTCAAGTAATGAGTTCCACTGTGTTCTTAAAATAGGATTTACACCCAATTCTTCAGTCACACATAAAGGGATGCTTGTAAATCTATGGAAATGAAGTGAGACCAGTAACATCTGCCGCCTTCTGTGCTGGTGGTGTCAGAGGGAGTGGGAAGGAACCGCGGGCTGGTGGAGTGGGGGCTGGTGCCTGGGGAAGGAACTGACTTCCAGCCAGGGGGCCTCCCTGTAATCCTCAGGCAGGCTTCCTGCATTTCAGTTCAGTGGCTCAGTCATGTCCCACTCTTTGTGACCCCATGAACTGCAGCACGCCAGGCCTCCCTGTCCATCACCAACTCTTGGAGTTCACTCAGACTCATGTCTGAGTGAGTCGGTGATGCCATCCAACCATCTCATCCTCTGTCGTCCACATCTCCTCCCACTTTCAACCTTTCCCAGCATCAGGGTCTTTTCCAGTGAGTCCGTTTTTCGCATCATGTGGCCAAGGTATTGGAGTTTCAGCTTTAGCATCAGTCCTTCCAGTGAATATTCAGGACTCATTTCCTTTAGGATGGACTGGTTGGATCTCCTGCATTTCACATGTGCACAGCCCAAGGGCAGAGAGGGGAGGGGACCGAAGCAACGGATGGAGTTCTCAGACTCCAGCGCCCAGCTCCTCCTGCCTCTCCTCAGATCCTCCATGACAGCAGACCTGTGAGTCTGTGTCAACAGCAGAAGCTGCCTTGCTCCTACCTGCACACAGCCTGCTTACCCATTCCTGGGACAATCCCGAAACTTCCAGTTAGGGACAGCGCCTTTCATCCTAAAGTTATTATTAAAGTTATAATAATAGAGAGAAGACTCCAAATGCCCTGAAAGGGGTGAAACTGACATGATGTCAATGGCTGATTTCCCACCTCTTGGGGGAATTAGTGAACATAGCAGCACCAGTAGGAACAAGGGCTTTGGCCATTTCCCTCCCTCCCTTGGCCACAGAGCCTGCAGGAAACACCTTGGACTGCAGAGCCTGATAATACAGATGACAAGTACCGTGAAAACCTTGGCCCCCATACTCACTTCTCTGTCATTACCCCATCTAGGTTCTTTGTAACCTTTCTGTTGGCCTGAACTCTCGTTTCTCATTCTTTCCCCAAGATCTGTAGTTCTCCAAGTCTCTCCCGTCAATCCCCTCTTCTCTCACTCTGATAGATCTGGGTGGTCCCTACTCCTTCCTCTCCAGGGTTTCCACTCCCCACTCCAGCTCCATCAGCTCCCCAGGTCGCCAGACCACAAGGCCATCTCTGTCTCAGTGATACCCAGACATTTCTTCCACAACCTGCCCCAAATGAAGCTGTCACTCCTGTCCATTCACCTGCTCTTCCCACGTGTCCCATTTGTATCAGTGGGATCCCTCCCACCAGGTATCGTGACTCACACCTCTGCATTCCCAGATTCCTTCTCCCTCAACTCCCACATCCAACCCATCAAGTCCCAGCACTCGCACTTCAGCAATGGATCCCAAACCCAGGGCAGGCGAGCCACACACAAGACAAGAGCACAGGGAGCGGGCAGGGGGTTGGAGGACGCACCCCCATCTGGACAGGACAGCTGTGACTCAGCTAGCCTCATCCCCAGACTGTTGCTGTCCCAGGATGGGGGCCCACACCTACCCATTTCTAAAGTCTATACTTCTGTATTTATGGGAAGTTCCTTTATTTTTAGGCAGTTATTATTTGCATTTTTGGAAATCCCATGTACGCCGAACAAAACATGTCTGTCTGTGACCTCAAGGCTCCTCCCCCTCAGACTCTCCCTGACTCTTCCTTCTCTCTGCATCCAGTGCCCATATACCAGTATGTCCTTGCTCCCTCCTGGTCAGGAGAACCACCTTCTCGGGGTCTCCCTGGGCCATTTTCTCCATCTTTCCTCTGCTGATCTCAGGCCCCACTGAACCAATGTCGGGCTTTTCAGCTTTAGAGTCAGGCCCCCTGGTGGTGAGGAGACTGTGCTCTGTGCTCAGTCGCTCAGTTGCGTCTGACTCTTTGCAACCCCACAGACTGTAGCTCACCAGGCATCTCTGTCCATGGGGATTCTCCAGGCAATAACACTGGAGTGGGTTGCTATGCCCTCATCCAGGGGACCTTCCCAACCCAGGGATCAAACCCATGTCTCTCACATTGCAGGTGGATTCTCTACCGTTTGAGCCACGAGGCTAATGGCTTGGGTGAAGCAGACAGAGAAGAGAAGGCTGATGCCACTCAGAGTGACAGAGCCATTAATTAACGAAGTTAAACATCTGGCGTTTAATTAACACCTTCCCTCCTCTTTCATCCTCCCTCTCGTCTTTTCCCAGAGGGGCTCCCTGGTGGGTGAAACTGAAGCAGAAACCAGGAGGGCAGAGGTGAGAAAGCGGGAAGTGGGATGGGAAGTCCTGGCTGGAGGCAGGGCAGGGGAGGGGATTCCAGGGGAGGGGAGGGGAGTGACAGTCCCCTTATGCTGAAGAAGAGGATGGGCTGGGAAGAAGCAGGTTTGTGTCTCAGCAGGAGGCGCTCAGATTCATGCGGAAGTTTCTTGAGCAGAACCTTGGTGCCTAGAATGGCATGAGGAAGTCCACGGCTCTCCTGCAGCCACACTGCTGGTTGCCTCCTTGATAGTCACTTCCCCATCCTCCTCAGCAACAAACCCCATGATACACAAAGTGGCATCATTCCCAGTCCCAGGTGAGATGCTTCCCAAGCTCCCCTGCAGTTAGGGGTGGCCTGTGTGCCGAGTTCTGACCAATGCGAACTAAGCTGGCAACTACAGGTTCTGGAAAGTGTTGCTATCTTTACAAGAGAATAGACTCAGTTGGCGTCAGCCCCTTCCTCCCTGCCATGCAGAAAAATGTGATGTCCTGAGCTACGGTGGCCATTTCCATACCCTGAGAGGATAGGTTCCATGCCCTCCCAGGGAGGAGGATACAGACTCTCCTGATGCTATCATGTCACTGAGGAAAGACCAGCAGCTGCTGCCACCTCCAAACCTCTTGTTAAGTGATTAAACGAGTCCTTATGTCTAAAGCTATTTTAAGTGGTGTTTTCTGTTTCTTGAAGTTGAAAACATTCCTAAGTGGCACACTCCCTCCTGTAAAATCTCTTCTTTCCAGGGAGATAACAAGCTGACCACTTTTAATTAGGGTTACGTCAAGAGCAGACACTGCTGCTCAGAGCATTTGCCAACCTAGACTGCCTAGGATGTGGGGTGAAGGATGGGACAGCTGACAGCAGCGGGAGCCGCATCTGCATTGGACCGTGAGCTCCGAGGGGAGCCCTCTCGTCACTGCCTCCCAGTGCCAAGCACAGAGCCTGCCATGTAGTGTGAGCGCAGCTGAATGTATTTGTGAATGAATACACAAATGCATGGATGTGCCAGTGGCACAGGTGTCCCCCTGACAACCAGTTGGCAGGAAGGGACTGTCTAGCAGCTAGCTTGACTCTAATGGATTCCAGACCCACCCTTCTCTGAAGGCCATCCTGGAATCCCTCTCCCCTTCAGAAGCTCCCCCATACCCAGTTCCTACTACGCCCACCTACCCTGTTATTTGGCAATCCAACAAATGTCCCCATGGGTAACATACCTGGCTCCCTGATCAGACTGAAAGCCTCTTGGGCAGATGTCAAGATCTTTTTTTCCCCAATAAACTGCCTTCGAATATTCTCCGGTCAATATAAAAAGTCTGAAAATATTCCATGTAAGTGAAAAATTCACTAAAGTCAATTTAGAGTGCTCCCTACCAGAAACGATGCCATTAACATGTTAATTTTAAACGTTCTAACATATCCCTTTTAATTAATTGTTATGATTTCCCCAGCTATTCATTTAGTTAAAACTAAAAACACATGACCCAAAGTAAACCAAAAGACCTTGTTGGTGCATGCTGAAAATTACTCATATTTACTTTGATGCTTACATGACCTCTAACACCTAAATGGAAATATTAGAACATTAAAATAAACTTGTTGAAAAGCCTTTTGTTTTGGCAGAATCCTTTTAAAGCCCCCATAAACTACCAGTGTCTTGAGCACAGAAGATAGTTGATATTTTCATCTGAGGTTGATACTTCGGAGAAGTGCTAAGAGGCTGATGATTTAAGAAGGTGCCCAGAAAAGAGTTCCCCCTAAAAGGGATAGTCTCCTGATATCTACAATACATGTGAAAGTTTCCTATTAGACTGATTACTTTCACTAGCTAAGTCCACCTTAAAGTAAAACTTAACCACCTGAGCAACAGTTTATATAATGGGAATACTACAAACAAAACCTTCTGGAGTGCCTTTGTGAGAATCCGATCAACATGAAAATTCATTTTAAGAATGCTTATTTAAATAAGCACTTAAATGTAATTAGTCAAGGAAGAATTAGCCCAGCAATTAATCACTTTTGAGTGCAAGCTTGTAGACCTTAGAACAGAGAAAAATCTTAGATTCCCCGCTTCCCAATCATCCCACAAATGACCTCTATAAGGTCTTCAGAAACATCTGAGGAACTTCTTGAATTTAATTAATGTGGTGCTTTGTAGGAGAGAAAGAAGAGGGGGAAAATGTAGGGGTGGAAGCGCTCCGTAGCAGGTGCTGTTGGTACCCTGCCAGACCCTCATTTCCNGGCCATCCTGGAATCCCTCTCCCCTTCAGAAGCTCCCCCATACCCAGTTCCTACTACGCCCACCTACCCTGTTATTTGGCAATCCAACAAATGTCCCCATGGGTAACATACCTGGCTCCCTGATCAGACTGAAAGCCTCTTGGGCAGATGTCAAGATCTTTTTTTCCCCAATAAACTGCCTTCGAATATTCTCCGGTCAATATAAAAAGTCTGAAAATATTCCATGTAAGTGAAAAATTCACTAAAGTCAATTTAGAGTGCTCCCTACCAGAAACGATGCCATTAACATGTTAATTTTAAACGTTCTAACATATCCCTTTTAATTAATTGTTATGATTTCCCCAGCTATTCATTTAGTTAAAACTAAAAACACATGACCCAAAGTAAACCAAAAGACCTTGTTGGTGCATGCTGAAAATTACTCATATTTACTTTGATGCTTTCATGACCTCTAACACCTAAATGGAAATATTAGAACATTAAAATAAACTTGTTGAAAAGCCTTTTGTTTTGGCAGAATCCTTTTAAAGCCCCCATAAACTACCAGTGTCTTGAGCACAGAAGATAGTTGATATTTTCATCTGAGGTTGATACTTCGGAGAAGTGCTAAGAGGCTGATGATTTAAGAAGGTGCCCAGAAAAGAGTTCCCCCTAAAAGGGATAGTCTCCTGATATCTACAATACATGTGAAAGTTTCCTATTAGACTGATTACTTTCACTAGCTAAGTCCACCTTAAAGTAAAACTTAACCACCTGAGCAACAGTTTATATAATGGGAATACTACAAACAAAACCTTCTGGAGTGCCTTTGTGAGAATCCGATCAACATGAAAATTCATTTTAAGAATGCTTATTTAAATAAGCACTTAAATGTAATTAGTCAAGGAAGAATTAGCCCAGCAATTAATCAC
Source organism: Neotragus moschatus (assembly GCA_006410615.1). Lineage (NCBI taxonomy): Eukaryota > Metazoa > Chordata > Mammalia > Artiodactyla > Bovidae > Neotragus > Neotragus moschatus. The sequence continues at coordinate 2,725,051 of SJYA01000194.1, forward strand.
TTTTGAGTGCAAGCTTGTAGACCTTAGAACAGAGAAAAATCTTAGATTCCCCGCTTCCCAATCATCCCACAAATGACCTCTATAAGGTCTTCAGAAACATCTGAGGAACTTCTTGAATTTAATTAATGTGGTGCTTTGTAGGAGAGAAAGAAGAGGGGGAAAATGTAGGGGTGGAAGCGCTCCGTAGCAGGTGCTGTTGGTACCCTGCCAGACCCTCATTTCCGGGCCAATGTACCCATCTCCCAGCGACCTTCCCCAGAGGCCAGCTGACAGCCTAAGGCAGTCTCCTCGAGGAGACGGCCTGGAGGACTAGCAGGCCATCACTGACTGGTGCAGGGGTGTGAAAGCTCAGCCCCTTCTCAGTGTAACGACTTCCGCGGTGCGGTTCTCACTCCAGGGCTCCCACTGGAGTCAGGCAGTCCTCCCCGATAGCGCATCGTGCCCTGGGTCTGTCCTCTGCTGTCCTGCTTCCCTCACGCCCTCTCGGATCCTTCGTAAGTGCACTCCTAGCCAGCCACCTACATGAGAATCTCACTCAGGCTCTGTTTCCAGGGAACCTGCCTGGAGGTTCTGCAATGCCTTGGCATTGCACCGCAGGACTGATGAGGAGACAGGGGAAGGAGCGAACAGGCTGGTGGAGGTGTGTGTACTCAGTTGTGGCCGACTCTTTGCAGTCTCATAGACTGTAGCCCACCAGGCTCCTCTGTCCTTGGAATTTTCCAGGCAAGAATACTGAAGCAGGTTTCCATTTCCTCCTCCAGGGGGTCTTCCCAATGCAGGAATCAAACCCACGACTCTTGCATATCCTGCATTGGCAGGTGAGTTCTTTACCACTAGTGCCACCTGAGAATGGGACCAAATGGCAGTCTTGTCTGGCCTAGGGCTCTGCCCCCTCACCTCTATGCCAAGCACAGCATGGGCCAGGCCAGCCCGCAATCCCTCCAGGGCTGGAGCTTTGAGCAGAGCTGCTGTCTGCACCTTCATCCCTCCGGTCCCCCCCCCCCCCCCCCCCCCCCCCCCCCCCCCCCCCCCCCCCACCCCCCCCCCATTTTTTTCAAAAAATTAAAACAAAAAAAAAAA
>SJYA01000194.1:2726158-2739328 GCA_006410615.1 Neotragus moschatus
ACCCCCGCCCCATGCTCTCCTAATCTCCAAGGCCCCACACATTTTTCTAGAAAGTTGTAAATCCAAAAAGCAACTGGTCTCCACTCACCAGATTATTAGGATGGGCCCCAGGCAAATTGAGGCTCACAGACTCACACAGAATTAGCACAGAAAGGGCCTTGGGAGGCAGTGTAACTCCCTGACACACTTTAATCTGGATTATATGTCTGCTTCTATGCCCCCCCCTCATTATAATTCTGATAATTATGGTCTGATCTGTTCGGCTGTAAACCGTTTACACAGCTAGACAGAGTCAGAAAAGCACGGTTGCCAGTCCCCCTTCTGAGGTCCTTTTCTCAGGGCTGGTCTCCCCAGCAGCAATGAACCTGAGTCAGAAGGGATGATGGTCCTGGGGGCGACTTGCAGTGGGTAGGCTGGAGATTGAAAGCGTGCTAACTCTTGAGAGTCTCTTGAACTGCAAGGAGATCCAACCAGTCCATTCTGAAGGAGATCAGTCCTGGGATTTCTTTGAAAGGAACGATGCTAAAGCTGAAACTCCAGTACTTTGCTCACCTCATGCAAAGAGTTGACTCATTGGAAAAGACTCTGATGCTGGGAGGGATTGGGGGCAGGAGGAAAAGGGGATGACAGAGGATGAGATGGCTAGATGGCATCACTGACTTGATGGACGTGAGTTTGAGTGAACTCTGGGAGTTGGTGATGGACAGGGAGGCCCTGCAATTCATGAGGTCACAAAGAGTCGGACATGACTGAGCAACTGAACTGAACTGAACTGATGCCTCTAAGCTTGGAGTGGGGGAGGGCAGCTGTTTGCATTCCAAGCTCCTCACCCCTGCAACACAACTGGAAATATCAAGTTTGGTAAGATAAGGTGAAAGTCACTCAGTCATGGCCGACTCTTTGTGACCCCCATGGACTATACAGTCCATGAAATTCTCCAGGCCAGAATACTGGAGTGGGTAGCCTTTCTCTTCTCCAGGGAATCTTCCCAACCCAGGGATCAAACCCAGGTCTCCCACATTGCAGGCAGATTCTCTACCAGAGAAGGCAGAGGGAAATCATGGAAATCTGGGTCTTCCTGAGGTTCATAATGCCTTGTGAGGACATGTGGGGTCATCTTTTCCATTCCCCCAGGCTCCAGCTGGGACGGCTCCTCCCCACACCAGGGCAACTGGATTTGGGGACGATACGGGTCACTTCACATCAACCACACCTCCTAGTGACCACATAAGTGTCTGCTGCTCATCAGTGTCAGGACATCCCTGCATATTTTCTGCATCATGAACCAGCACTTATCAAGGGCACTAATGAATGCCAACGGCCTCAAGAATTGGGGGAGAAGGCAGTGGCACCCCACTCCAGTACTCTTGCCTGGAAACTCCCATGGACGGAGGAGCCTGATGGGCTGCAGTCCATGGGGTCGCTAAGGGTCAGGCACGACTGAAGCGACTTAGCAGCAGTAGCAGCACACTCTCTCTTAGGCCTTCCCCTGTGGCTCTGCAGTAAAGAATCTGTCTGCAGTGCAGGAGCTGCTGAAGGCGTGGGTTCGATCCCTGGGCTGGGAAGCTCCCATGGAAGAGGGCATGGCAACCCATTCCAGTATTCTTGCTTGGAGAATTCCATGGACAGAGGAGCCTGGCAGTCTACAGTCCATAGGTTTGCAGACTCAGACATGACTAAACAACTTAGAACTCATGGACCCACACACTCTCTCTCAATCTCTTTGGGGAGAGAGAATTCTGTGGTCTTCTGCTGACTTAATGCTTACCTCTGAACACATTTTCCTCACCAATGACCCCAACTTGCCAAATCTCAACTACCAGGTCTTCTGGAGATAATACATGATTCCTACTCTTTAATAATCATATCTAAGCTTTATTGTTTTCTTTATTCTATGATAGGCAGTATGATCCTTACCATATGCTGTAAAATAAGATTGTCTTTTGACAGCTAAGGAAACTGAGAGGTTGGGTTGCTTGCCCAGAGTCACCAGCCAGTGACCCAGCCCAGATCTGGCCTCATGTCCATTCAAAGCTAAAACCCATGCTCTTGGCCAGCTGGTTTCCCACCTCCTTACAGGGCTGCTGGAGAGCCGATTCCTCCGGGAAGGAAGTGGGGCTTGGTGGACTCTGCAGCTGTGGAGGTGTAGAGCAGGGAAGCTTCCTGGGCCTTCTTCTCATCTTTGCACTAAGGCTGTCTCCTGCTCAGCTCCTCTCTCCCTGCCTGGGGCGTCTTCTCTACTTCCCATCCCATACTGGGTTCTGGATCCATCTTTTTCAACTCTTCTGCTGCTACCAGGGCCATTGATCATTATTTTCTGTTCCAACTTCTGCAGTGGGAGCTCCCAGCATCCTGCTCCACCCCTCAGACCTCATAAGCCCTGGGTCCTCCCAGCGCACCCCCTCCCCCCTGGAGCCCACTTGTATTTATACTCAGGGGTAAGTGAAGTCCTCTGTGCCTCTCTGAGTTGCTCACTGCAGCGGGACTTGGTGCCACCGGCACCCTCTTCTCCTGTGCATTAGCGTCGCTTTCCAGTCACTGCTCATCAGCTGGGCCAACAATGGGGGTGGCAGAGAACAGCGAGGCAGATAATCCAAGGTAGCAGGGAATGTAAAAAATCATCTCTATTTGGCTGTGGAAGGTATTTTTGGACTTACAGTTGAATGTGGGTGTGTGTGATGTGCTGGGAATTCACAACATTTCAAACCAAATCCTGAAGCGAAACCAGCAGGACCTGACTGCTGCTTTTAGGAATTAGAAAATCATCTACTCGTCTACTTCCTGCTGGGCCGGGAAGCTCAGTGACATTCAAGATCAGCTAAAGCAGAGCTGCTAACTGAAAGACAGGTCCACACCATCCCCTGACCTAGAGCCCCGACTGCAAACTTCAAGGTGGATGCCGACAGGGGCCAAACAGCCGCGTGAGCAAAGCCAGCTAGGGTAACACAGGAGAGCGTGCACTGCAAAGCGAGGAATGGAGCCCCTCAGAAGGGCACAGCCACTCCTCGGGGCAGCTGCAACTCAGCTCCAGCTGATGACAGGAGCCAGACAAAACACATCTGTGAAAGAATCTGGCCCACTGACAACCGACAACTGGTTTGCAACTCCATCCCCAGGGTTCTCACACTTTAGCCTGCACCAGAATCTCCTGGAGGGCTTGTTAGAGTAGATTGCTGTGCCCCATCCCCAGGGTTTCTGATTTGGTAGCTCCAAAGGGGAGTGCAGGAATTTATATTTCTAACAAGCTCCCAGGCGATGCTGAGTCCAAGACCACACTTTGAGAATGACTGTTCTAGCCTAGTGACTATATGACAAAGGCATTTTATGGTTCCTTACCTTTGGGTACACGGTAAGTCACTTCAGTTATGTTCGACTCTTTGTGACCCTATGCACTGTAGCCCCCGCAAGGCTCCTCCATCCATGGGATGCTCCAGGCAAGAATACTGAAGTGGGTTTCCATGCCCTCCTCCAGGGGATCTTTTCCCAACTCAGGGATCGAACCCACGTCTCTTCTTTACCCTCTTTACCTTTAAAATGTAATATCCTTCCTGTGTGAACTCACGAGGNCTATGCACTGTAGCCCCCGCAAGGCTCCTCCATCCATGGGATGCTCCAGGCAAGAATACTGAAGTGGGTTTCCATGCCCTCCTCCAGGGGATCTTTTCCCAACTCAGGGATCGAACCCACGTCTCTTCTTTACCCTCTTTACCTTTAAAATGTAATATCCTTCCTGTGTGAACTCACGAGGTAACCAGGTCCTTAAGAAGCTGAAAGTCGGATGTACACCGAAGAAGGATGCACACACCTTTATGAAGTGTCAACTGTGCCTCGGAAGCATTCTTGAATAGTATCTGCTTTAATTACAGCAGCGTTTCCACGAGGGAGGTGTCACTGCCCCCGCTTCACTGCTGATGAGCTACGGCACAGAATTGTTCATGACTTGCCCCCGCCACACAGCTAGTAGTGACAGTTCTGGGACTGGAATCCATATCAGCCTCACTCTAGTGTCTGTGCTTTTGCCAAGCCATCAAATTCCACAGAGAAACAGGCCCTCTCTTTATAACACACCCTTCTGGGGGCAGAGCAGAATGGCCTCCTCTTCAGAGGTCCTCTAAGTCTGTTCTTTGGGGCCACTCTCACAGGAAGGGCCAGATCAGGAGCCAGAGGACATGGAAGACACCCTTTGTCACCTTCCAAAAGGAAGGATCAACCAAGTCCTGGTCCCTGGGCACTGCCCAGAGGCTGTGATTCCCAGAAGACAGGACAGGCCAACTCTGGGGCAGAAATGGCCCTCTGAACGCCTTGTGTAGGAAGCCACAGCACCTTAGTCCTTGGCAATACAGCAGAGCAGGATGGGGGAATTGTCTGGTTACTGTCTGTAAACTCCTAAGGGCAAGAACTGTCTGTTTTGCTCAGCCCTGTATCCCTAGCTCCTAACATAACACCCGATGTGTAGTTGACACTGAATTATTTGCTGAATGAGAATGACTGAATGATGGAACAAAGGGTAGGGAATCTTTGTTCTTAGCCAAAGGGACTTTGGATAATGTGCCCACTCATGACTGAAAGTCTAGACACTCATAAAGCAGGCAGCCTTGAGAAAGAAGATGTGGCAGGTGATAATTCTGCTCAAGGTAATGGATCGGAAATGTTTTTCGAATCCAGTGTGGGCTGAGAAGCAAAGATATTAACAGGTCTGCCAAGAGATGACAAGAATAATGTCATGTTCACCTTTGGATCCCCAGCCCCTGTGCCTGTTAAATGAATGAGTGAGAGCCTCCCATCCTGAATGCCCAGTGGGGGAAGTTCACGCACTGCTAGGAGGGAGCAGTGTGCCTCTGCAGAGGAGCTTCCCTCAGGCTTTTAGGCAAGCAGGAGGATGGGGTGAGAAGCACACGGACTTGAGTGGAAAGGGCTGGCTCCCTCTGAACTAGTCAACAACAGCCTCAGCGGGAGCAGTGCCCAATACTGTGCTCTCAATCACGGGGCCTCCTGCCTCCCTTCTCTTTAAAGAGGGATACGAGCAACAGTGGCAACAGCAATGGCACCGATAACAACTACTGCATAGACTTGTGATAAAGACAAAATGCTTGTGAAAGTGGTGGCGCAGGGAGCATCGTAAGTGCTTAAGTCTGTAGACGGAATGAACCTGCTGAGGGACAGGCAGCGGCTGGGTCTCTTCCCAGTCTGGCTAGGCTTGAGAAGAGCCTCTCGCCTTTCTAGGCAGGAAGTTCTTCCACTGTTTCATCTGCCTCCCTCCTACTGCAACTTCAACCCTCTTATTCCACTCTCCCTGGTGACGGGCTAGGAGGGCAGTTGCTGAGACTTTTCTACAATGGTGGTTTCTCCAGTACTTCCAGGAAACCAGCAGCAACAGATTGGCTGGAGTCATGCTTTAATATCGTGTGTGCACTGACTTAACGTACGATTTGTCCAAATCAATGTGATTCTACACTACATGGTAATATATGGAGTTGCTGCTCCATCTGCAACACACCAGCCCTTTTCCTTTTCATCTAGCACATTCCTGGTCTCTCCCTTCACTCCTGATCAATCCCTTTATTGTCCATGTGCAAAACTCAGCCTGGACCAGTCATCCCCAGAACTTGAATCAAAGAAAAGTTGTTTTTAGACTATACACTATTTGGCATTATCTGTGCTATGGTTTGACTTTATTCAGCTCTTCGTTTAATCCACTAGCTCCAGATAATCCCAGTGATGCTCTTGGGCGAACAGATCCAGTCCTGGGGAGCAAAGAGGAAGTGAGAGTGGTTGTGAAGCTGGCTTGGATGCCGTTGAAATGACTCAGCAGAAAGGAGCATGTCGGGGCGCATGCATAACCCCTTCCCTTGATGGGCTCTTGAAGGTCTTCACAACCACGATCCCATCAGATCTCCTGTGAAGTCTGCCGGCAGGTTGCCATCCTTTCATTCAATAGATGAGAAGTTGGAGGACCTGAAAGTGGCCCCAGATCCAAATGTCCGGATGGGGAAGTTGACCCAGATCTGCCTTCCCCCCTGCATCCAGCTCCAAGTCAAGTCTTGATGGTTCACACTACCTAAGGCTTTGAGCAACTTGGGGCTGGGGGTTAGAAATTGAGAGAGCCCCTACCGACCCAGGACAGGTAATTCAGAGCGTCTACATACCTTGTTTCAGAAATCTGGGAGCTAGAAATGGTTGAATCCCAAAGTGCCCTGAAAAACCACTCTTAATACCCTCTTTGAGGAGTGAGCAGCATTGAGACTAAAGCAGGAATGAGAAGGCATGACTGCTCATCTCAGTCTAGGTCTCTGACTCCCTGCCTTCTCTCTGTGTTCAAGTTACATTTTATCCTTCTCTCCCTTCCCACCCCCAGCTTCCCACTCAGGGTGCCAATCAGGCTTGTGCCTCCAGACTCCTGAGAGGAGCCAGCCAATGAGCTGCCAAGCTCAGGGTACATGGGTTGGTCCAGTCCAGCTTTGGAGACGAAGCCAGCTGAGGCCAGGACCCCAGACCTCTGTGCTGCAGGTGGGGCTCCTCCTCTACCTCCAAGGTGAGTAGGGCAGAAAAGGCTGCCTATAGAAGGTTCTGGAGTCTGCTGCTTTTCTCTTGGAGAGAGGAAGAAGGGAAAGAAGTGGGAGGGGTTGAGGGGAAAGGAGGGAGGGATGAATAAGGACAGGGACTAGAAGCGAACAAAGAAAAGTCAATTGTTCATCTGTTGTCATGAATGGAGGGATCTTTCCTCCTTTTGGTTTGTTACTGCTCTTACGATGGTGTTTGGACAACAAATAAAACAGTGAAGGGCTAAGAGGCTGGAGTCTGTGCTGGACTTGTGTAATGCTACAGACATGGTGGGCTGCAGATTTCCAGGGCAGGCAGACAGCTTGGAGTCCAGCACAGGGCAGGGAGGTGAGGAGGCAGGGAGGATCCTGGGATGCCTCAAATCCCTCTAGAGTTTCCTCCTGGAGGGCTGAGGATTTTGTCACCAGGCTTAGTTCCTCTTGATCTGGGTCCTGCCAGCTCAGATTCCTGAACTTCCAGAACACAGTGGTGTCACAACTCATCAGGATAAGGTCACAGACCATCTGGGAGATGACTGCCATTCTCCGAGCATGTTACATCAGTGCCCAGGTCCACTTGGCAGCAAATAGTTGGCTGAGGGAAGAAAGGGCTCAGGCACACGATCCCCCACCTGCTCCCCACGTGCACCATGCTGCAGTCCAGGGAAAGAGAAGGCTCACAGGTGGTTGAGTGATGGGGAGGGTCCTGCAGGTCTCCCATCCAGCCCCAGCAAGTCTTTCCAAGAACTGTTCCCATTCCCCTCTTGCCAGCTGAGATCCACTTTGCCTGCAAAGGCAGGTGAAAGGTGGGTCTGAAGAAAGACCAGGCAGGGGCTGCATCCCTACCACTGCCCCAAACATGCAAGTGTGCACATGCACAGGCCTGAGGTTCAGACTCATTTCCTGAGGTTTCTCCTGCAGGTGCAGGACGTAGGTCCTCACTGCTCCCTCAGCCCTTAGCAGCTACGAACTAGGTGACTGGTCCTTCTAGTTTGAGGGTGGGGGCAGGGCACATGCTCAAGGACCTTCCAGGTGGACAGGCCTTGGGGCCTGGTGGGGGGCAGAAGAGAGCTTTAGCCTTGGGCCAGGGGATGAGGAGAGGAGGGTCTTTAAGAGAAGTACAGTGAGCGCTTTCTGACCCGGTATCAAAGCAGCCCTTCTTAGACACAGAAAGATGGTCAAGCTCTGACAAAGCCCTTCCAGTGCTTAATGAATGTCTCTCTTGAAACCTGGTCATCAGTGCCAAAGTCCCTTAAGCTCCACATTCATAGAGCTCAGTTATAATAAGAATGACAGCTCACAGGCTTATTATTTGCAGGCATTTTTCTATGAGGACTTTATTACTCACCCTGCAGGTCTTGTCCCTCCCCCACCCACCTCCATTTCCATAGTGGAACTGCCTGGGCATAGACCGGCCATGGTCGGGGCCAGTTGGAAGAGCATCTGAAACACAGGAAACCTGGGGAGGTGCCTGGAAGTGTCCTCTGTTAGAAGGGAGAGGGAAGCAATATCATTTTGCTCCTAGAAGCTTTAGTCAAGTGCTTGCAGGTGTGGTTTGCCGGCAGCTGTGGGGAGGACTGGATGGGAGGGACGGAGAGTGGGTGCAGAGTGAGGGTGAGGGAGGGGTGGAGGGAGGCACAGCTGGGCCCCTGTGTGCCAGGAAAGCAAACTCTGCCGGCTGATGGTGAAGGAATGTAGGGAATGCTCCCTGTCCAGCTGTGCCTTTCCTGGCTCAGGCCTCAGCCTGGGCAGAGGAAGTACCGAGAAAACTGATGACTACCCGCAGAGGTGGGGACCAAGGCAGGGACCTGCTGGCCTCCTCCCCTAGGCCACCCTCCCTGCCTTTGTGTGAGTGCTCACACTAAACGCACAGCCCTGCGTTCACATCCCAGCCTGAGCACTTCTTAACCTCTCCATCAGTTGGTTTCCTCATCTGTGAGACCACGCAGGGCAGTGTCAAGATGAAATGTTTGCAAAAGCCCCCAGCACCGGCTGGCACTTACAAAGCACTCGATAAATATCAGCCACTATTTTATCATCGTCATTAGTGCTGTGATTATGCGGACCCTCCACGGCGCTCACTCCAGAAGCTCACAATAGCCTCCGAAATCCGCTCCCTATCTTTCATCTCTCCTCTCCAATCTGTCCCACACAGAGCTGCCAGAACAATAGTCAACATCGATGATTTGGTCCCATTATTCTGCTGCTAAGCCTCCACTAGCTTCCCAATGCCTACATGATCAAATCCAAACGTTCTTTCCATCTGGTACAGACTATTCATCCTGCCTCCTCCCTTGCCATTCCCTCTCCATCCCACCTCCTCAACTCGTCCCAAATCTCACTACCCCTCAGGCACTTGCCTACCCCGTCCCTTTGCTTCTACTATTCCCTCCACATAAAATGTCCTCCCCTACAAAGGAAACCTCCCATTCTTCAAGGCCCATGCAAATACCTACTCTTCTGTGAAGCCTATTCTGACCCTGGCATAGCTAACAGCTTCCCCTGCTTATGGACAAGGCACATGGTTTGTCCATCCTGTTTGGCTGTGTGTGTGAGGGGGTCCATTCATGTGTGCTTAGTTGTGTCTGAGTCTTTGGGATCCTACTCACTGTAACCTGCAAGGCTCCTCTGTCCACGAGATTCTCCAGGCAAGAATAGTGGAGTGGGTTGCCACACCCATCCTCCTCCAGGGGATCTTTCCAACCCAGGGATCGAACGCAAGTCTCCTGCATCTCCAGCAAGGCTGGCAGATTCTTTACCCAGGGATCCACCAGGGGAGCCCTGTATGTAAGGGCAGTGCTCCTCAAAGTGTGGTTTCTGGACCAGCAGCATCTACATGCCCTGAGAACTTGTCAGAAATGTAAATTCTCATGTCCCACCCCAAATCTACTGGATTAGAAAGTCTGGGGAGGACTCCGAGCAACTCTCAGTTGGGGAACCATGGGTATAGGGTACCCATACCCTTCCGGTGGTTCCTGGTACATACAGAGAAGTGATGGGTTAGATCAGATCTCCTGGGTAGCTTTGAAAAGATACTGCTGCCTGCAGAGTTCCTGATTTGATCGGTCTGGAGTGGGGGCTATGTATTCATGTTATTCTCCTCCAAGATTTTATAAGTATTTTCGAGCATATAAAGCAGTTGAAAGATTGTAGCGTGAGCACCTGTATGCCCACCACCTAGAGTCCATCATCAAAACATTTTGCTGTATTTGCTTTTCACGTATTATCCATCATCCTTCTACCCATACATTCATCCATTTTATTTTTTGATACGTTTCAAAGTTGGAGACATCACATGCATCACCCAAAGACATGTTAGAGCTTTAAAATTCCTCCAGGTGTCTCCACTGTGCAGCCAGGGATGCTCTGACCTCAGCTGGGAACACGTGCCAGCCTCCTAGCCTCAGTTTCTGCTGTGAAATGAGGGTGATGAATATGTTTGCTCTCCTTCCCCATTGTCACAAGGAAAGGAAGAGATCACACCTGATAAAGTCCTTTGTAAAAGGCTTTGTAATTAGCAGGAAACAATTGCTCATTTCATAGGATGTCAGATAAAATATAGGATGTCTAGTGAAATATGAATTGCAGATAAATGACAAATAATTTTTTAGTACAAGTCTATCCCAAATATTACATGAGATATACTTATGCTAACATATATTTCATTGTTTATCTGAATTTTAAATTTCACTGGGCACCCTGTATTTCTATTTAAGTCTGACAACAGGAGCTAAACTCTGTCCTGTGGAGGGCAGCAAGGTTGGGACACTCCACTCACAACAGAGTCAGGGCAAGGTGATGGCACGTACTGCTCTGCTCCGCCAGCCTCTCTGGTACCTTGGAGCATGTTACTGCAGAGCCAGGGCTGATGGGTGGGGCCAGGCAGGGGTCTGCATGCTTTCATCTGCCCAGGTTTGACTGTAATGGCCAGAGCCTTGCATATAGCAAGGCAGTGCTTTAGTCAGGATTCTCTAGACAAACAGAACTATAGGAATTATATAGCTGTCTAGCCATATAAATCTGCAGGGTAGGCTGGCAGGCTAAATGTCCAGGAAAGAGCAAATATTGTAGTTCAAGTCTGAAGGCCATCACATGGCAGAATCCCCTCCTGCTCGAGGGGAGGTCAGTCTTTGTTCAATTCAGGCCTTCAACTGATTGGATGAGGCCCAGCCACAGGATAGAGGGTAATCTGCTTTCTTCAAAGTCCACCAATTTAAATGTGAATCTCATCCCAAAACATCCTCACAGGTTCAGGATGGGAAACATGTGTATACCCATGGCAGATTTATGTTGATGTATGGCAAAACCAATACAATATTGTAAAGTAAAAAAAAAATAAATATTTTGCTGTCATTTTGATAAATCAAAAAGAAAGAAAGAAACATCCAGAATAATGTCTGACCAAACATTTGGGCACTGTGGCCCAGCCAAGTTGACACAAAATTACCCATCACAGTCAGCAAGTCTCAAACATTAGGGCACAAAAGTATCACTTTGGGGAACTCATTAAAATGCAGATCCCCAGGCTCCACCCAGAGGTTCTGATGCATGGGGCCTGGCACAGTGCCCAGGAGCCAGCATTTTAACCATTCCAGATGGTTCCAATCCAAAAGCTCCATGGGCTCACTTTGGGAAGCACTGCAGTTGGACCCAATAAATATTTGCTGACTACAGGAATGCTGAAGACAGTGGTTGGTGGGAAAGGGTCCAAGCTTGGGCTGGGCCACCCCTGCAAAACTGTGTCCTGGGGGCTCTGGTGTAGGTGTAGCAATGGAAATGGGGAGCCTGCCATCCAGTCCCTCCCCTGAAGGGGATCCACACCATTGTCTGCAGACAGATGTAGGGGATGGAGGACAAGACCTGTGCCTACACCAGCCCTGGCGCTAACCCAAAGGGCGAACCCCCTGACCCCACTTGGATCCTGAAGTGCCCCTCTCTTTCCCATGTGAGTGGAGTCGGTGGACGTGCTCGGCCTCTCACGAGCCGATGAGATCATGGCTCAGGAATCTGTGTGCAGTCGGTTGCTCCTGAAAAGAACCGCTCACTCAGCTGGGGAAGCAAGCAGTTGAACGTTCACAGGCCCGCAGGGGAGGCAGAGCACGGGCTGCAGGGGACCCACAGCATCCCAGACGCCAGCCAGTTAGCACTCTTCCTTTCCTGCAGAAAGAGGAAAATCGATCCAGGACAGCAGAAGCTTATATGACACAGCCTATTTGTTAATGGACTCTCATGGACCAGGGGTCAAAGCTATATCCTTGAAAACCCTAAGAGCTAAATAGTACCAGCCTGGGAGTGGAGGGAGTCAGGCAGAAAGAGAAACTCAGTGGTTGGTTAGGCTTCCCTGCCAGTCCCGGCATTGCCCCATAATGCAGAGTTAGCAGGATGGAGGCCTCTGCCAGGTGGCCTAGAGTAGAGCTCTGCAGGACAGAGAGGAAAGCAGGGCTTCCCGCTGGAGGCCCCAGGTGCTGCGCATGTGCCTGATGCAGAGAGCATAGGTGCTCCGTAAACACACGTTCAGCTCAAACGGGTGCAGGACAGGAAAGGAGGCTGACAGCTGCTCCTTCTTCCAGACCCCCTGGCCTCCAGTACTGTCTCAAACAGGGCTGCTCTGTTTCAGCCACTTCAGTGTGACCACAAGACCACCATGCTCCCTTCACCCCAGTCATCCTGACCAGGTCCTGCTGACCTTCCTCAGCCAGCCCTGAAATTGATCACACAGTGGCTGGATAGGGGTTCAGAGGGAGATACGGGGTATAAAGCATATCTTGAAGAGAATGGCTCAAGGACTGAGGCTCTGCAGCCTGGAGAAAAAAAAAAACAAGAATATCAGTAGGATGGGGTGGGGAATGCTGGTGTCAGAAATGCGCAAGACTCTGAAGGGCTATCACCTAGAGGGGATGACCAGGGGTGCCTGGAGATGCCCCTGTCACTCTACGGATGAAGCAGGGCAGACAGCATGAGGCAAATCAGAACTGCAGCCAAGGTGCAGGAGGATGGCCCGCTCCATCTGAGAGCACTCAGGCTGCCTCCAGAGAAAACAGCAGCTGGCCCATAGCCCAGCACCCGCTGAACACCTATTATGGCTTGTCATCCATGAGCATTTCCATGCTCTCCCTGAGTCTATTCCTATATTTAGCTTACACCACCTCTGGGGGTTATGAGTTCCATATAAGTTTACTACCTGCTGTGTAAATAGCACTTACTTTCATTTGTGCTAAAGCTGCCTTTTGCCAGCTTCAAGGGTTGCCTGCTACCACGTTCAGGTTTCAGAGACTTTGGAGATGAAGTTCATATGCACTTCAGCCACAGCCTTAACAGGCAGAGGGGATTCACAGTCGAGATGGCCCCACCTCACGCTTCCTTCCTGCTGGAGACTGGGTAGACTGTCAGCCTCACCTGAGACAGACGATCCTTTACAGAAGGAACAAGACCACACATCCCATTTTGCCCAGGTCAGAACCAAATGGCAGGCTGTTTCCAACACTCTCAGTCATAACGCTGGCCATTTGGCTGGTCTTTCTGTCCAAACCAGCACACCAGACCAAACTTCAGGTTGGCAACTTGTGGACATGACTTTACTTTTTTTTCCCCAAATGTGTGGCCTTACACATGACAGGGTGGTGGTGGGTGG
>SJYA01000194.1:2740704-2766627 GCA_006410615.1 Neotragus moschatus
GGGTGGGGGAGTGAAGTTGGGGCTTCCCAGGTGGCTCAATCCGGTAAAGAATTCACCTGCAGTGCAGGAGAATTGGGTTCAATCCTTGGGTTGGGAAGATCCCCTGGAGAAGGGCATGGCAACCTACTCCAGTATCCTTGGAGAATCTGATGGACAGGGGAACCTGGCAGGGTAGAGTTCATAGGGTTGCCTTTGGGTTATTTGGTTGCCTTTGGTTCAGGAAACAGTTCAATGTCCGACAGAGAGTCGGACATGATTGAGCAACTGAGCATGCAAAGTAAAGTTGACTCTTTGGCCCTACCCACCAGCTGACCTGACATTTCATCACCTGGAGGCTTTTGATGTCATCTACATTTTCCAGTGGATTCCGCTGTCAGCTACCCCACTCCAACCCCCATGCAAAAATGTATTGTCCCAGGATGAGTCACTGAGTTGTGGACCCATGGAGCTCCGGAAGTTCTCCCTGTTCAAGGTGTGGGATGCTGGCAGAGCATGCCCACCCTCCCTGAAAACCTCAAGGCCAGAAGAAGACCATGCCTTCAGGATAACAAGGCAGAGAACTGGCTCAAATTATTATAATTAAAAAAAAATTAATTTGACCACACATTAGTTTGACCCACATTAGTTGTGGCATGTGGGATCTAGTTCCCTCCCCTGTATCAAGAGTCCAGAGTCTTAGCCCCTGGACCACCAGGAAAGCCCCTAAAAATTTTTTTAAATATGGTAAAATATACATAATATTAATTTACCATTTTAACCATTTTTAAGTATACAGTGGCATTAGGTACATTCACACTGCTACTACCACCACCAACCATCTCTAGAACTTTCATCTTCGCCACCTGAAACTCTGTACTCTTTCAACACAAGCTCCATTTCCCCTCCCCCAGCTCCTGGTGACCAGCGTTCTGCTTTCTGTCTCTATGGATCTGGCTACTCTGGGTACCTCGTGTTAAGTTGAATCACTCATTACTTGTCCTTTTGTGACTGGCTTATTTCATTTAGAATAACGTCCTCAAGGTTTGTCTATGCTGTAGCACGTGTCACCAAGTAATCTCTTAGGGCATGTCACCGTGTGGCATTTCGTGGGCCTGGTGAGTCAGGGGTGGACAGTTTCAGCAGTGGCCCCATAAACGTGGGCATGTGCACACACTCGGTTCCTGCAAGTCCAGGAGTGTAAACGCCTCATGCTCGCACTCTCCCTGCCACACAACCTCCACAAATCTCCGAGGGCTGCTCTCCCGTGGATTAGGAGTAGATCTCAGACCTCCCTGTGCAGTAGATGCCCCGTGCCAGTAGAAACACGTGAAGAGCTGGTTCCACTGCAGAGAGTTTCGTTGGGCAGGGTGCAGTGACGATGCTGGGCAGCTGATGGGGCACCTCGTGGGACAGCTGCCTGTGCAACAAGGGGAGGGCCTGATGCCAGTCTGAGACCCTGTGCAGCCAGCCTGCCCTGGACCACTTGTGAAAACCAGCAGGGGAGGGCTCTATGAGGAAATCAGGTCACCGAGTCCCCCAGGGCACACCTAGCCTGTGAGTCAGCTCTAACCGCCTACTGCCTTCCTCTCCTTCTCCAGACGACTGTTCCCTGGATAGCGCACGCCAAGGGCAAGACAGAGTGCTGGGGTCTGCAAGGAGGAGAGGCCAAGCAAGGACTTCCAGGGAATGAGGACAAGAACTCCGAGGCTGTCAAAAAGGCAGAGCGTGGCATCAGCGGCTGGTTTTCGGAGCAGGGACAGAGAGTATTTCTGGAGCAAGGAAGTCTCCTCCTCCAAGGTGGTACTGGAGCTCAACAGAACCCTGGCAGTAGACTCAGAAGAGGCAGGAAAGTGAGGTGTGACGGTGGAAGTCAGCCAGGACCCAGTGCGACGTGGAGGGGCAGAGAGGTCTGAGTCAGGACTCTGGGTACGATTCCAAGTGCTTTGCACTCAGATGTGTGACTATGGCAAGTTACCAGGTCCTGCAGGCTGCTGTCCCTCATATCAGGAGCAGGGCTGGGGTGATGGGAGAGGAGGTTGAGACTGTACTATGGAGGGCCTTGAATGCATTTAATTCAGGGAGAAGCTGGGAGCCATTCACTGTTCCAGAGAGAGACTCATCATACTCCTTTTAGCCACAGGCTTGTTGACCAGGGAGGGGAGGTAGGTTCCTGACCTACGTCCCTCCTGTGAGGTTGGCCTGGTTAGTCTGACATCTCCAATCTCCTCATTTCCCACTTCAGGAATTCCCTCTAGTGAGTACATAACCCCTGGAGGAGGGTTTCCCCTGGCTCCTGGAAGTGCTTACAGCCCCCTCCCGGCACCCGTTCACAAAATCAGGAACTGTGAACTCTAAATAATTTATAAACATGTTAAATAAGACTAGGTCTAGCCTTGATCCCTGGGGAGCTCACTGTTAATACTTCCCTCATTTAACATCAGCCTGAGCCAGACATCATTAGGAAGGGAAATCTCCCTCTCTCTCTTTTAAAAATCATGTAGCTTAAATGGTTTGGGATTATTTGCGGCTTTGAATCATTCCTGCCACTGCTCCTTCCCATTACGGGGATAATTAAGAATTGACTATGGTTGGCAAAAAGCGTTAGACAGCCAACTTTTTATTTGGTTTTTCAAGTGCCCCAGCCCTCCCTGCTCACCCCCCAGTCTTCCCTTTCTTGTCCCTGCAGCCTTACAGCCCAGGTCCCCCGGGGCTCCCCCCATGCAGGTCTGCTGCCTGTAAACACACTCGGGGCCCCATGGAAACCACACACTGAATGGAGGGAAAGCAGGGACACCATTCACTTTCCTCTTATTCCACTGCCCCATTTCCTCCAGGCACCTTGCCTGCTGTCCCTTGGGCCTGGGGCCAGAGTGTGTTTGTTCGGCTGCCCTGGTCACCCGGGAATGGGGTGGGCTCAGATCCCAGACCTGTCCCCCAGCTGGTCATTCTTTCTTTCAAGAGTCACTCTCTCTGACCGGCTCAGGCAGGATTAGAGGCTGCAGGAGGAAGAGCGTGCCTCCCATGGCAGAAGGAGAGGTCCCTGACACTGGGAGACCTCCAAGGCTAGCCAGTGGGATGAGGGGCCCCCTATCTCCATCCCCTCAACCACAGAAGCTCCTTCATCTCCTGCTGATCAGAGAAGGCCAGGGGCATCCCGTCAGCCTAATTCTTTGAAGGCAGCCCTAAGACTAGGGTGATCTTCCTTTTCCTGCCCCCAACCAGAACTGTGTCTTAGTAAAAACTCCTTGAGATTCCTTTTGCAGTCTAATTTAAACCTCTTCTGCTGCAGGTTCCATGAATCGTGGCTTGTTCTGGGTTCAGGAAGCTGAGGCTCTATGTCTTTTGTGTAATAAATCATCATGGAAACAAATGTAAACCATAAAGACACACAGGAAGTCAAGCTACCTTTTGGGGGAGATTGAGATTAGAATACAAAGAAGGTTCTAGAGCAACTGCCAAATTCTCTTTCTCGACCTGGGTGGTGGTATAAAGTGGCATTAGTAAAATATGTAAATTAGAAGTAAAAAGTACATCATCAGAGTGTCACAAATGACCAGTCAGCTGTGTCATTCTTCAGGGTCCCCTCTCCTGAGGTCTTCTTTGGGTTGAACAACCCCACCTCCTTCAGCATTTCCTCCAAGTTCAGGATGCATGAAGCAGATGGTTAGTCAAGTCCTCTGACATTTGTCTAAAGGAAACATTTTGGGCCAGATGCTGCTGCTGCTAAGTCGCTTCAGTCGTGTCCAACTCTGTGTGACCCCATAGACGGCAGCCTACCGCTGGGCCACTTAAAAGAGCAGAAAGCTGGGACTGCCTCGAGCTTCAAAGAACAGGCTGCATGACTGTTTTGTGCTGGCTTACTAATAAAGTCTGTATGTAGAGAGAATTTGGTCTGACACTGCCTTCCATGGTAACCTGTAATGAAGTGGGAAGAGGCCCACAGCCCTTACCTACCCCTGATGGTTGTAGGTACTGACGCTTACCAGAAAGAACCTAAGAATTTGGCAGGATCTGTTTGGCCAGGGTCAGATCATCTCAGCCTGGTATGAAGTAACTGCTCAATAAATGTTAGCTTCTATTATTCCCTCCATTACCAGTGCTGTGAAGAGGAGAGGCGTGGCAGGGAACATGGTACATAAAGGGGACAAAGGGAGGAGAAGAGAGAGGCAAGGGCGGGTCACCTTCTGGTCTGGCCTTTAGAAAGATATTCATTCATCAGCCTTATTTCTGGTCCTGCTGTGAAGAGGAGTATATATAAACAGCTGGCAGAGCTGAAAGAAACCACCCTTACCAGTCTACAGTGGTTTGCTACAGAGGGTTTGCCAATAATTCTCCAATGAACTCCCCCACCTCTTCTCACTGGTGGCCTCCCCCAAGGGGACCCATAGTTCTTTCACATAGGGCCTTCCCCAGCTTTTGAAAACTGCAGAGATGAGTCCAGTGTCTCAGAGTGGACCCTCCCCTTGGGTCTGCTTGCCCAACCACCCCACGTCCATAGCTAATGAGAAGCCTGCCAAGGTGCTTAGATGGCCTCTACAATTCCCATTTGCCTCGCAGATGGACTCATTGCCAGGAGAGTGTCTGGGTTTGTTCTCTTTCTTCGTTGTTTGTCAGTTGGGGACCACTAATCTGTCCACATCTCTTTATGTCCATCTGTAGTCTTCAGTTTGGACCTCTGTCTTTACCACTTTGCTCTTTTCCTCTAGGACACTCTTGGGCTCCCCTGATCCATCCCAAAGCTATGGTAGAATTCTGGATACACCATAAGTTTTTTTTTTTTTTTAAAGAATAATGACAAAGGAAGCTACAGAGGAAAAAAGAGAAAGGTAGATTTTATTCTAAATTTCTTCAATATAGGAGATTCCCCAGAGACAAGACTGAAAATGTGAAGGCCCTAAAAGTACATAAGAGAAAAAGAAAAATGTCCCCCTATATTGGGGGACAAAGACTTCTTTGAAATATATGATTTCAAATTATTTCTTTACTCTGAAACTTTTTCCAGAGTGAATACTGTGTTTAGGTTGGGGTATTTTGTGTGTTCCTAAGTCATTTCTAAAAATTATGCAGTAAGATTTTATGGTAGACAAGTGATATCAATCTTTTTGTTGGCACATTGTGATGTGCCTTGTTTGACATTCCTTTCTAAATGACCTACAGAAAAATCAATGGTAGGAATCCAAGTTCATTTCCACTTATAAGAATGGAGGAAAGTAAAATAAATCACTTCAGTCAAGGATAGGGAAAAGTTTTGTCTTCAGCAACCCAAGTTTTTAAACTATTGGGTCTAGGATTCAGAGACAGATCTGTGGAGAGGTGAGAGGGTCATAGCATTTAATAAAACTACTAAAACGCACACAAAACATGACCCAGCAGGCGGCGGAGTTTGGGTTTAGAGGAAGCTGGGGACTCCCAAGCAAATCCCTCCCCCATGATGGCCACACCATTATATGACTCCAATCTGTTCCCTAAGTCTCCTTCTGCATGAGAAAGAACCAGACCATATTTAGGAAAACATGGTGCAAACCGAGAGATAAATTAACATGTGAAAGAAGAGAGAAACTTGTCTCAGTCTAGGCAAATCTTCAGTTTTTAGGACTCTGGAAAGACCATAAAAATGAAGTGTTAGAAGAATCAAAAATGACTCAAGGTGATGGCTCAGAGAATGAAGCTGATTAGATAAAGTTCTTTGGAGTGAATTGTGTTCAATGAGATTTAAAGATTTCCCTCTCCTTCCTTTACACAATTCCTTTTCTGAAAATAAGTGCTTTTCTGTTTCTCGCCAACACTAAGTCCAGAAAACATAATACTGTCCTTTGTCTTACTCCAAGTGTGTTGTAGATGGAGTCTTCTGTTCAAGGCTCTGACTACCTCTTAAAAACCGTCAGANCACTGTTCCACTCTAGACGGCTGGTTCATGGAGGTCAATGGCAAAAGTTCTGTTTCTTTCAGTGTCAGCACACAGTCCAATCCAGCGCTGGACCTTTGCCATGCTGTTTTGTGAATGATTGCAGGTGGCCAGACAGGATTCTTAGTCTGTTATCAGCACCCCAGTGTGGAGGATTTAGGAGTCTGCAAGGGGTCTTCTCACTGGGAAACAGGTTATTAGTATTGCTTGAATTAACCCAGCAATGGGCTAAATGCCAGCAGCGGGAGCGAGATGTTAGGGCATTCTGCTAACAGAAGAGAGAAAGAGGCCTCTTCTGTTAAAGTCGCTGGGCAGTGCTCTCCCCCGAGGATCCGAAAGGGCGAGGCTGTTCATGCTGCTGCGGGAGCACGTGGGGAACATCAGGGTGGGCAGCCTGCAGGCCGCGGTCCTCAGTCTCTGGCGGGCACTGCAGGTGCCCTGTACCGCTCACTAGATCGCTGGCCCACCTCTGTGGGCTCCTTCCTAATGCGCCTGGGATGGAAGCTTTCTTGAGTCTCTTTCTGGAAAAAGCCAGGGTATACATAGTGGCTTTGGTTTTGTTTGGCATTGTAAGTTTGAGAATTGAATGATGCCCTCAGGATAACTCACTGTGCTCCAGAATGTAGCTACAGCATTTCTGCAAGTCACTAGTTACTGCAAGGTAGGTGATGAGACCAGCCAGAAAGCGGCAGTCAGAAGGGGGCCCCTGAGATATTCCAGAGCTGTGGTCCTCAAACCTCAACGGCATCAGCATCACCCAAAAGATGCGGTAAACACAGGTTGCCAGCCCCCAACCCCAGAGTTTCTGACTCTACAGTCTGGGGGGAGGCCCGATGGCCTGCATTTTCAACAAGTTCTCAGATGATGCAGCTGCTGGTCCGAGGACCACACTGCGAGTTCCCCTGTTCTGGAGCACCCCGTCATTTCATCTATGAGGAACAGGCCCTGGGGCTTTAATGGTAGAGCCAGGTACAGCTGTCCTTCACATTGGTACAGGATCCCTGTGGACACCAAAACCCAAGGATGCTCAAGTCTCTTATATATCAATACAGTGGTGGAGTACAGTAGTCCCCACTCCCCGCACCATTTGCAGGTTCTATGTTTGTGAATACAGAGGACCCACTGTACCACCAGCCCCCTTCCCAGAGCCCCTCCCCCACCAGAAGAGGAATGTGTGGATGTGAATCCAAGAAGAGAGGAAACACACCAGAGGTTAAAGTCACACACACCTACTCTCCATCCTGCATCTGTCCAGGTAGGATCTACAGAAACACCAGCCACCTGGGGCCCACTGAAGAGTCCGGATTGGCACTGGGGAGGAACTGATCGGTCCCAGGACAGGCAGAGGGCAGAGAAGGGGGAGAAGGCGAGAGCAAACAGACTGTGGAAAGCAATTAACCCAGAGAAGAGAATCTGGGGCACTGGGGAGGAGCCTCCTGCCAGCCCTGGGGGGCAGAGATTAACAAGACCCTCCAGGACTTGGCAGTTTGGGAGCTGCCCTGATGCTTCCAGCTGCGACTTGACCCCACATCTCAGTTATCTCCTGAAAGCCTTGGGGTGGGGCCTGGAAAGCTCTGCTGGGAGAAGAGCCAGAAAACCAATTAGTCTGGACCTTGACCGGGCCTCCCCAGCTGTGTGGGGGCCACCATGTTTCCATCAGCCTCTCCTAGACTGGGACTCCTCAGAGAGGGCGTCGTCTAGCACCAGGCTCATAAAAACTCAATACAAGTTGGACAAAGAACCGAATGCAGCCCTCCAGCTCCTGCAGAAGTAGGCTCTGCCTTCAGTGTGCTCTCCAATGGGAGGGACATCTGCTTACATGTTCAGGATGTCTCCCAGGCTGGGAACAGCCTGGTACTAATTGGCAGGGGTCCCCTTCTCCAAATGCCCCCTGCACTTCTCCTTGTTCCATTAGGGAAAAAACCATTTCTGATTAGCATATGTTCTGACAAACATATTCCCCCTGCTTGGGGGCCTGGGCTGGAACCCCAGTCCTATTAGAAGTTCTCTTGCCCACTCATCCAGTTCCCAGGCTCAGGGCCCACTGTTATCCGGCAGACACAAGGGCTGCTGGGGGGCCAGAGAGGGCTGTGAGTTAGCATCACTGCCTGATGCTGCCCAGGTTCAGCGGGGAGAAAGGCCCCAGTGCAGAGCCGCACTATAGCTTTCTTCCTGTAAGCTGACCTTGAACCAGCCCAACAGGGCTCCCAGTGGGCTTCCTGGTCTGTGCCTGGTCTCATGTACACAGGTTTGTGCCCTCTGTGAGAACACACGGGAGCCTCTGGCCTGCTGAATGACCTCCATGTCCCCATTCCATATTGGGTGAGTCTCATATCAGTCCTGGGAGTTATATAAACTCAGGTCTGGCCCTGCCCATGGCCTCTGTGTTTGTGTGTGACCAGCCAGCCCAGAATAAAATAGACATATTGTAGGTGGGAACCCAGCTCTGTCTGGGACCATGAAACTGCAAACCTCGGAGCATTATCACAACACTCTAACTTCAAAAGCTGCAAATCACAGAGCTGTTTATTGCCCCAAAGCTGCCCATATAATGAGATTTCTCTGCCGTTCTCTAATGCCCTTCCAGCTTTTCAGAGAAAACTGCTCCTTGAGGGAGATGGAGCCAGGGAAAATGGGAAAGGTCAAAGGTTCCCAAAGAGTTGCTGGGAAACCAGATCTGTATCGTTGGGTGACAACACGGAGACTCAGGGCCTATGGTGAGCACAGATCCTGGAGGCATTACAGCCACTTCCTCAGCCCTGCTCTTTAGAGGCCATTTGTTTGGGGATTGTAAATTTACCTGCTGGAATCAAGCATCATTAGGAGATAAAATTTGCTGCAAATGGATCACACAAGGTGTTTTAAAGCCCACAGACTGATGAGGTGAAAATTTGCTGGTTTGTGCCACCTGAAGCACCTCTCTGCTCTATCCCACAAATCAGGATTTGACCATCATTCTCAGCAACACGAGGCTTCTCGTAAGTCCCTCCTCTGTGCTGGCAGGGCAGGGAAGTCTGCCTTCTAGCTCGAAGACAGATTCCAGCAGAGTAGATGGGAGGCCTGGGGGTGGGGGCTGGCCCTGCCTCACCAAGGAGAAAGGAAGGGCACTCCATAGCCAGCTTCTCCACCTGCTCCCCAAACTCACTGTCGGACAAAGGGACACCAGGGTTTCTCTCTCTCCCCACACTGGCTCCTTGACTACAACATTTCGGGTTCCGAAACATCTCCTCCTCTGTGAAGCCCTCCTGGAATAACGAAGAGCAGAGCCACCACAACCCCACAGAGACGCTGATGAACAAGAAACTCAAGAGGCTGCTGCTCCTCCTGTTGGCTCTTCCTCGGATACATTTTGCCTAACAGGACGAGACTTGATCCAAGCAAGGCGTGGAATCCTCTGGTGGGTTTCTTTCTTTGCTGTTGCATAACAGGATGTCTGTTTCACTCTACACGCTCCTCAAAGCCGGGCTCACCTCATTCCAGGAAGCTGCAAGCAAGTGCATGTCCATCACACATACCCTGAGTGCTGAACCCGTCATGGTCTTGGGGACAAATGTCAGGAAAGAAGAGTGTCCTGCAGCAGGGTTTTCCTTCCCAGACCTCACCCTCCATGAAAACTGAAGTCACTCAAGTCGTGTCCGACTCTTTGTGACCCCATGGACTGTAGCCTATCAGGGTCCTCTGTCCATGGGATTCTCCAGTCAAGAATACTGGAGTGGGTTGCCATTTCCTTCTCCAGGGGATCTTCCCAACCCAGAGATCGAACCCAGGTCTCCCGCTTTACCATCTGAGCCACCAGGGANTGGTCTTGGGGACAAATGTCAGGAAAGAAGAGTGTCCTGCAGCAGGGTTTTCCTTCCCAGACCTCACCCTCCATGAAAACTGAAGTCACTCAAGTCGTGTCCAACTCTTTGTGACCCCATGGACTGTAGCCTATCAGGGTCCTCTGTCCATGGGATTCTCCAGTCAAGAATTCTGGAGTGGGTTGCCATTTCCTTCTCCAGGGGATCTTCCCAACCCAGAGATCGAACCCAGGTCTCCCGCTTTACCATCTGAGCCACCAGGGAAGCCCATGGATGGAGTCCTATTCTGGCATTCCTGAACCTCACCCCCACATGTGAACCAGGAAGATCTTGAAGGTGGTACAGACCAGAGGAAACTAGATGTGATCCTCAGGCTAAATTGGACGGGAACACGAGAGAGAGCACAAAGCCCAGAGCTCAGGGTGTCTGCACCCCCAGGCTGGGGGTGGGTATGCGTCAGTTGGCCACACTGAGACCCAGTCCTGTGAGGCCTAAGGAGAGATGGTAGAAGCAGCGGCATTAATGGGAACCAGCATTCTCAACTGAGGTAACTGTGACCCCACCTAAAGACAGTTTTGATTGTCACAAATGAAGGTGCTACTGGTAGGGAGAGGTCAGAGATCCTGATAAACATCCTACCAGGTACAGGAGAGGCCCCCATCACCAAGAATTATCCAGCCCCAAATGTCAGTGTTACGCCGTTTAGAAACCTGCCCTAAACCCTGCTGCTCACTACCACAGCCCCCCTACCATGCCACAATTTTGGAATTGTAAGATCAGAATTCTCAAGTAAGTCAAAATCGTGGTCCTCTATTCCTGTCTGGATGGCATCAGTGATGCAACGGACATGAATTTGGGCAAACTTCAGGAGATGGTGAGGGACAGGAAGGCCTGGCATTCTGTAGTCCATGGGGGTCACAAAGAATCAGACTGGGTAACTGAACAAAAACATTCCTGCCTTGGGTTTTAGGCAGTCCCCAAAGGATCAAGATATATTGGAAAAGTGGGGTGTACAGTTGTCCCCTACACAAACTTCTGGAAGGTTGAAGATATTCCCCAAAGGATCTGAGAAGTCATCATGTTCAAACGTACTCACTGTATGAAACTTACGGAGATACAAGCAAAGACTGTACAATCACAAGGGAGCAGAAACCATGATCGCTGACGTGTTTGGAGTGCTATATAGATGGGCATTGCTGTGAGCTGAAGGGAGAGTTAGGACCCAGGCAGGAATCTAGGAAGCACGGCTTCACTGGGTAATCAGCAGCCTCATGGCCTTCTCATTCCCAAAGGAGCCCCAGCTGAAAACATAACTGTCACCAAGGAGGATGATGGCTTAGATGAGGATGGAGAGGACAGGCTATGAGAGGGTCCTGCAACCCGAGGGCTGCGTCTCCCCAGCCTCACTGTGTTTCACTGTGCACATCCCAGGGGAGGACCTGCCACTGTTCCAACGCCCTCTCCTGGCAGAGCCGGCAGCAACCTGGCCCTCAGGAGCCCACAAGCCCGTGGGTCCAAGTGGAAGGACCAGAGTGGCCCCAGGATGGTGATGTCAGAGAGGGAAGAGGGGACAAGCCACACGGGGAAAGAAAAGGCAGTCTGTCTCTGCGCTCCCAGCCCTTCAACCAGCAGCACTTTGGCAGCAAGAAGGCAGACTGGCCCCAAAGCTGGAAACACCTGTGAGGAGTGGGCAAGCCGGCTGCCGTCCCCCGACACGCTCTGTGGCACATTTCCCTACACCAGTGTGGGAAGGCTGGGAGAGAAGTTTCTCCTTTCAGGGTGCCCTTACCCCTGAGAAAAACACCTGTGGTCCAGACTCCCTAGTGCCCCACTGTCCTCCTCCAGGCTGACCCTGCTCCCCAGAACTTCTACCCCATCAGTTGGCACGGGGTAGGGCCAATTAAGGTCTAGTCTCTAAGAATACCGGTGAAGATCTGGTCCACTATGGCCTACCCGGACACAGCCAGCGAACTCACAAAGGGACATCTGTCCAGGTACTCACCAGTAGCAGCTCCACCACAGGCTCCCTGAACTCCAGTCGGCAGCGGCAGGAGAAGCAATGCTGGGAAGCCCGCACGGGCAGCCCAGCAGTCATGCAGAGCCCAGGGAGCCCCGGGAGCGGGGCTACCGGCACACCCGGCTCCCACGTCCCAGAAAGGGGCTAGGGGCTTGCTTGAGTTGATGAGTCCCCGCTAGTGTTTCTCAGTCCAGGGAACCAGACTGCTGCTACTGCGTTCAGAGAGAAGGCACTTCCCTGTATAATCAGCCCAGGCTGCTGCGTTCAGGTTAGCGAGAAAATATCCGCGTCCTGCCTGGCGGATGCGGCAGCCTCCTCCAGCTGCAGGGAAAGCAGGACAAGGTGCAGCCGATCGTCCCTCACACTGCCAAGCCTGACTCCCAAGAGCCAGGCAAAAACGCTGGAAAAGGCTTGAAGCCCCAGCCGTGACACACCGATCACCAGCGCCCAGGCTGCCCGCCGTCCAAACCCCAGGGCCACCCCACCAAAGGCTGGCTCCCTCTCTGCGTTTCCCCAAAGGCGCCTGACGATGCTTTAGGATGCTCTATCCTTATGGAGCAGACCGCTCATCCCAGAAACACTCCAACTTTGGCTGGGCCAGACAGCAGTGGTGTGATGCTAAAGCCTAGCTTACTTAGGGAGACAGAGACACCTTCCAGAGTCTGTGTGTGTGTCTGTGTGTTGGGGCGGTGAGCAAGAGGGAGAATGTAAGAGGACTGTATGGGTGTGAAAATGTGAGAGACTGTGTGTGCCTGCATGAATGTGAGCATGAAAGGTCTGAAGTGTATGTGTGTGCGCGCTCGCTGAAGCCATGTGTGAGAGCCAAGTGCATCTTCCCGAGGTGTCTGGCCCCCTCTCTCCTCGGGTTTGCGATGGAGGTGGGGGGATGGGTGGTGAGAGACTCGGATTCCAGAGCAGGAGGAGACACTATCCCCTCCTCCCCTGAGGGTGATAATGCCACCCTCGCTCCTGCCGCCTCCACGGCTGCTGCTGTCAGCCTTCAGCTTCCTCTGCTGAACACTCTGGGTAACAACTTTGGAAGAAGCAGTGTTTCTCAAGGGTCGGCAGCACGACCCCTCCTTTTCCAGTCCAGATCCTTTCCTGTCCCCATTTTGCACTGTCTTCCTTACCCGTTGTTCCGAGGCACATTCTCCAGAAGGGGGACAGGAAGCAGCCCCCACCCCACCTGTTCCACATCCCTCTTTGCTACCCTCCTGGATGTCCTAGCTGGGGGAGGATAAGGGAGAAGACAGGAACCAGGGTGAAGGGTCTGATAGAGGGGAGAGTGCTCGGGAGAAAGATCACTGTCAGGCTCTGCCACCTCAGGCCAAAAGGTTGTCAGTTTGGCCTCACAAGGTGACAACCTACGCAGCTTGGTGTTGCAGGTAACTGTCCCGGCTCAGGGGTTGGGCAGAACCAAGTATTAACTGAGTGATTCTGAGCAAACGGCCACACCTCTGAGACTCAGTGTCCTTATGTGAAAACTGGGAACATTAATGTCTGCTTCATAGGATGGTTCTGGAGATCGAATGAGGAATGAGCAGAGCAGACAGAACCCGAACAGGGCGATCCAGGCTGGAGAAGAGGACCTTGGCAGGGGCTGCAGGAGTCATAGCAGAGAACAGAATCCCTCCCCCCAGAGGAATGTGAGTCTGGAGTTTCCTGAAACGGAACCCAGGGACCCCTGCAGAGCGGCTGCATCAGCATCAACAACCAGAAGCCAAACTGGACAAACTGAGGCCCAAAGAGAAGACAGCCAAGTTTCTCCGGAGACCAAGAGGGAAGTAGAGCGATGGCCCGCGCTCCACCAGGAAATCCTCCACAGCCACCTCCCACCTCCCATGGAGATGCGCCCGCCGTCAGCCCTGGGGCAGAAGAGGCTTAATCACAGCTTGACCCGCGAGCTCTTACTTCCTACCTGGAACAGGCTTGCCTGGACTGCACACAGTTTACGTCCGGAAGCCCCCTCTGGTAGAGGAAAAGCTACGAGGGCATGGCGCCCCAATTTAAGAGGTAGGCCTGGCTCCGCTGGACAGCAATGGGGAGGGAGAGCACTGACGGGATAGCGAGGAGGTGCTGGTCATGAATGCTCAGGCCAGAACCTCAAAAGGGGCAGCCCAGGATTGTGGAGAGAGCTTGGCGCGGGGAGCCAGGAGGCTTGGGTTCTAATCCCCATCCTGCCAACACCTGGCTGGGCTGCTGGCCTTCTCTGGCCCTCTGTATCTCCCTTTTGACATGAGAATATATTGGCGGGCTTCAAACTTTCTTTTCAGCAGCAGAACCCATTTTTCCAATGAAGTCTTATCTAGATCATCTAGATCAGATAGAAACAGAAGTACACTGGTGGGCAAGGAGCTGGACCCTGGATGCTCAGCCTCTCTCAGCAGCTTTCCAGATAGTTAGGAGGAGCCCCAGTTCTCCCCAGAGCACAGAATGAAACTACAGTACTAGCAGTCTGAGGCCTTATACCCCTTTATCCTCAGGATATGTTAAATAGACACCAGCTTGGATGGGCACCACCTGGAGGGTGGAGCAGGAAAGGGTCCCTAGGGACAGAGCAAGCCACCCCTTCCCCCAGAGCACCTGTTGGGCCTGTGGACTCTACAGCAGAGGCTGCTGAAGGCGGGGGCTGTGGATGCAGATGGCAGAAGTGAGGCCAGCTGGGGCCCAGGCTCCAGGGTGACAAATGTACCACACAGCAAGGCCAGATGGATGCCCCTGCCTTTGGCACCGTGGCTCCTCGAGGAAACACTGGGCTGCTTTTCATACCACAGACCGTTGCAGGCTCCCTCTCTCCCCTGCTCAGCCAAATCATAAATCTAGCCTGCCAGGGCCGCTGGCTGCCCTGACCTCGCCTGGTGCGTCCTCTGTCTTGGCCTCGGCTCATGCCAAGATGGAGATCCAGGCACTAGCAGCAGGAGGAGGAGCCGTATGTAGAGCTGGGCCCACGTGAATTGAGGGTCCTGGCTTGGCTTGGTTTTCCAGAATGTTCTCCATCCAGATTTTTCTCCTTTTCTCTCTGAATCCTTTCCTCCTGTCCAGGATTCTGCCAGGAGCTTTGCCCACGACTTACCCACCCTCCTCCACCTTGCAACCCCACACCAGCTATTCAGCCCTTCAGGAGTTTTAAGTCTGAGAGAAATCAGGAAGTTCTGTGAGAACTTGAAGCCCAAGACTGCCTTCTCGCTGCCGACACCCACCCACTCCCCAACCTAAGAAGGAAGCCAGAGGGCCACTCCACCTGCACCGGCCCTCTTGCACTGTTATCACCCAAAGGAAGGCTCCTCAGCCCAGATGCAGACACAGCCGGCCATGGGCAGCTGCCCCTCCCCTTCACAGAGCGGGGATTTTATTTCTTCCTTGGTCCGTCCTCGCTCATTTCTTTCTCACCCCCACTCCGTCTCCTCTATCCACATCCCCAGGAAAGGGAAGACTCAGAAAAGCAGCTCCCCCTGCTCCCCACTCCCAGAGCCTGCCCTGCCTCTTCTCGGCGCTTTTCTCACGAATTCAGCACATTACTCCCCGTGGCAATTTATGGTTGGTAACCTGCTTGCTTACCCCACAACCATGGGGAGGGTGTCCTCAGCTCCCTTTTTCAGGGTGGAAGCTGAGGCCCAGAAGGTCTGACTCGTTGGCAGCGGGTGGAGAGCAGACCACCGAGCTCTGTGTCTCCCTTTATCATGGCTCTCTCTCGCGTCTCTGCTCCCTCAACTTTCTCTCTTCTCTGTCTCTCCTCTCCTCTCTTCTCCCCTTTCCTTCTGGCATCTCTTCTCAATCCTTCCTCTGCTCCCATCAAAAGATCTCCTCCAGACCTACTGAGTTCTGAGCAGAAGGGGACCTCAAGACCACCTTACCTCCGTCACTTGGTTGATGAGGTTGAAGAGGCCACATTACTTGGCTGGGTCCCCAGGCCTTTCCCTTGCCTCCACTGGGGCACGTGAGAGGTTGTGGGAGGCCACGAGGGGTAATGGATTTCTTAAGCCATCCTGATTTTATTACTTGGAGCATTTCTAGGGCAGAACCCAGACAAATGCTCGCTGGTGTACTCCCTCCCTCCCTCTGCAGCAAAGATGCCGCATCTCTGCATAATGCCTGCGCCCTATTTCACTTAGAAGGAAAGGTCAAGGTTGTGTGTCTCTGCAGCAAAGTCTCTGAGAAGTTCACCTGCTCCCTGAGGCCATCACTCCCAGGCCCAAAGGCCCCGCCCCGCCCCCATACCACACAGAGTAGGTTTCTCTCCTTGTTGGGTCTCACCCTGGGATGGTCAGAGACACCACCCCCTCAGGCTCTATGACTCACTCTGTCTTGCCCTCACATTCCCCTTTAGGGCATCCCCCACTTAGACGCAACCCTAGGCAGTCAGCACGCACTGTCTGGGAGCTGCTATGCTGGGCATCATTGTGTCAGGCACAGTGATAAGCTTGGCTGTACCCAGCAGCCGGAGGCAAGGCCACGGTCTGTCAAGAAGGCTCCTCACAAGCGCCTCCCTGGGGCCCTCCACCCACAGATGGTACACACCTGCCCCCGCAGTGGCCTGATCTCTCCCACTCCCAGGGCCCAACCCCTACAAAGCCATGTGCCAGGGTGGCTTTGCAAACCCCCTTGGAGTGCTCTGACCTGAGAGGCCTATTTCACCCCAGAGTCGCTCAGAGAAGCCAGCAGAGGCTGGGCGGGGTTGGTGGGGGAGGACTGGCCAGGGCAAGCAGAAAGGCTTGGGAATCAAAAAGCCCAGGCTGTGTCCTGCGTTATCATTCCTCGACCTCACCATGAGCGAGTCATTCCTTTGAGCCTTCACTTCTCATCTGTGAAATGGGAGACAGAAAAGTTCCAGGCTCATGGATTTCACCAGATGTGAAAGGATTACCAAGAGCACACGGGTGAACGTGCTCTGGAGATGGATGGAAGGCGGGGGCACGGCTCCCCAGGTCTGCAGAGCCACCAGTATTCCACTCTCTGCAGGCCTCCAAGCCTACCTTGCAAGGGACTCATCTTGTTTTAGGATAGTGCTACCCACATTCCTCTCTATGTAGCTTTGTTCTTGACCCCGGGCCTCCTTGAGCCCCCAGGTAGGAGCCTGTGAGTCTCTGCTCCCTCTTCCCAGGGCCTCCAATAGGTGAAAACACACTCTAGCTTTCATCTGCTCAACTCATTACAAGAAGTGGAGAGATTTACTCCCGAGGCCTTCATTATCACTTAATTGTGTTCCCACTAAAAACTCATTAATTAGCCATTCTAAAGCTGTCAGCACATTTAAATAGACTCATAGACCTACAGACTTTTAGAGTTGGAAGAGAACTTCAGCTAATCCAACCTGTTTAACCCCTCATGTTAGAAATAAGGCAAGTGAGGCCCAGAGAGGTTAACTGACTCAACCAAGGTCACACAGCAGGCTAGTAACAAACCTGAGGTTAGAAACCAAGGTCACTGAGTTCCAACCCAGAGACCCTCCTTCCTACTACAGCACTTTCTGAAAAGAAAACAATGTCACCTTTCTCCTTCTATTATCTTTTTCCCAAAGGAACGATTCTAGATTAAGGTATGACCCCAATTGGAAGAAAATATAAATATGGAATTTTAAGTAGATTAAAAAAAATAATGATATATGTACCCGAGGCATATGGTAATCAGCTGTCACATGGGCACTGTGCCTCTTGGAGCTGAGCACAGCAATGACTGCCCCACGCCCCTGCCTGGGGAGAGACAGACATGTGCACTGGACCCAGAAAGCTAGAGGCTGGCCCTGTGAAGACCACAGCATCAGGTTAATGCAGACTTTCAGCCGCCACCTGGACATCCCAGCCCTGGATCATGGGAGTGGGGCCCAAGAATCTGCATTTTTGAATATGACAGGCTACAGGAAATTCTAAAAAAGACACACACAATCGTGGAGACTGAGAAGAAAGGAGAAGTGAGGTCCAGTAGACTGCTAACGAAAGAGCAGGGGAACAGCCCTTCAGAAGCAGATGGCAGAGCCAGCGCAGGAGCTGGGCTGAGGGTGGCGTGAAGGAAGTCCAGGCACCGGGCAGGCTCAGGCAGGGGAACCAGGTGAGCGAGCACCCGCTCCGGAGCCAAGGTCCTCGGGCACAGTGGTCATGAGCCAAGTGTCTGCCAGGACGAGAGTTTCAACCTGAGGCCCAGGCAGGAAGCACCAATGGCTCCACAGCACTCCACACACACCGGGCACTGTCCGGAATCCTCATGGATGTTAACAAATCCAATCCTATTTAAACTCCGTGAAGTGGGGGCACTGTTGTCACCCCACACTGTGATGAGGAAACAAGCTAGGAAAAGGGTCACAGGGCCAAAGCAGGGGCCGGGCCTATTCTGACTCCCCCAGGCTGCCTCCTGCCTCAGGGAAAGATCAGAAGCTCGCCGTCCAGCCTGAGGTGCACAGCACTTCTCGAGGGGGGTTGATGGCATGTCCTGAGGGATGCACCTTCCCTGTTCACGGCATCCCAGCCCTCTGTCACCAAGGGACAAGAGGATTCCCAAGTCACCTTGACAACAAGACACTGTGTATGCAGCAGTGGGTCAGGAGCACCAGGAGTGCCACCTGGGTGGGAGTCAAGGTTGGAGTGGGAAGATGCCCCGAATCCCAGAGGCTGGCTCTGCAAGGGGCTGTGCTGGAAAGGAGCTGGCCAGACCACAGGAGGCAGTGCCTGGGAGCAGCAGGGTGGATTCTGGTATCTAAGACCCCTTCAAAGCCTAGGCTACTGGGCTTCTGCAGGGGCGGGACAGGGTTGGGGAAGGGTGATGCTGAAGCAAAAAGAAAAGGAGTGAAAAGCCATAAACTCAGATACCCTGCAATGCAGGAGACTCTGGTTGATTCTTGGGTCAGGAAGTTCCCCTGGAGAAGGGATAGGCTACCCACTCCAATATTCTTGGGCTTCCCTTGTGGCTCAGCTGGTAAAGAATCCACCTGCAATGCTAGAGATCTGAGTTCGATCTTTGGGTTGGGAAGATCCCCTGGAGAAGGGAAAGGCTACCCACTCCAGTATTCTGGCCTGGAGAAGTCAATGGACTATATAGTCCGTGGGGTGGCAAAGAGTCGGACATGACTGATCGACTTTCACCTTTAGGTACCCGAGGCGTGAAAGGGAAAGCCCAGGTGAGCCTGAATGTGGGATTCGCCTCGGCTGCTTGCTGCTGCCCTCAGTATCTCTGTACTCTCTTGCACAATGGTAACGACTGCCCTCAGCTCTCAGAATTTTGGAGGGTGAGTTTCTCTGCAGAGGGCTGAGTAGCAAGAGGAGTATCATGGAGAAAAAAAAGAAACAAGTCTGAGAACCAAGTCACAGACTTTGGAGCAGAAACAAGAAACTATCTGCCCTCCACCCCACTACCATATATTTAAAACCCTGGTTGCTGATGTCAGAAAACTCACCAAGGGCTGCAGCGGTCCTGGATGTACTGGGAGAGCCCTCTGTCCCCTTTTGTAGGGACGGTCCCTCCTCCTCCTCCCCTCACCTCCTCATCAGACACTCCATCAGAGCAGGGTGGGGAAACTTCAGACATTGCTCTCATAGTATTCAACATATCACTGTGGCCAACTCTTCTCGATCCCCACCTCTTTTCACAATTCCCAGGGACCAAAAAGCCAGAATGCATTTGTAATGTGGGTTTCCACAATATAAGCTAAGTTCTCACCCACTCATTGCCTTAAGGGCCCAGGCCTGACATGCCTGCAATTCAGCCTCACAGTGAGTGGCCAGGGAAGGTACTTAAGAGGTGGGAGTGAGCACAGATAATCCAGAGAGCAGAACACTAAGAGGGGATAACATTCCTCAGGTATTTACTGGGTAACACACTCCTTGGAAAAGTCTGAAATCTACTGAATAAGGTAAATGCTGGCTGTTGTGCATCCCACAAGAACACTGGAAGACATACTCCTCGCCCTCCAGGAAATGAGATCGATTGTACATGCAGTGTTGTTTTCAAAAACAATGTCAAAATAAGTGTTCTACACAATAATTTCTATTGATGTTCGGAAGTGAAGGCAAGATCAGCTCAGTAACAGAAGGCATCCCAGCCAAGTGTCATTAGCGAGGCCCTGATGGGAGAAATTCAAGCGCAGGAGAGGCGTGGAAATGGGTTAGGTCCACAGGGCAATGGGGAGTGAGAAGCAAGCAAAATTCGGCAGCATCATTCCTGGGGCTCAGTGCTGAGTCCAGGCAGACAGGCATCATGGATGAAGGCAGAGGTAGAGCTAACCTTTTAACTGTGTTTTGTGAGCTCAGTGCTTTGTATACTGAAGTCCATATTTTTGATATGCATGTTGTTGTTAGTATTTCTGAGGGGCATGCATTCTCTCAGAAGCAGACCTACTTCAGAGCTCCCAAATGCCTATATGTGGATAACCATCGTGAGACAGGTCCCAGGCAAAAAACAGTCAAGTTTCACACTCCCTTTTTAGCTGCAAAACTGGCAAGACCAGGTGGACAGAGGCAAATTCTTGCTCCTCTTCCACTGGAGGGAGCAGCCCAATTTGAAGAACAAGCACCAATTATCTAAGTGAGAAGCTCAAGCTGTAAATCTTGAACAGCTTTCACCTGATGGCAAATCACACAACTTGGGGTGGTAGCGGGAGAGGCAGCCCCATCCTGCAACCTAACCCCCAGGTTCAGGTTGTTTTGTTATTTACAGTTCTTAGTGACCATCAGAGCACCTGTTTAGACGTCTTAGAAGAGCGGCTCCTTTTAAAGCACTTATTTGAAAAGAAAGTGCTTTGGCTGCCATTTCAAAATTAAATTCATTAAGAACTAATTATAAAATTAAGCTTCATGTAAACCTAGTGACCTTTGGCCTTCTATCCGTAAAATGGTGGCCCGGCCCTACTTATTTCATGAGATAAGGATATAAGGGTGAGGTGGCGTGTTGTAAACCGGAAGCACTGCTCAACATGACTTGTGTTGAGAGTGTGTGGTAAGTCTTTAATAGACCAACAAATCTGAAGAGTAGAGAACAACAAGCACATATAATTGCCAACAGGAAGGAGAAAGTGCTGCAGACGCATGCAGACTGCTGAGTTTTGGTCAATTTAACACTTTTTTTTTTCAATGTCCAGTAAGTGCAAGGCACTGTGAAAAGCCGGGGGACATAAAGGTAAATGAAAAGCAGTCACAGCCACCCGGAAACTCCCAGGAAGAAATAAGCTCCCACAACAAAATCACAACCAAACTTCTGAGAAACCAAACCAGAGTAACAGAGTACGCATACTAAAACAGGCTTCACTCAGAACCCACCCACTATGTCATGTATTTGATACTTATCCCCTGGTGCGCTTTTAGTTACCAGTAACCCCAGACCCAGCTCAATTCAAAGGGGCTTAAGCCCAAGAAAATATAATAATTCATGAAAGGAGGTGTTTGTTGTGTAGTTGCTAAGTTGTGTCCAACTCCGACTCTTTGTGACCCCAGGGACTATAGGACGCCAAGTCCTCCACTATCTCTCAGAATTTGCTCAAATTCATGTCCATTCATTCATGTCCATCGGTGAACTATCTAACCATCTCATCCTTTGCTGCCCTCTTCTCCTTTGCCTTCAATCTTTCCTGGCATCAGGGTCTTTTTCAATGAGTCAACACTTCACATCATGTGGCCAAAGTATTGGAGCTTCTGCTTCAATATCAGTCCTTCCAATGAAGATTCAGGACTGATTTCCTTTAGGATTGACTAGTGTGATCTCCTTGCTGTCCAAGGGACTCTCAAGAGTCTTCTCTAGCACCACAGTTCAAAAGCATCAATTCTTCCGAATTCAAGCTACTTTATGGTCC
This sequence comes from Neotragus moschatus, assembly GCA_006410615.1. Classification (NCBI taxonomy): domain Eukaryota; kingdom Metazoa; phylum Chordata; class Mammalia; order Artiodactyla; family Bovidae; genus Neotragus; species Neotragus moschatus. The sequence goes on from SJYA01000194.1 coordinate 2,762,178, forward strand.
AATTCTCACATCCGTACATGACTACTGGAAAAGCCACAGCTTTGACCGTACGGACCTTGGTTGGCAAAGTGCCGTCTCTGTTTTTAATACACTGTCTAGGTTTGCCATCCCTTTTCTTCCAAAGAGCAAGCGTCTGGTTCAAAAATACTATCCAGCTCATGGTTCTTTCCATCTCTCCAGTCTGCTAGCCTCTGTAATTCCACATCTTTCTCTGCCATCCTCAGTAGGCTTTTTCCTAAAGAAAGATCCGAAAGTTAAAATTCAGCTGCCGAGCAATCAGCTTTGTGTCTTCTCAATCAGCTATGTGTCTTCTCCCACAGGAGAATGACTTCCTGTAGGGCTCTATTGCTAGTGAGGAAGAACTTTCCCAGAAATCAGCTGAGAACCTCTCTTCAAATTCCATTTGTCAAAATTTTGCCATTTCCATTTGTGATTCAACCACTGACAATGGAAGAGAGTGTCCCCCTTAAGCCAATCAGGCTTGCCTTCTTGGGCTGAGGTCAATCCCAGATTTCACTGCTGCTCCTCCAGTGAAATTTGGGTTAACTACAGGATGCCCAACTTGGTTATAGAGACTTTAGCTATCTATTTTCCAAGCCTCTATAATGAAAGCAAATTAAAAGTGAAATTTGCTTTAGGCAGGTACATTTTGTCTAGCAAAACAGGACATCAGTCAGCAAGAAGCACAGCTGGAAAAACTATAAAACAAGCACAAAAACTCAAAACCTCAGGGGGCCATTTGGTATAAGCAAATCATCCCATAAGCCCCACTGAATTATAGCCTAGTACATTAATTAAGGTTCCTAACATACCCCTGGGACATCAAGAAAAGGTTACATTTATGCTCGTGTGACTCTGTTTAAAAAGGCAGAGATGCGTGTAATACATTTTACAGAGAATCACAAACGCAGTGGTTGACAGTTTTTAAGTGTTGTTGCTTAAAGGGACAAACTGTACCCTAGTTAGAAAACTCTGAAATTTGGAATGACACGCCCCAGCTTCTCTGAGGAACGGGGATTAAATGTGCAGATTGCAAATGTGACACATCCCAAGCAGTGAGATGTCACGGCTGGTCTCCCCCCGGCTCCCAAACGCTGATGGAAATCGATTGCCCCTCATCTCCAGACTGGGTGGCGGCTTGCCAATGCCAAACTAACACTCTAGTAGGTGTCTGTATCAGGATGTTGCTCATCTCAAACAAATATTTAGATTCACAGCCCCACCTAGACCTATCAATACAGAATCTCATGGGTGTGCCCCAAATTCTTTCCTTAAAGTTCCCCTAGGAAATCTGATCATTAGAATTTCTAGAGAAACTTTACGGAGCTTCCCTGATAGCTCAGTTGGTAAAGAATCCACCTGTAATGCAGGAGACCCAGGTTCAGTTCCTGGGTTGGGAAGTTCCCCTGGAGAAGGGATAGGCTACCCACACCAGTATTCTTGGGCTTCCCTTGTGGCTCAGCTGGTAAAGAATCCACCTGTAATGCTGGAGACCTGGATTTGATCCCTGTGTTGAGAAGATCCCCGGAGAAGGGAAAGACTACCCACTCCAGTATTTTGGCCTGNAAGGGATAGGCTACCCACACCAGTATTCTTGGGCTTCCCTTGTGGCTCAGCTGGTAAAGAATCCACCTGTAATGCTGGAGACCTGGATTTGATCCCTGTGTTGAGAAGATCCCCGGAGAAGGGAAAGACTACCCACTCCAGTATTTTGGCCTGGAGAAGTCCATGGACTATATAGTTCTTGGGGTTGCAAAGAGTCGGACACGACTGAGCGAATTTCACCTTCACCTTCTGTAAGAAAAGCCCTCCAAATGGGAGAGCCAGGCCTCATGGGCCTTTCAGAGGGCATGACTGGTACTCCTTCTTGTCTTCAGGGAGAGCAGCATGCAACACCAGAAACAGTGGAAGCTCTGGGAACGTACCCCTTCCGAGGACAAGCATCACTGTGCCCCCCACCTCTCCAACAACGAGGAACAGGTCACACACCACACAGCAAGAACCACAGCCAGCCTGCCCCTCAGACCCAGCTGCTCCCCACTCAATCTCTTTCTTCCCAGAAACTTCTAGCTCCCCAGACTCCAACCCAACAGCACAGGGTCTGGGGAAGGGGTCAATAACAGCTTGACAGACACAGTCCCACCCCAACCAGGAAGGACTTTCTCTGTCAACTATTAAATGACATCACTGCCAGTTTCTGGGCTTTTCCGGTGGCTCAGTGGTAAAGAATTTGCCTGCAGTGAAGGAGATGCAGGAGACACGGGAGACTCGGGTACGATCACCGGATGGGGAAGATCCCTTGGAGGAGGAAATGGCAACCTACTCCAGTATTTTTGCCTGGAAAATCCCACGGACAGAGGAGCCTGACAGGCTATAGTCCATGGGTTTGCAAGGATTTGGATATGACTGAGCATGCNAGCAAGAACCACAGCCAGCCTGCCCCTCAGACCCAGCTGCTCCCCACTCAATCTCTTTCTTCCCAGAAACTTCTAGCTCCCCAGACTCCAACCCAACAGCACAGGGTCTGGGGAAGGGGTCAATAACAGCTTGACAGACACAGTCCCACCCCAACCAGGAAGGACTTTCTCTGTCAACTATTAAATGACATCACTGCCAGTTTCTGGGCTTTTCCGGTGGCTCAGTGGTAAAGAATTTGCCTGCAGTGAAGGAGATGCAGGAGACACGGGAGACTCGGGTACGATCACCGGATGGGGAAGATCCCTTGGAGGAGGAAATGGCAACCTACTCCAGTATTTTTGCCTGGAAAATCCCACGGACAGAGGAGCCTGACAGGCTATAGTCCATGGGTTTGCAAGGATTTGGATATGACTGAGCATGCATGTCGGAGAAGGCAATGGCACCCCACTCCAGTACTCTTGCCTGGAAAATCCCATGGATGGAGGAGCCTGGTGGGCTGCAGTCCATGGGGTCGCTCAGAGTCAGACATGACTGAGTGACTTCACTTTCACGCACTGGAGAAGGAAATGGCAACCCACTCCAGTGTTCTTGCCTGGAGAATCCCAGGGATGGGGGAGCCTGGTGGGCTGCCATCTGTGGGGTCTCACAGAGTCGGACACTACTGAAGAGACTCAGCAGCAGCAGAGCATGCATTCGCAACGACGAACCCATTTCTACCTCACAGGCTCTTTTTGTAATTGACTCCCCACTCCATCCTATCTCTCTTCTGGATGTTCTTCATCTTATGTCTAGCCCCAGTCTGTTCCAGTAAAACTGGCTGAGGGTGGAGGAGGGGGAGGTAGAATAGAGACTCAGGACTCCGTGGTCACTGGAATTGACTCTCTTCATCTTTTTCCAAACAAGGGAGAAAGCAATGTCCTGACTTGGAACACTCAGCGAGCGAGATGATGAGCTGAACCACTTTCCTGGCTCCACCCAGAGCCACTATATGACCTCAGACATGGCCTTCAACCTCTCTGAGCCTCAGTTCCCCTTCTGGGATGGAAGAGGCTTGTCTTGGCTCAGCTTCCCCATTTCTTGTGAGGTTTTGAACATATAACAAATGTGAATGTCCTCCATTGGAACGCACTGCTCACTCATGAAGGACCACTGTCCATCAGGCTCGGAGCATCTCCAGCTGGGAAAACTGACCCATTCATCTTTGTGTCCGGTGTGTCTGGTGCTGGCAAATGTCTCCTGAGGAATGGCAGGGAGTGCTACATGCACTGAATGAGGAAGGGGAAATGGGGCTGGCTGGAAAAATGAAGAAAATCTGGGATAGAAGAAATCCTCCTTTCCTATCACCCTCCAGTTTTCAGAAACTAACAATGCCCCTCAAATAGCAGCCCCTCCACTCCTGATTAGATAGGTCATTTTTAAATGTTACTCTGTGAAAGTAAAGTGTTTGTAGCTCAGTCATGTCAGACTCTCTGCGACCCCATGGACTGTAGCCTGCCAGGCTTCTCTGTCCATGGGGTTTTCCAGGCAAGAGAACTTGAGTGGGTAGCCATCTCCTTCTCTAGGGGATCTTCCCGACCCAGGGATAGACCTGTGGGTCTCTTGCATTACCTAGCAGATTCTTTACCATCTGAGCCATCAGGGAAGTGAGTGTTACTCGAGCTTCAGTAGAAAAGAATGTTATTAAAGCTTTTCCATGCCAATTTAAATAGAAGACTCAACATATCCACCCTTTAAATGGACTAAAAATCCCTTTTTGTCAGCCACCCTCTAAGTTGCTAGCTTGACCTGGCTGGTGCCACACGGAATGCTGAGACTGGGAGTTTTGAAAGTGTGGAGTAAGGGCCTTGAAAGGCAAGGCCTTCCTCTAAAACCTCGTTGCTTTGGTTTCCTGGAGGAACAGGCACTCAGGAGGATGGGAGAGCCAGGGTGGCAACTGGGTATTTTTAAGTGAAGTGAGGACTTGTTCCTCCACGCTGAGCAGCTCCAGTCCTGCGAATCCACAGAACAATCATTACCCCCCCACCCAACCCGT
>SJYA01000194.1:2766810-2786636 GCA_006410615.1 Neotragus moschatus
CCAACCCGTCGGCTCTGTTCCACGTACACCCCTTCCACCACCCCCGTTCTCACACAGAAACACAGCCTCTCAGAAGATGAAAAGGGCAGCTGCCTCTCCCCACACATGAGCCCTCCCACTCCAGGCCCAGCTGCACGTTCAGTTATTCCTCCCGTTGCACCCCCAGCCTAAGCTATAATAGAATAATTGGGGTAAGACATAAAGGAGAACTCCCCACCCAGAAAGGCATGAGGAAGCAGAGAGCGGTAATTGTAGACATGAAAGAACTCCTACAATGTTACCCTTGCTCTCTGAGCATGGGGGCAAGCTGGCAAGCCTGAATACACTCTGGGGCACATGCACACACACACACACACACACACACACACACGTCTTGCTCTTGCTCCTTCCTTCCTGCCCACTCAGTGTTAGGGCTGCAGCAGGGCTTTGCTCCCAGGAGCAGAGGGTAGACAGCGGCATCTGACTCTCCTCTTACTCTCCAGTGACATCTGCCTTCTCCACCTCCAACCTCACGCCAGAGCTCTGTGACATCTGCTAGGCACTCCTCAATTTAAAACCTTGCTTCTCCCCCTCATAATAAGATACCAAGTCAAGTACAATCCAATTTCACAAACATCCAGTCTGTGCCAGGCAGTGGACTAGACTAAGAAAAGCTACATAAAATGTACAGGCTACTGCCGAAGTATAGTTTTCAAAATGCTGTCATATAAATATAATTTAATTCAGAGTTCCAAAGAGAATTTGAAGAATAGGGGTTTATACAATCAGTAAGAAAGGAATGCAGAAATGAGTTTGTGAAGTGGAAACAATACTGGTTAACGTCCTGCCGGGCAAGAAATAGAAACTTTGGAAGTTATCTTCTCTACTAGACAGAAATCATTTGCGTCTTTACTGGTTACAGATCTCTGTTGTCAACCTACATGTTAACATCTAACATCACACAATCTGGCTCTTAATAATAAGTTGAAAGTCAAGCAAAAGTACATCCCCCAGGAGAGTTAAATAACTTTTGGGGGGACCAGATAGGCTGCAGTAGGAAGTCGCCAGGACATGGAGTTGGTCTTTTTTTTTTTTTTTTTGCCTTGTTTCCAAGCATATCACCATGATCCTTGCCCTCAAGGGGCTTCCAACACCTGGTGAGGCAAGACTGCCACACACAGAACAGTGAAACAGTTCCAGAAGAATACACTGTTCATTTCCTTAAGCTTGACAACAGCACTGTGTTTATATACAATGTAAATACATCTTAATCAGTTGAGATGCACACTGAAGTATCCATAGATAAAACCTGGCACCATGTCTGGGATCTATTTTAAAATACACCGGGATAAATAAAAGCTGAGGAGGGGAACAGATGAAACAAGATGGGCAAAATATTGATGACTGTTGAAGCAAAGTAAGGGATATACGGGAATTTGTATATTCTCTCTGCTTTGGGATATATTCAAATTTGAATTATTCAAATTGAAATAGTTAAAACAACATCTTACCACATGTTATTTAGCGTCTCACACATTATAAGATCTACTCTGTTCACTGTTTTTCCTCTGCCTCCGCTGCTTAGAATATGAACTCCATGGGGTCAGGACTTGCCAGTTCTTTCCCTTCCTGAGGGCTAGAAGAGCATTCAGCCCCTGTAGGCACACAGTAGGTATCTGCTAAAGGGTTGTGTGCGAGGCCCTCCACTGCTTGGGTGGAGAAGGGGCCCGTGCACCGGGCAGGCTTGTCCTGGCCCTGACGGATGGGTGGGATCGGAATGGGAGAGGCATGTCTGAGGGAGTGCAGAGCTCTAGAGCAGGGGGTAGACTGATCAGGAGCAAGCCGAGAAGGACAGGGTGTGAGAAACGAGGGGGGTCCTGGGGGAGCGAGCCCTGGGAACTGGCCACTGGACTGAGTGACCAGCAGCCCTCAGAGAAAGCCACCGGGAAAAGTGACAGCAATCGGAGGCTAAGAGACTAAAGTGAGAACCGGGCAGGGAGGTGACATGGAGGCCATACGCAGAGACCACACCCTTGAATACCCGGCAGATGAGAAAAGCAGAGAGCAGCCAACCTGGTTGCAGGTTTTTGGAGAAGGGTCTGTTTTAGAGGCCAGGGGAGAGGCTGGCCATCTGAGCCGCAGTTGAGACGTAGACCCCCAGGGCAGGGTCTCCCTGGGCCCTGGGTTCAGGAGCTGTGGGGGTAGGGGGTGCTGGGACCTCCAGCTGGGGTGGGGACTATGGCTACCCAGGACGATGGGGGTGAGGCAGGCACAGTCTGTGCACCCAACAGGTGCACCTTTGATACGGCTCAGGCCTCAGGGCAGAGGACCTCCGAGCTCCCCAGTGCTGTCCCCTGCATTGGCATCACCCAGTTTTCAAGGAGGCTGCAGGAGAGGTGGGCCCGTGGCGGGGCCATCGGTCTGCGGACAGAGTGGCTGGTAGGAAATCCAGGCACAGCACTGCAGCCCCATATGAAAGGCAGTTTTTACCCATATGCCTCTCAACCCGCCCACGCTGTTCTCCACTCTCCGGGAGGGGCTCCCACTTCTGCTACTTTCTTTCCCATTTCCTTACTTCCCCTAGAGGAAGAACACACAGCGGAGGTGTCTGTAAGGAGAGGGACTGCGGGCAGAGGGAAGGGTCCATGTTATCTCTGCAGGTTCCAATTATCAAAGCATCCCCTGCAGGAAGAGGGTCCTGTGGACAGGTCAGGTGTGAACACAGGGAGCCCAAAATGTGTCCCTTCAACCGTGACACAACCACCTCCGTTCACATTTACATTCATCTGTGTGAGAGAGAGACAAAGATGAGAGACATGTAGCCCCATGGCTGCTCCACAAAGAACCTATGCATGTCCCCTGCTCTGTTTCCGGGCACCGAGACTCACCAGTGACCTTGAAATCCTGCAAAGGTCAGGATTCCCTGGGGTATAAAATACCCACACTGGGGGTGTAAGATCAAGGATCCCTTTCTGAGAACATGCAGCATTCACACTGTGAAAAAGTGATCAAAGGAGGGGGAAACCAAGATGTTTTCTGATTTTAGCTTCCTCAAAACAACTGAACACAGACTATGTGAGGCCCCGGTGTCTGGCACTGGGTTGGGCAAAGGACACAGACTAACTGGGCCTTCTCTCTTCCTTGAGAGCGGAGCTCCCAGCATCATCGTGGGACTGATGTATTGAAGGTCAAGGCAGAAGGTGCCCTGGGCTCTGTCCCTGATGTCCGTGAGCGTCACCTGAGCAGCCCTAAAATTCACTGATGCCTGTGTCCCACATGGACAGAGGGAATCCCCCTTCGATGCTGCGCTCTGGATTTCGGGAGTTTCAAAAGTCCCCCCAGGTGATGCTAATATGCTGCCAAGGAGGAGAATCACTAAACCAGAATCACTAATCCCGTCTCCAGGATCTAATGCCTAATGATCTGAGTTGGAACTGCTACAGTAATAACAGAAGTAAAGTTCACAATAAATGTAATATGCTTGAATCATCCTGAAACCATCCCCCACCCTTCCTCGGTTCAAGGAAAAATCGTCTTCCATGAAGCCAGTCCTGGTGCCAAAAATGTTGGGAACCACTGCCTTAAACCACCCAGCCCCTTTCAAAATGGCACGATGAAGGAAAATAGGGGTCAAGGCCCCAGGGAAGTGCTACCAGTCTAACCAACCAAAGCATGGCCCCCAGGGTATTCAGGCAGTAACAGCCACTCCCTATAGCCACCTAGCCAGGACTACCCAGAGTGAGAAGCGAATGGCTTGAGTTCTCTTCCCTGTAACCTTGACCTCAAGGCCGGAGAGGACCAGGAGATTTGCTGGCCTGGAGCTCTGAGGCACCCTGTCCCTCTTTCTGAAACTCCTTCCGAGTTCTATTCTTGCCTTTAAAAAAACCACTCCACGTGCCAGAGGAATGAGAAGGGACAGCACCCTCCCCACCCATAGATGTCCAGGGAAGGGCGAGGCCACAGCTGTTGAAGGTGGGCACTCTGGGTGGGCGTCTTCAAGCCCAACCCCAAATAGGTCTGGAGAGGAGAGGCAGAGCTTACCCAGGAGGAATGAGGGAAGTGGACAAAGTGGCTAGCTCTGCCTGACATAGGACAGGGAGCCCCCCAGCAAGGCCAGAATCCCAGGGCTCCTGTTTAGGGCATGGCAGCCAGAGTCTCCCTGGACACCCAATTCTGATGGCAGGTGCCGTGCAGTGTGCTGGGACAGGGCTCAGAGTTCAGAATTGGAAACGAGGGTTTGAAACTGCCTCTTGGTAGATGTGTGGCCCTGGACATGTTCTTTCTAGAGGATTTCTTCATCTCTAAAATGAGTATAACAGTACCAAATTCAGAATTTTTATTGGTGTAAGAATTAAGTGTGATAATATACAAAAAGGAAGTAGAACAGTATCTGGCATGGAATTCAGTAAAAGGAAGTTGCAGCTGGTGGGAGAAGAAAATAAGGATGAGAATGTAAACACTTCACCAGGTTTTGAAGCTTAGAACCCAGAAGAATTTTAGAATAGTTCCATCAGAGGTAGCCCAGCACAGGAGAAATGCTGGTTTACCTGATGTCTCAAAGGATGGACACTTGACTTTCCATGGACCAGTCTGCAGGCTAAAGACCAGCCTCCCTCCCGTCGCTCTCCACACCCTCAGGAAGGGTGCCAGATTGTGTCAGACCCATGAAACAGGTCTCTTTAATGAAGATAAAATAATCTGATAACCTGTAGTGAGTCAAGTTTGATGTCTATCAGAGCTTCTGAGATGCGAGCCTCTCCAAATCCCCTCATCACCCCAAACCTCTAAGACAAATATGGGGTGTGATTTGAGCTGAACGTCCAGGCTGTGCAGCCATGGGGCTGTCATTGAGGTTAGGGGACTCCCTCAAAGACGGGCGCAGAGACATCGCTCACATGGACAACCCGTCCTAGGAGTCCATCCTCAAGTGAACAGGCCCAAGGGCCATTGCTGAACGCACAGAGTAAGCTGGCGGGGGGAGGTTAGTAAGCCTCTCGAATGAGCTGCTGAACCCCTTCCTCCTGCAAGCCCTGACCTGTCAGGGCCGCAAGGGAATAGAGAGAGCCAGGGAGACAGAGTGTGACCTGGGGCCAGTTACTTAACCACCAGAGCCTCAGTTTCCCCAGCCATAACATGAGGAGACAAGTCTTGAGCTGGTCCCCTGGGGATCCAGGAACATGTGTTTGGAGAGCAGAGCTCCAGGCACACTGAACACCCAAGCTGTGGTCGCCCCAGTCCAGCCTCCTTGTCACACATGAGCAAGCTCAGGGTTGTAAGGGTCCAACACAGGGAACAGTGGGACTTCTGGGGCTCACACTCGGTGTTGATTTACCCAGATGCCCTGTGCACACGGGAAGACAGGAGATGAAGTCTGGAGTTTTGGCCAAGAACAGTGGGAATCTGAATGCAGACTGGGACAGGAGGGCGGGCCTCCACAGAGCAGCTGACTCTGCCTTAGGCCTCTGTGAAATAACCCCTCCCACACCACTAACACACACATGCACACACTGCCCGTGACAAAGTTCCGTCCTGGAGGCTCAGAAAGTGCCCAGGATACAGGCTCCTGACAGACATGCAGGGAGCGGTCACTAGAGGGCTCAGAAGGACATCAAGGCTGCTGCCCTAGAGAGATCACAGGAGAGGCCCAGCCTGGGAACCAGTACAGGGCTGCAGAGGGAGGGAGGGAGACCACAGCTATGGAAGGGTAGGATGGCTTCCCATAAAAGCATCTCCATCGCCCTGCAGGATTAAGATTGACCCAGAGAGACCCAAAGCCTGGGTCTCCAAGCAGTCACAGCACTTATGGACAACGTCCCGGCAGAAAAATGCTCATACCCCAAGGCTTGAAACCCTCATCTCCAACCTCCCCTCCACCTCCAGATGTATTTCCTTGGTTCTGTCTGGCCCTCCTGATCTGTGGGAGCCTTTAGGCAGGTACCAAGGAAAAGGAGTACATCAAGGCTGTATATTGTCACCCTGTTTATTTAACTTCTATGCAGAGTACATCATGAGAAACGCTGGACTGGAAGAAGCACAAGCTGGAAACAAGATTGCCGGGAGAAATATCAATAACCTCAGATATGCAGATAACACCACCCTTATGGCAGAAAGTAAAGAGGAACTAAAAAGCCTCTTGATGAAAGTGAAAGTGGACAGTGAAAAAGTTGGCTTAAATGTCAACATTCAGAAAACAAAGATCATGGCATCTGATCCCATCACTTCATGGGAAATAGATGGGGAAACAGTGGAAACAGTGTCAGACTTTATTTTTCTGGGCTCCAAAATCACTGCAGACGGTGACTGCAGCCATGAAATTAAGAGACGCTTACTCCTTGGAAGAAAAGTTATAACCAACCTAGATAGCACATTGAAAAGCAGAGACACTACTTTGCCAACAAAGGTCCATCTAGTCAAGGCTGTTGTTTTTCCAATAGTCATGTATGGATGTGAGAGTTGGACTGTGAAGAAGGCTGAGTGCCGAAGAATTGATGCTTTTGAACTGTGGTGTTGGAGAAGACTCTTGAGAGCCCCTTGGACTGCAAGGAGATCCAACCAGTCCATTCTGAAGGAGATCAGCTCTGGGATTTCTTTGGAAGGAATGATGCTGAAGCTGAAACTCCAGTCCTTTGGCCACCTCATGCGAAGAGTTGACTCCTTGGGAAAGACTCTGATGCTGGGAGGGATTGGGGGTAGGAGGAGAAGGGGACAACCGAGGATGAGATGGCTGGATGGCATCACTGACTCGATGGATGTGAATCTGAGTGAACTCCAGGAGTTGGTGATGGACAGGGAAGCCTGGTGTGGTACGATTCATGGGGTCGCAAAGAGTCGGACACGACTGAGTGACCGAACTGAAGCTACTGAGAGAAGCCCATTATCAGTTGGAAAGACTACTTGCTTTGGGTTTCCTGTAGCCTGGCTACCTTACCTGTATATAGTTGTGCAATATTAGGTAAATTTCTTAATTTCTCTGAAGACTTTTCCTTGTGTGTAAACTGGAGGCTGATCTCTCCCTTATAATCTTCTGCTGCTGCTGCTGCTAANCCAAGAACAGTGGGAATCTGAATGCAGACTGGGACAGGAGGGCGGGCCTCCACAGAGCAGCTGACTCTGCCTTAGGCCTCTGTGAAATAACCCCTCCCACACCACTAACACACACATGCACACACTGCCCGTGACAAAGTTCCGTCCTGGAGGCTCAGAAAGTGCCCAGGATACAGGCTCCTGACAGACATGCAGGGAGCGGTCACTAGAGGGCTCAGAAGGACATCAAGGCTGCTGCCCTAGAGAGATCACAGGAGAGGCCCAGCCTGGGAACCAGTACAGGGCTGCAGAGGGAGGGAGGGAGACCACAGCTATGGAAGGGTAGGATGGCTTCCCATAAAAGCATCTCCATCGCCCTGCAGGATTAAGATTGACCCAGAGAGACCCAAAGCCTGGGTCTCCAAGCAGTCACAGCACTTATGGACAACGTCCCGGCAGAAAAATGCTCATACCCCAAGGCTTGAAACCCTCATCTCCAACCTCCCCTCCACCTCCAGATGTATTTCCTTGGTTCTGTCTGGCCCTCCTGATCTGTGGGAGCCTTTAGGCAGGTACCAAGGAAAAGGAGTACATCAAGGCTGTATATTGTCACCCTGTTTATTTAACTTCTATGCAGAGTACATCATGAGAAACGCTGGACTGGAAGAAGCACAAGCTGGAAACAAGATTGCCGGGAGAAATATCAATAACCTCAGATATGCAGATAACACCACCCTTATGGCAGAAAGTAAAGAGGAACTAAAAAGCCTCTTGATGAAAGTGAAAGTGGACAGTGAAAAAGTTGGCTTAAATGTCAACATTCAGAAAACAAAGATCATGGCATCTGATCCCATCACTTCATGGGAAATAGATGGGGAAACAGTGGAAACAGTGTCAGACTTTATTTTTCTGGGCTCCAAAATCACTGCAGACGGTGACTGCAGCCATGAAATTAAGAGACGCTTACTCCTTGGAAGAAAAGTTATAACCAACCTAGATAGCACATTGAAAAGCAGAGACACTACTTTGCCAACAAAGGTCCATCTAGTCAAGGCTGTTGTTTTTCCAATAGTCATGTATGGATGTGAGAGTTGGACTGTGAAGAAGGCTGAGTGCCGAAGAATTGATGCTTTTGAACTGTGGTGTTGGAGAAGACTCTTGAGAGCCCCTTGGACTGCAAGGAGATCCAACCAGTCCATTCTGAAGGAGATCAGCTCTGGGATTTCTTTGGAAGGAATGATGCTGAAGCTGAAACTCCAGTCCTTTGGCCACCTCATGCGAAGAGTTGACTCCTTGGGAAAGACTCTGATGCTGGGAGGGATTGGGGGTAGGAGGAGAAGGGGACAACCGAGGATGAGATGGCTGGATGGCATCACTGACTCGATGGATGTGAATCTGAGTGAACTCCAGGAGTTGGTGATGGACAGGGAAGCCTGGTGTGGTACGATTCATGGGGTCGCAAAGAGTCGGACACGACTGAGTGACCGAACTGAAGCTACTGAGAGAAGCCCATTATCAGTTGGAAAGACTACTTGCTTTGGGTTTCCTGTAGCCTGGCTACCTTACCTGTATATAGTTGTGCAATATTAGGTAAATTTCTTAATTTCTCTGAAGACTTTTCCTTGTGTGTAAACTGGAGGCTGATCTCTCCCTTATAATCTTCTGCTGCTGCTGCTGCTAAGTTGCTTCAGTCATGTCCGACTCCATGCTACCCCATAGATGGCAGCCCACCAGGCTCCTCTGTCTCTGGGATTCTCCAGGCAAGAACACTGGAGTGGGTTGCCCTTTCCTTCTCCAATGCATGAAAGTGAAAAGTGAAAGTGAAGTCACTCAGTCATGTCTGACTCTTAGCAACCCATGGACTGCAGCCCGCCAGGCTCCTCCGTCAGGGGATTTTCCAGGCAAGAGTCCTGGAGTGGCTCTAGGAGCACTTAAATGAGAGGCTGGCAGATAGAAGGGCCTCACCCATGGCATTTGTATTTGAGAATACAAAGCAGATCCCCCTAGAATTAATCCCTGGCAGCTGGAGGCATTTATCCACTCCTAGGGCTACCTGTGCCTTCTACTTTGAGCCCTACATGAGGCCACAGCACCGGCAGAAGGCTTAATTTACAGCCAGGAAGGTTTTCCCAGGCAGGAGGCTAGGGCAGGACAGAGCAGGGGATCCCCCCCTCATTCCTATCCCACCCAGACCTGGGCAGAGACTCCCTGGTCCTGCCCTCTCAAGAAGAGGAGTTTCTGAAATGGAAACCACTTCAGACGTTGAGCCCCAGTAGGATGATCTCAGAGTAGTCCTCTCTCCCAGCAGGACCGGGCTGTGCAATGTAAGCAAAGCCACGGTTTACTGAGGGCCAGCCATCTTGCCAAGAGGAGCTCCTCACTGCCACTCACCCTGCATCCGAGACGTGGTTCTTAGAGGTCCGGCATGCAGCAGACCTTCCTCCACCCGTTTCCTCCTGCCTCCACCCTAGCCCAGAAGATCTCTCGCTAAGTCATGCCAGAGTTGCCTTCCATCAGCTGTTTTAGCTTCTCCTGCAGTTCACACTTTCCCTGTATCTAATGTAAATCCTTCCTCTACAGATTGATGGTGGGAGTAAATCCTTCCTTCTACAGACTGATTGATGTGAGTTAGGACCTCATGGAAGGTGCCCCGAGAAGTGTCCTTAGAGAAGGGTAGAGCCCTGAGCCCCACCCAACCCCCCAATTATGAAGAGGAGAAGCTGTGAGGATCCTGCAGGATAGAGCTGCGGATGGGGTCGTCATGATACATGAAGGGAAGCAGGAACAGAAAAGCATGTGGTCCAATAGAGGAGAGTGGAAGCCAGGGGACAGTGCCTGCCTGGGCTGGAAACCTGGGCACTGGCTTCCTAGTTACCTAATATCGCCCTGTCTCAGTCACCCCATCTGTAAACAGGGGTGTGCTGTGTTGGTCATTCAGTCATGTCTGACTCTTTGTGACCACGTGGACTATAGCCCGCTAGGTTCCTCTGTCCATGGAATTCTCCAGGCAAGAATACTGGAGTGGGTTGCCATTCCCTTCTCCAGGGGGTCTTCCCAACCAGGGATCAAAGCCAGGTCTCCTGCACTGCAGGCAGGTTCTTCACTGTCTGAAGCACCAGGGAAGCCCCAAATAGGGGTAGTAAAGTCAGACCTACTCCTAGGGCTTTCTTGAGCTAAGATACATACCAGAGTGTTTAGTGACCTGGCACATTAGCTCTCAGGAAACTCTAGGTAATCGTCACAACCCTCCATCCTCTTCTGCAAACTGCTCCGTCCTGGGGCTTCTTCCTCCCCCATCTGCTCAGGCTTACTCACTCTTCTCCATTCTAACAGCCTAACTGCATCATGGGCCGTTCCCATGTGCAGGGCCCAGGCTCTGACCCCAACTTCTCCCCACCCTCTGCATCAGACTCTGGCTGGCCAGTCCCCTATGTACAAGGACTGGTTTGTTGGGTACCCCCAGGCCCCAGGCACTTTTCCAGGTGACCTACTTTACCGAAAGGGACACGTTGGATTTGGTCCCCATGACTGCACGGCTTCCCAGGTGGTGCTAGCGGTAAAGAGCCCACCTGCCAATGCAGGAGATGTAAGAGACACATGCTCGGTCCCTGGGTAAGAAAGATCCTCTGGAGAAGTACTCCCATCTGGAGAACCCCATGGACAGAGGATCCTGGCACTTCAGAGAAGACTGAAGGGACTTAGCACGCAAACGCATCACAGCCGCATTCTGAAGTAGGTTTGATAACTGTTTTATAGATGAGGAAATTGAGCCTCAGAGAGGAGAAATACTTTGCCCAGTCACCCTACGAGGGAGTTGGGGAGCTGGCACCTCGCAGCCCCCCCCATACCCCAGCTCCTTGGTCACGCACCTCACCTTTGCCAAAGGACCTCCCCTCACAGAGTCACAGAGCATCAGAAAGGAGAGAAGAGACTTTAGGAAAGAGAGAAATGTGGGGAAGAGGAACTGGGAAGGGGAGGAATGCTACCCGGGAACTAAGGTGGCATCCAGATTGGGGGGGTCCTCTGGCAGGCCCTGCGCTTCTGTCTTCGGCTCCTGTCTTCTCCATCAGGGAATGAGATTCCATGGAAAGGCGCTGCGGGCACAGGAGGCCCAAGCCGGAGGCTGCTGAAAAACGTTCCAGCTGCTCCAAATGAGTTCAGGCTACTGGGCCCAGCCACACATCCCAGGGAACATGCAAATGAAGCCCAGAGCAGCTGTCGATCTTGTGGGAATCCTGACAGGATTCTGGCAGGCGTGAGAGAGGCTCACTTCCAGAAAGGGGCCTGAGCTGGCTTTTGCAAAGCCATAGAGAGGGAAAGTCGAGGTGCTGCCTGATAAAATTCCTGAAGAGACAATACAGGCAGGGTGGTGGGCACTTGGAGAAAGCAGCTAGACTGCAGGCAGACAGCATGTATTCAGTAAGGAAGTCCTGTCAAACAGAGCACAGCTCCTCTACTGACAGGGCCACCAGGCTGGTAAGTGAGGGAAACAAGGTTTACCCCTATAGCTGATCTTGAAAACACGTGACATGCTTTTGGTGAAACTGTTGCAAGCAAGCAAAAGGTGGTGGAACTAGTGGGATGTGTAGCCAGCTGCACAATCATAGATACTCAAGGGTACTCACCACATGGTTCAAGGCCGCTTGGAGGAAGGGGTCCAGGTGAGTGCTGGAGGGCTTTGACCTGTCCCACCCCAATCCACATAATTCCTGGAATCAACATACAGGAAGCTTTTGAAGCTGAGAGTAACACCAGATATACTTAGTGTCAGACTTTAAAATATGCTAATCAGCTAGAGAGGTGGGCTGAACTCAGACAATAGAAGTTAGGAGAAAATGTAGAGTCCCAAACCTAAGACTAAAACAGCCACAGCACTGCCATGGGCTGACCTGTGCCTAGCACACCCCCTCCCAAAAAACCTCATGTGTTCAAACTTTAACCCCCCAGTACCTCATATGATCTTATTTGAAAATAAGGACTATTGCATATGTAATTAAGATGAGGTCATACTGGAGCAGAGTGGGCTCCTAAATCAGTATGACTGGTCAGCTTAGAAAAGGAGGGAAATTTCAAGACAGGCACACAGGGAAAAGCTTATATGAAGATGAGCGTAGAGATTAGAAACATGCTTCTAAAAACCAAAGAATACCAAAGACTCCCAGGAAACCAGAAGCTAGGAGAGAGGTGCGAACAGAGTCTGCCCTCAGAAGGGGTCAACACTGCCGACACCTTGACCTCAGACTTCCAGCCTGTAAGACTAGGAAACGATTCATTTCCTAGTTTTGGTATTGCTATGGCAGCCGCAACCAATGAATGCAAGCAGAAAGACAAAAATGTGGAGATGGGGCTGAGTTGTAGATTATGGTAAAGAAACCTGGAGGTATTGACTGGTTGTAAGTTTAACAAATGTCAACAGGGCTATGCAACTTCTAAAAACATCCAGGGCAGACTTGACACCACATTAATAGATGGGGTGGTAGGGTGGTATCTGGATGGGGTGTGCTGGCCGGGCCTCACCCACAGGACCAGACTCGGTTCCAGTGACCTCAGTTTATGGCAAGTCAGAGGATGTTCTGAGTCCTGTGCCCAGAGCTGAAGAGACAAGTCAGCGGAGGACTAATGGGAAAGGGGGAGAGGTAGAAGGGAAGTGGTCTCCAA
Organism: Neotragus moschatus; assembly: GCA_006410615.1. NCBI lineage: Eukaryota > Metazoa > Chordata > Mammalia > Artiodactyla > Bovidae > Neotragus > Neotragus moschatus. The sequence continues at coordinate 2,779,471 of SJYA01000194.1, forward strand.
GGCTGGAAAGGCTGTGCCACTGGAGTGACTGGTTTTGCCTGGAACAGCCACATGGGGAAGAGATGGAGCCCATGGGGAGAGATAAAACTTTCAGAGAAACAGAGGAACTTTCTATCAGACTTGTTGGCCAAAAATCCAATAGGCCATCCTGTGGGGAGATGAGCTCTGCCCCTGATGAACTGAAAACTCCACCAGTCACTGGAAAGGGACTGGGAGAGATGACCCCAGAAACCTCCAGCTCCAAGAAGGGCCCACACATGTTCGCACCAGCGAACTCAGGCTTCTTACCTACCTAAAGTCAGGGACTACTGTGAGATGTTTGGGCCCTAAGACCTTTCACTGGTGGTTTTAGCAGATAACGGTGCATGCCGAGGGCAGAAAGTCTAGACTCATAGGCCTCAGAAGGTCGGGGTTGGCAAGACCCAGGTCCACTGGAAGGAGGCACCCACATGTGCTCACAAGGACAGGGGTCTTGGACAGGAGTGGGAAGGAAAGTGGCCTTGGCTCTCCATTGTCCAGGAGAGAGGAAACTGGTGGTCCAAGAGTGAACTGACCCCTCATTGAGGGAGAGCCGTGCTGGTGGGCACTGTGAGGGGATACAGAGGAGCCCACAGGCAGGCTTCTCTTTGAGGGGCTTGAGGTGAGCACCAGGAAGACAAGCTTCTGTAGAAAAGGCAACTCTGATGCTGATAAGACTCTTCCAAGGATGAACTGGCACTAATGGCAAGGTAAAGATCTACATGAACTTTGCCACATTCTTTCATTCTTTTTTAAACTTGTTGTTGCTGTTCAGTTGCTCAGTCATGTCCAACTCTTTGCGACCCCATGAACTATAGCATGCCGGGCTTCCCTGTCTTCATCATCTCCCAGAGTTTGCTCAAACTCAAGTCCATTGAATTGGTGATGCCATTCAACCATCTCATCCTCTGCCGTCCCCTTCTCCTCCTGCCCTCAAACTTTCCCAGCATCAGGGGCCTCCCTCATTCTACAGCACAAAAAGGAGGCTCAGGGAGGGAAACCTTCAACGCAAAACCAGTCAAGCTGGGTTTGAACCACATTCTGTCTCATCCCCATATCCATGCTCCTTCCAAGGTTCTACACTTGCTTCCCCACCTGAGGACTGTGGGTTAGTGCCACAAACATCCAGCAACAGAAAGAACAGCCCAGAGTGGTTGAAAGCAGTGTCCCAAACTCCAGCACAAATCACAGTGACCTGTGCTGAAGCACAGGCTGCCGTGCCCTGCCAGGGAATTGTCGGATTAGCAGGTCAGCTCCAGAACTCTTGCACTCCTAACAGCTTTCAGGTGAAGCTAATGTTGCTGGCCAGGGACTTCGTTTTGAGAACCACTGCTCTGCAGTATTCAGGAAAGGACACGGGTATGCTCCAGCCTCAAAGCCACAGAAAATAGAGGTACACTACCAATTCAATCATGTGTCTCTGGGCCAAGAGTTCCCCAACAGCGTCCCAGGCAGCAGGACTGCCAGCTGGTGCCGATTCACTGGAACCCATCTGGTTGGGAAGATGCAGACTGTGAAGAATCCAGCTTCCTGCACTTTCCACTCTGGAGCCTTCTGGTTCTTCCAGGCAGATTAACTGTGTTCTGTTCTACAGGAAGTCCTGTTTCTTCTGCAGTCAGCCACCATGACACCCAGGATTTTCTCCCTCCCTTCACTAAGCCTTCCATGGCTGGATTTCCCAACCCCTCCTGACACAGAATGCCCTCCAATTGATCATGCTTGAGTTGGCCAGGGTCCTCTTTAAAATCTACATGCAGACATGAGGACATAATGACCAGGAAGAAACCAATTTGGACCTTGCCTGTCTCTTAGTGCCATTCAAGATAGTATTGTTTTGAGCAACCCCATCACCCTGTCGGCTCCTATGAAGCCTGTGTCCAATTAAACCCCTCAGATGTTTTTCTCAGGCTGTGCAGCCAAATCAAGTCTCCCCCCACCCCCACCCCCATCATGAACTTGAGTAATTAATTTCTGCAATCTAAATGCAACTTTCCATCTGCCCCTGTTAAATTTTCTCCTGTTGGTTTAAACCCAGCATTCCAGGCTGTTGAGATCATTTTGAATATTTATTCTGTCTTTTATAGGAGCTGCCCATCACAGCCTTGTCATCAACAAATCTGAAAAGCTCGCTTACTCCAGTTTCACCCGAATCATGGATAAAAACGTGAAGCTTCATTTTTCAAAACCTCACCTGCCACAAACCATCATCCCTTTTGGAATCCCTAATCATACAATCATACTTTCCCATTTCAAATTTCTTACAGACTAGGGAGGGTCTGCGGGCATGGCATCTCTTTTCTTGGCCATCATTAATGCCAGGCTGATGTGGCATCTGTCGTCTACACACTGTCACGTCACCAGCTAGCTCTTGGTCATGGTCAGAATCAAATCAGGACAGTTTTGGCTGCTATTTCTCTACCTTCTGGGCAATGACAGTGTCATTGTCATTGAGGCAAGAATGCAAAAATGAACCCAATCCTCCACTTTAAGCAGTATTTGACATCCAACAGAAGTCAGGCTTCTCTCCTGCCATCATTACTATAGCATGCCTGCCTCCTTGACAGCTTTATAAGCCATACTGTGAAATAGCATCCAGATTCTTCCGACTGGGTGGGGAAGCTATAATAGGGATATGTTATAACTTGGACCTGCTCAGCTGTAAGACATGCTAGGATCTTGGCAACTGGTTGGTGAGGACACAAGAAATGTTTTTTGAAGTGGATACCTGGAGAGAGGGGTGAGGACAGAATCAAGGAAGTCAAAAAGAAAGGGGAGACGTGACAAATAGCATCCCCATTCTTCTGCAACTTGTATGTGAGCGCTGCCCTTCTTATTCTGGAGAAAGTCATAGTGTGTGTACACAAGATGCTGATGGAGTATTTGTGAACAACTTGTGGTCACCATAAGCCAAGAATGAAAAACAGTGTATGTAGCGGTTAAGAGTGTAGGCTCTGAAATCAGACAGTCTAGGTTTAAATCATAGTTCTACTGCTTACTAGCTGTGTGACCTCAGGCAAACTGTTTTCTCTCTCAAAGTTTTTGTTTCCTCAATGGGAAGTGGAGGCAGAAATAATATGTGCATGAAAGGCACGTGAGGATTGATACAGATAAAGCGTATATAAAGTTTAGCAGACTATCTGGTACATAATAAATGCTCATCTTGAAATAACACACCCTCCCCCAGTCCATGGAAAAATTGTCTTCCACAAAACTAATCTCTGGTGTCAAAATGGTTGGGGAGCACTAGGTTAGAGGCAGGAGAGTCTTGAAGCTCACCTGAACAAGTGAGGCAGCAATCTGTGGAGCTGACCTGGAGGTGGAGCCAGGCACAAGGCTGGGTCAAGGGTTCTGGCCTTCAGCTCAGATCGGAGCAGCCACTCTGATGCTCAGAAAGGTTCATAGTTTGTTTTTCTAGCTCTGAATATGAAAAAGTTTTATTGCTCTAGGAAGTCAGTTAGAAGTTGTCTAAATGGGCCATGCTAAAAAGAAGCATAAATATTCTACTTCTAGAAATCTGCTCTGAGGAAATAATCATCAATACGCACAAAGATTTATAGACAAGGATGTTCACTGCAGCATTATTTACAACAGTAGAAAATGGTTTACAACCTAGATGTCTAACCCACATGGGCTTTGTTGAATAAATTATGGCACATCCATAAAATAGAATACCCAGCAGCCATTAAAAAGCCCATTTGAGAAGAATACTTAAGACAGGGAAATCATCACAATATGTGATTAAATGAAAAGGGCTTGCTACAAAGCAACACAGACAGTACAATCACAATTTCGTTACACACATATCTAGAAGGAAATGCCCCAAGATGATGAATGAATATGCATTACTTTTATAAAAGCTTTTAAAGAAAAAAATCACAAAGAAGTCATACTAGAAGGGAGCTCCCACAATCAGCTTATAATAGAAAGTCATTACATTCAGAACAGGAACACAAACAGTAGCTATGATCCAAATGTCAGGAGCTCTAGCTGGTACCTGACTGTTGTGAAGGACTGAGGGCAAAGAGAATTGGCATGCCTTTGGCGTGAGGCCAGAGAACCTAGGAAAGATTTAGGTCAGTGGCTCTCAACCATGGTTGCCTTTCAGGAGCTTAAAAAAAAAATCGATGCCCAGCCTCCAACCTTGAGGATTCTGACTTAATTAGGGAGCTGGTCAAGTATATTTTTTCAAAGCATTCCCAGGTGATTCTAACAGGAATCAGTGTTGAGTGGGACCAAGCTACTGTATACAAAGGTCATTTGAGCCTTGCTCTCCAGACTGAGCCCAGCCTGTGAAGACTCACTCTGGAAGCTAAAGAGATGCTAGAAGGGAGCAGATGGCCCCAAGGCACTTGATCTCTGCAGGAAAATGACCCTTGGCCTTGGGGGACATTCACAGAAGTGTTCCTTTGAGCTGGCCTGCTTGGGAGCTTTTACCTCAAGGACACTGCCCTTTGTTCAGACTCGACGGGGCCCAGGTTTCTAGCTGACTCCATAAACTCAAGTGGCTCTACAAAAGGAAGAGAGAAGAAAACTAGATCCTGGGAAATCTATAGGAATTTGACTCTGCAGAAGTTGGAACTAGTAGCATTTTCCTCTTCTCTTCTGCTTTTGGGCAGAAATACACCCTGGCCAACAGAGCACTGTGTGAACCTTAAATGCAGCCTGCTTTGGGTGGATGAGCCTCTTGGGGGGTTGGGCTCTTAGTTTCCCCTAGGCACCTTGAGGGAAGAGGAGCAGAGGGAAGAGGCTGCTAGAAACAAAAGTTTGTATTAAATGATAAGATCTCCCCAGCTTCTCAATGCAGGTATGGAGTTACTCAAGGCACCAAAGGAAGAGAAAGAAGAGTCCTGGTTCAGGTGCTTTGCACACTGAATCCACCCATCTCTGAATAATTAAGAGCCAACTGCAGCTCTTTTGTACTCCTATACTCTTTTAGAGCTTCTGGGTAGGGGGTTTCAGGACAATGACTAGGGCAGTATGGAGGGTATTTTGGCTCAGGTGGACCAATGGGGATGGATCTAAATTGCTACCCCACTAACCATTTCCCTGAAGTTGCCTCCCTAGGGGCAGCCTCATGTCAATTCTGGCAAAGAAACAGAGCCAAGGGTAACTCATACTAGATGATCAAATTGTTAACCTAGCTTTGCAATGCGTTGCATCTGTGTTTCTATGTGAATTATACACATATACCTACTATATAGATTTGCCTTCCAAGTGATGTTGGCTGAAAAGGACAGTGCACTTTCTGAAGATCCAAGCAGTCAGGTGGATTACCTGGATGTAACTAAAAACTAGCCTGAGACTAAACATTCCCCACAAATAGCCCACACAAAAAAAAGAAAGAAAAAAAAAAAAGGAAATGAACCACTCCTAGAAAATCTCTTTAAGATAGGGAAGCCTCCCTCACTTCCAACTCTTTCTCATTTCTAAGCATTCTCCTTTGGGAATTTAAACCTATCTCCTCTAATTTGATCCTCAGGGGATGGCGGAACAGATGGTCACCAGCCGCCCTCTTATCACAGTCCTTCCTATCATAGAAGAAGCCAGAGACTTTCTTGGTTCACATGCAAAGATATTCTGATAATATTGACAAGGCTTCAAATTCAAAAGAGTTCCAGGTGCAAGTCTGATTAAGTCATCCTTATTAAACAGATCAATGAGGGCAGTGTCATGGTGGGACTTGGCACACAGCATTGCCTTTAAAGCTCAGGGAAAGCCCAAAAGAATACTTGTTCTCCTGTTCCATGTCAGAATGGAGGAGGATGCAAAGCCCAACTGTTGGGAAGTGTGCTCAAGGTCAAACTCTCCCATCCCTGGTCACCACCCCTCCCAGGTCACTTGTCATGATTTACCCACTGTGTCCAGCTGCAAATTGGAAAGGAAGCTTTTTTTTTTTTTTTTCTTTTCCCACTCTGGAGGTACCAAGTGTAGTCATGGCTGTAGTCCCGACTAATGTCAGGATTCAAGAGTGCATTCTGCAAGGTTTGGTGTTCATCTCTCATGCTCACTAAAGAAAAGGACTAGAGCAAAGGGAAGAAAATGGACACAGCAGAGCCACAGAATGTTTGGCACCCCATTCCCTTTCAGAACTCTGCTCCCAGCTGGTACTTGCTAGCATTCAAACCCGTTAGAGGGGAATTTTTTTCAGAAAAAAAAGCCGTGGAGGAGATTCCTCCATCTAAGACAGAGAATGGCATACTCAAAGATCCCTTTCCAGATTACCCAACAAAGAGCCATCTCCTCAGCTAAAACAGATGTCATCAAACCAAAAGTCAGAGAGACGGAGGTTCATGAAAAGTGTAGCCATGTGCCAGTGAAATCCAGGTGTTGCTTACACAAACTCTAAAAAAAGGGCTCAGTTCAGTCAGTCCAATGAAACTCCATTAGTCAAAACACTTGCTTTGGCCTCTAGTCACACATTTAAGACACATTAAACTTTGTCATAAATTTAAGACCAACTTAGTGATGTCTAAAACTCAATTGCAAAGATCTGAATGTGAAGAAAACTCATTAATTAGCGGTAACTATTTCCAACACAACACAAACACACATAGTCACTGGATGATGAAGACGGGCTAGTGATCAAGGTGATTGGAAAAGGGAAAGGATGATCTCAAGACTGGGGTTCAACACTGATGTATAAATAACCAATGTGCCCTCTCAGTAGTTCTCATCCTCAGATCTTCAGGTACCTGGCTTTGCCTCTGTACACACCACAAGTATAAGGTAGGTGCTGACAGAGGTGTTCATTCCCACTTGTTGAGTGAGGAATCTGAGGCATGGAGAGGGGACCTGGTGCTGAGTGAAGAGCTAAGGTGGTGGAATCCCAGCCCTCTCAGCAACCCCCAAACCCCAGACCCCAAGTCCTTTGGACAACTCCATATTCACTCTCAGGTTACTTAAACCCACAGGAAAACACCCACAGTAAATTCTATCACAGCAATCAGGGAATGCTAGTAATTAGTTTCTCCTAGTCATGCTGATTCACCTCCATTCCAGAGATCAGAGACATTATCTGCTGTTGTATCCATAGCGTCTAGTATCTGGCACATAACAGGTCCTTGATAAATAGTGCCCGTGTGACCTGACTGTCACTGTTGGTCTCATTTTCTGTGTATCTACACAATAACAAAGTCAACACTTGAGGA
>SJYA01000194.1:2788137-2805712 GCA_006410615.1 Neotragus moschatus
GGGGGCGGGGGAGGGGGGTGGCGGGACCTTGGAGCTCAGCCCTGGGTCCTTTAAGGCTATTTAACAAGGAACTATGCACTTCTCATTGGGGATCTTGTCCTTTGCCTTGTGTGTCCATCCTACCACCTCAATCCTCAGTGAAAGTAGTGAAATAGACCTCAAGGAACTCATCATCTCACAGTAGAATCCTAGAGGGCCCTGAGAGTGAGGGCCCAGGTAGGACTAGGCTGTGGGATGTTCCAGTCAGTTCCCAAAGTAGGGGGAGATAGGATAACATGTACACAGAGAGATGAGATCACTTATAATTGTAATTTCTAGATCTGTAGTCCTCTAGCACTATGGGTGATGGAATGGCAGACTTCCTCTCTCTCTCTCTAACATTTTATCCCACTCCTCCTCAGGTTGGAAATCTAGATTTGGGGCCAGGTACCAGCGGGTTTTTGCAAGCTACTTCTTAATCTGCCTCTCCTTGTTTTCCTAGCTGTGAGGTTCAGTTCCAGACTCAAGTTCCCCTCTGCCCCTTCTTCAAGGTCATCAATCCTGGTTCAGAAAAGGCGAGAGACCACTTTTGAATGTCAAGAGGAACTGGGGCGGCGGGACTGGGTGAGGGTGGGAGAGAGGTTGTGGAAAAAGAAGAAATGGAAGAGAACAGGCTTGAAGATGAGGGAAAGTGGAGGTAGAGAGGACAAAGAGGCGGGCCAGAAGGGCCAAGAGAGAGAAGCCGCTGCCGAAGTGGTGGGGATGGGAGGGGAAGTGGGGATGTCTGTGAAAGGTGCAAGGAGATTGGATTGGCCAGAGAAGGTAGGATTGTGGTGGGGTCTAGACATAGGCAAGCTTCCACTCTCCCAATCCCAGTTCCGTGGGCTCAGTCACGGGCCCAGGGAAGAGCGCATCCCGAGCGCTGGCAGCTCTTCCCGGCTCCGGCTGATCCCATATCCCCACCGCGGAAAGCCTGGAGGGGGTCGCAGGAGTGAGGGCAGAGTCGGGTCATCACCTCTCTCCATCCAAACTCGGGGCCCACTGCAGCCCGGCACAGCGCGGCGGGGCAGACGGAATAACCCGAGCACTGGACACCGACAGATGGGTAGGAGGCAACAAGGGCGCTTCAGGTGGTTCCTCCTGGTTGTTTAAAGTTTGAGGCAGGCGAAGAAGCCGGCTCTGTCCTCCCTCGGCCGCCCGCCCGCGGCTCCAACAGTCCTGGTGTCCTCGGCTTCGCCGTCATCCTCTGCCGGTCCTATGCCCACTTCCCTCTCGGCTCCGGCCGGCTCGGGTCCCCATCCCCTCTCCTGTCTGCATCTTTCCCTGTGCCCGAGCGCCCCCCACTCTCTCCCTCCTCGCTGGATCTCCGCCACGACGTGAGCGGAAAGTGAATGGGCAGCCCAACCACAAAGACAAATTACCATGAGAAAAATAAATCAGGAAATCGCCGTTCGCGTCCCGCGTTCCCGCCGCCGCACCCCTTTCTGAAAGCCTAGGCGGGGGGCTCCGGGACGGCTGCGTCTGGGGCCTGGCGGGGCCGAGTCAGGGCTCCGCAGGGCCCTGCCAGGGCAAGGAGTCTGGGAAGAATCCAGTGGGGACCCCCGCAGGCGGCGGCAGAGCAGGGACGTCCCCGGGCGCGAGATTTCACACTCCGGGCAGGCCACGCGCTCCCACGCGCCTAGCTGCCCGCACTCTGCCCCCACCGGGTTTACTCGTCCGCCCTCTCGGAGCCTCCATCTCGCTGCCTCAGCCTCGTTGTTTCCCAGCCTTCCGTTCGTCCATCTCCTCCTTCAGGCCAGCCCCAGATCCCCATCCCGGCGTGCAGTCTAGACGCACAGATCGCGTCCGGGCCAGTGCCCCGGAGCCGGAGCCGGCGGACAACGTGAGAGAGGAAGCACGGTGGGCGCCCCCGCCGAGGTGGCAGCGGGCTGCGAGGAAGCCGGGGGGCTCCCTCCCCTCGGCCCGCAGTCTCCGCAACCTGGTTCCAACTTGCCAGCGCCGCTGGGCCCCTACCCTTCTACCCACCCGAGTTGCTGAAGTTTGCAACTTGCAGCCCCAGCCCGCGTAGGCGAAGCGTTCGGGACTCCAGGGACTCACCTCCGGGTTGCTGGCGCAGGTGCCGGGTTCCAAGCGGCTCCCGGTTCCCGGCGGCGGGGAGCGGCAGAGGGGAACCGGGAGGACTCGCGGCCCGTCTGGGAATGGGGCGACCGCGCAGGAATCGCCCTCGCCTCACTCGGCGCTCCAGTGCAGCCGCGACCCGGGTCTGCGCCGGCCACGCTCGGGTCCGCCAGCAGCGGTCCGACGCGCCGCCGACCCGCCCGGCTCCGCCGAGCTGGGCTCGGGCGGCAGCCCCCGCGCTCCAACTAGCTCCCGACCTGGCGCGCGGCTGAGAGCAGAGAGGAGGAGACCTAGGGGGCCAAAGGAGGGAGGGAGAGGCGATGGGGGAGGAGTTGGGAGCGAGGGGAGAGAGGGAGGGGAGCGCTAGCGAAAAGGAGGAGGGGGCTGGAGAGGACCTGCCCGCGGCGGGCGCGCCACCCGCCAGCCCCGTGGCGCGCGAGGAGCGCGAGGGGGCGCCCTGCACCTCCGCGTCCCCGGGATCGGCCCGGCTCCCGCCCTGAGTCTGCCAAGTGTGCTTACCCGGAGGATAGATAGAAGTCCCGCTCCGTGGTCGGCGTTCGAGCGGCGAGACACAGGTTCTTGGAGCACTTGATCGCGTTCGAGCGGCGAGACACAGGTTCTTGGAGCACTTGATCCCTTTTGCCACATCCTGCCTTACCGTCCTCGGTAAGCCGCGTCTCGAACCCGGCTTTATGCCGGGGAGTCTGCGCACCGGAACTCTGCCCACCCAAACGCTGGAACCTCAAGAAATTCTCCCTTCCTCTCGGCTCCCCAGTTCCGCAGCCCTATCAGCTGGAGACGATCTTTCTGCCTGTGGTCTAGAAGGGGGAAAGGATCTCGTACACAACAGGGGGAATATATTAAAAATGCAGTCGAAGGGCATGAGGCGAGGCTGCTGGGCTGGACTGGAAAACTAGAATTGGCTTAGAAGGGTTATCTTTACAAGCTGCACGACCCGGAGAGAACTTCTCTAAGCCTCAGTTTCTTCAGCTGCAATACTAGGCTTGGTGAAACCTACCACTCTTGAGCGGGTTGAGTAGAGGCTACAATGAGTCCCATAATATCAAGAACATTGGGAGGGCATCCAAGAAATTAACGAGCCGGGAAGGCGGTGAGGGGCTCTCAACTGAGGAGGAAAGGTTGAGTGCGACCACACCGAGCAAGGCTGAACTGTTTACAAGTGTATCCTAGTGTTTCTGATGGCTAGAAAACCGGAGGGAAAGACTGAGAGCAAGCTTCAAATCCTGTCTGCCCGCCTGCAAGAGGGTTGGGAAGAGAGCCCTCTGCTGAACAAAGAAAGGTATTTGAAAAAAAAAAAAAAATTTTTTTTAAGGTGACCTAAGAAAAGAAAATGCAAGAATGAAGGATAAAGACAAAGACCCTGAAAAATTAAACCAGGGGAAGTGTGATTTTAAGGGCTAGCCAAAGAGAACTGCGAAATCAAAATGGATAAGCTGGAAGAAGGAAAACATTAAATGACTTTCTAGAGTATGCCAGAAACTGAAGAATTAGAGTGAATCATTTTATTTAACAAAATTCTGGATAAAGGAAATCCCAGGTACAGCAGAGGAATGGAGACAGTAATCAGAGAGGCATCCTCTCTCTCTCTCTCTCTCTCTCTCACACACACACACACACACACACACACACACCTCTGAACCAAGGAGAGAAGCAGTTTGGCCAGGATGATGGGAAAGAAAAAAAAAAAAAAAGAATCCTGGAAGGGCGTTTATGAGATGCTGCAAAAAGGGCCACTGCACAATCTCAGAAATAATGTCTTTCTAGGGCAACAGGAATGCTGAAATTCACAATGTGCTGAATGGAGAAGAACTTGCAAAGGTAAGACATTGAACAAGAGGAGAGAGACGCAGACGAGGGAAAAAGGAAGGGAATGGGCACGTCATGCATACTGGTGTCACACCCCATCCATTTAATTAGGGGTAGAAATCAAGTCAGAAGAGGTTAAGGCGGGGCATCGAGTCCAAACCCATCATTTTACAGACCGGGCAATGAGAACTAGAGGGGAAGCGTTTGTCCCAGAGTTGCAGGCTGGGGTGGGGGCAGGTCTCTTGATCCTCCTTCCACTACTGTGAGTGTGTCACTCCCATACACCCCGTTCTCATTTCCTACAGAACTGTGGGGACTGCTTTGTTATTGCAAAAATATAAATGTGTGTGAAATATAGATACCTTTTCATTAATATAAAAATATGAAAATATTCTCCATATAGCAGGGAAAAGATATGAGTAGGAGAGTTTCCCATTTGTCTGGTTGGGAGAGTAGACAAAGTGCCTTCTGAGTCATGGTTGTCAGCAGCCCTCTCCTGCTGCTGCTGCTAAGTCACTTCAGTCATGTCCGACTCTGTGCAACCCAATAGACGGCAGCCCACCAGGCTCCCCCGTCCCTGGGATTCTCCAGGCAAGAGCACTGGAGTGGGTTGCCATTCCNGCCTTCTGAGTCATGGTTGTCAGCAGCCCTCTCCTGCTGCTGCTGCTAAGTCACTTCAGTCATGTCCGACTCTGTGCAACCCAATAGACGGCAGCCCACCAGGCTCCCCCGTCCCTGGGATTCTCCAGGCAAGAGCACTGGAGTGGGTTGCCATTCCTTCTCCAATACATGAAAGTGAAAAGTGAAAGAGAAGTCGCTCAGTCATGTCCAACTCTTAGCGACCCCATGGACTGCAGCCTACCAGGCTCCTCTGTCCGTGGGATTTTCCAGGCAAGAGTACTGGAGTGGGATGCCATTGCCTTCTCCAGCTCTCTCCTGCAAGGCAATAAAAATCTTGTCCATCTTTCACTATATTCTCTCACCTTCCCGCTCTTTTCCACTAAGTTTTGATTGTTTTTTCCTTCTTCCCTTTCCACTATTGCTTCATGCTTATTCCTGGCTCCCCCTCTCCACATTATGAACGAGTGTGGGAGAGGGCTCAGTGCAGGAAGAGAAGAGAGGAGACCCCAGTCTGGGGACATAGCCTGGGAACCCTTCATTTTCAAGGGAAGCAGGAACAAGAAAGGGAAATACCCAAGGAGACACAGACAAAGGAGCAGGGATGCTTGGGATGCTGGGCTAATTAAGCCTAATTGGATTCTACAGTTTTCTATTGATGAACAGTGATTACTTAAGAGCTCTCAATACAGGAGAGCTTCAGAAGCCCACACTTTAGGAAGGGACAGTTATTTTACTAGCCTGGCTTATCACCTGCTTCAGGCATCCGCAGTGCTTGGTAAACCCAGCCAGGTTAGAATCTCTGAATCATTTACTAGGAACAAAACCTGGGTTGTTGACCCCACAACCACAGTGTCACTGCCACCGTCTGTCACTTTGCTTAAACCTTTGCAATAACCTGCACAATAATTACTTCTATTAGGAGCAGTTAAGCAGAATGTAAATAAAGTAATTAATACAGAATTATCCAAAACAAACATGCTAAAGAGCAGTGAACATAGAGAGTGAGAAAGAGTTCTTAGAATTCACTCTTGACCTAGAAATTCCAAACTTATCTTTAACTAAGGTACTAGGAGGTTAAGAAGTCCAAATTCTCATGCTCAAGGGTGACAAAGCTGGGAGCCCCCTGAAGGCATTTTCTAGATCTAGCTACTTCTGAAAAACAAGAGTGCAGCCTCTCCCAGGAGCATGTGTAGGTGTGTGTGTATATATTCCCACCTGTTCATAGCCCAGACACAAACACAAATCTGGCCTTGTGGCAAAAGGCAAACAAGCCATAGCCACTCATATAACAACAGGAGAGAATTGAAAAAAAAAAAAAAAAGGCACCAATCACTTACAATGTCTAAGTAGTTTTCTGGCCCCAGAATCACCTGTTCATTGAGCTTGGGGATGGAAAAGAAAAGAGAAAATTCCCACCCACCCCAGAAGTCATTGTCAGTTTGTGAACCAAAAGCACACTTAGGTCAGAGTAACTCAAGTGTCACTAAATGACAGCTTTGCCATTGTCCTGAGCTGATGGGAGAGAAGAGACCTTCCTTCCTTCCTTCCTTCCTCCCTCCTCAGACATTTTAAGAGCCACTCTCAATGCTCAGTGGAGAGGTCAGAGGAATAGGAGAAAACTAGAGCCATGGTCACAGCAAATGCAGGGCCAGAGCACTGGGGGCATGTGAAGGGCCAGCCAGCAGCTGTAGCTGGTGGGGCTAAGGAAGTTTTCCCAGCAAAGGGCCCTTCTATCTGGGAATGGAGACAGGACAGGAATTTGCCAGACAGAGAAGTGGGAGGAGGCAGATCATTCCAGGCAGAGGAAATAGCATGTATGAAAGCACACAGAGATATAATTAGATTTCTGTTTTGAAAGGATTACTTGGCCCTGGTTAACAAATCCAGAGAACCTAAGCAGTAAGTGTGAACAGGTGCACTGTTGGTAGAAAGAACACTGCACCCATAAGGTTCCCAGTGCTGAAACCAGCTTGGCTGCTGGCCACTGCCGAGCTGGGGATCCTTGCACAGGCCTCTTAACCTCTATGACCTGAGCTCCTCATGGCTACAGTGAAAGGGGTTGATCAACTGTTTCCTAAGGTCCTCCTGGTATAACATTCTGTGATTCTAACCCTCCCTGCAGATACTTCTTCAAGTTATGTCCTCTACATGTTGATGCTCTGAGTCTTTTCCAAGTGTTCAGCACTTCACAGCTTACAAAAGTCTTTTTCATGTGATATCCTTTGGCCTTTACGCCCTGCGAAGGAGATAGCCACATTACTTCTTCGGGGTAGTCTTGTCTAGCCCTTGTCCAGCCCTTGTCCAACAATCTCTCTGCTGACGACGTCTAAATTTCCATCGGCAGCTCTGACCTTTCTCCTAAAACCTGATGCAGAGAACCAATTGCCTGCTGTCCTCCTCCAGGTGAACATCTTAAAGGCATCTCAGACTTAACATGTCCAACACTTAACTTCTGATTATCTTTCCCCAAACCAGCTTCTCCCTGAGAATTCTCCAACCTGGTAAATTAAAACTCCAGTCTCTGAATTCCTCAAGCCCCAAATCCTGAGGTCATCTCTTTCCACCTATAAACCATCAATAAGTCCCATTAAAATATTTTCAGAATCTGACTTCTGCTCACTGCCTCCTTTGCTGCTGCTGCTGCTAAGTCGTTTCAGTCATGTCCGACTCTTAGCGAACCCATGGACTGCAGCCCACCAGGCTCCTCTGTCCATGGGATTTTCCAGGCAAGAGTACTGGAGTGGGGTGCCACTGCCTTCTCCAATGCATGAAAGTGAAAAGTGAAAGTGAAGATGCTCAGTTGTGTCCGACTCTTCGCGACCCCATGGACTGTAGCCCACCAGGCTCCTCCGTCCACGAGATTTTTCAGGCAAGAGTACTGGAGTGGGGTGCCATTGCCTTCTCCGACTACCTTCTTTACTATTGACCCAATTCAAACTGCTGTGTTTTCTCACCTGGATGTCTGCCCTGCCTGTTTCCAACTTTGTGCCTACAGTCTGTTCTCCACACAGAAGTCATCCTCAGTCAGATTTTACCCCTCCTCTGCTCAAAACCTTCCTTGGCTCTCCAGCTCCCTAGGGGAAAAGCCACATCCTCACCCAGCCACAAGGCCCTTTCTGACGTCATCACCTACCATTCTCCCGTCCTTCACTTCTACTCAGCCTCCCCAGCCTCTCCACTGTTTCTGGAGTCCCCTCTAGGCCTTTGCACTTGCTGTTCTCTCCTCCTGGAAAGCTCTTCTGTCAGATGTCCACATGGTCATTCCCTCCCTTCCTTCAGAGTCGGTTCAAATATCAGTTCATTAGAGATCCATTACCATCCTTTCAAAAATGACAAATCCACGTCACCCTGAATCATTGTCTGACATTGTCCATATTTATTGTCTGTCTGCCCTGACTAGAATATAAATTCCATGAAAGTGGAGACGTTGCCTACTTTTGTTCATTGCTATACTCTTAGCCCACAGAATGGTACTTGGTGAAAACAAGTGTGTAATATTTAAGAGTGAATCATTATTATTATCCCCATTTTACAGATAAGGAAACTGAGGTGTAGTGTGATAGCTTTTCTGTTTTCAGAGATGAGATTTGAACTTAAATTTTTCCATATCAGAATGTTCTATCCAATTGATGATCAGTTAACATCTACATTTGCACTTAAAAACTTGTTAATGGAAGATACATATTAGAGTAAAACGTACACCAGTTGTTTTCTACTGAGTTCACCACATGGGCCCCTTAACCCACACAGCAGCTCTCCAGGTCAGAGCTGAGTGAAGAGTGAGCTCTGAAAACCTCAGCCTCTGAATGGTCACCAACCCTTTATGTACATTCATTCTGGTGTTATTTTTGTTTCTTGTATTATAGTTCTAATTTTTCTTCTTATTTCCTGAGAACATAAATCCCCTTCCAGGGCTTCACACATTGTCTCAGGCAAAGTGAAGATAAGTATGTGCATGCACGCACGCATGCTTGTACACACACATATACACTCATGCACACATACGCTCACACGCACATACACTCACGCGCGCACACACTCACGTGCACATACACCATTTTGACATCTCCTAAGTCAGGGATGTATGAGAGAAGGCAGGCTGACTTTGTAGTTTGCCCTTGGATTAACACCCAGGGTGATCACATCTCATTCCTCAGGCCGTCAAGAGCACCTCTTCACCTTCCTCTTTCCTGATGTTTTGGCAAACACTGTCAGACCGGGGCTGAGGATGAGTCAGGAGGAAGTGAGGTGTGGGAGGGGTGTGAAGATCAGAAGAAAGGACAGGGGCATGGCTGGTCCCCCTGATGACACCAGGTTTCCTGGTCAAGTGCTCAAGTCCAGACGAGTGTGCAGGGGTCACTTTGTGGACATTTGGAACCAGGGAAGAACACAAGGTGTGGCCGCCCTTCTTGAAGACATTCGAAATAAGGGATCTGTGTCTGTCATTCTCTCTGAGAACCATGGTAAAGCCACAGTGATCCTGGATGGGGCAGAAAGAATGAGTGTGGCCCAGAAAACCTATGCCACTGTCCCTAGAAGGGGATCTGAATCTTACTTAGGAAGAGAATCCTGGGTTGTAACCAAGAAGAGGCCCAAGCCTGGCACTTAGATGACCGGCGCAGGGCCAGACCTCTGGATGGAATTCAGGAAAGAGACTCTGCTGCCTGATTTGGGATAGAAAACTGCTAACATGGTTGAGAGGTGCAGAAAGACTCCTTTACTCTGACCAAGACGTCTCTCCTCTGGTGTTCCATGGCCCCTGAAATCCATGGTAGGGAAACAATCAGTTCAGTTCAGTTGCTCAGTCATGTCCGACTCTTTGCGACCCCATGGACTGCAGCATACCAGGGCTCCCTGTCCATCACCAGCTCCCAGAGTTTACTCAAACTCATGTCCATTGAGTTGGTGATGCCTCTCATCCTCTGTCGTCCCCTTCTCCTCCTGCCTTCAATCTTTCCCAACATCAGGGTCTTTTCCAATGAGTCAGCTCTTTGCATTAGGTAGCCAAAGTATTGGAGTTTCAGCTTCAACATCAGTCCTTCCAAGGGAAACAATAAGTTGGCATAGTGCCTTAGGCTCATCCATAAATTAACAGCCCCTTAGCAGGAATGGAGGAAACATGGTAACTCCCTCCAGATTACCTACTGAGCACACCACTGTGTGGGGACCATAGAACTCATCCAGAATCCTGGCCCGTGGAGGGCAGTCATTCAATGCTTTATTACTAATTGAATATATGGAGAGATGCAGTAGGAGATGATACGGAACTGTGAGCAGGGCCAGTTCAGGGAGGCCTTAAATGCCGTGGAAGGGGGTTGGATTTAACCCTACAGGCCAGGCAAAGAGAATCATCTGGCATTTGGAGCAGGAGGCTGACGTGAGATGGGAGGCAGTGGGTGGACTTGAGTGAGAGATATCAGTAAGAGACCATTACAACAGCCTCTGAGACCTTGATCAGGGCAGACATGACAAAAATAATGACAAGCCCTAGGTCAGAATCTAAGGAATTGGAATACAGAATAGGAGACTGAGATGGAGAGAAGTATGATTATGGGTACCCAGAAAAGATGGGTGTGTGAGCCAAGTAAATAATAAGGGAGAAAAACTTTGCCTCTGTCGGTATGGCTTAGCGCTGGCTCTGCCCCAAGTCTGGGCAGGGAAGGAGATTGGGATGTGTCCTTAACACATCTTGGTGATGCTGCAGGCAGTTCAGATCTCAGATGTTAGCTAAGAAGCACCGATTTCCAGAAAGAGGCAGTTGGCTCCTTCATTTCAATTAAATACGAATTTTCCCCACCTCTGTTATTTGCTCAGTTCTGCACTGAGGCTGGAGAGGACACAGACGATGAGCAATGCTTAAGAGATGATCATCACTGTAGGAATGTGCAGTGCGAGCCAGAAGTAAATATCAGGTAAATGCCAGATTGGCTGCTCCAGGCAATAAACATCAGGCAAATTCTGGAGAGAGACAGACAGAGCAAGCCTGCTGGAGCTGGGTGCAGAAAGATTTCTTACAGGAAGTGGGAACTTCCCCGAACCACACAGAAGATGTAGGTGTGGACAGGGGAGGGAAGAGGCACACGGTGGAGTTCTTTGTGAAGTAAAAAAGTAGATACAAGGGAGAAATAACTGTAACCTACTTAACAATATTTTGAAGCTTTTGACAAAATTCTCTAAGGAAGTTCTCTTTTAAAAGGTTAAGTCACCATGGGGCTAAAGGAGGGAATGATGTCTCTTTTATCAAGATTAACAAATGGTTTAGATACAGGCATCTCTAGATGGTGCACAGTTAAACCCCCTCCTCAAGAATCTTTGTGATGAGTAGATAAACACAATGTGGTATAGACACACAGCGGAATATTATTTAGCCTTAAAAAGGGAAAGATTATGGCTCTCTGGATTTATGTCTAGGAGTGGGATTGCTGGGTCACATGGTAGCTCCATTTTTAGTTTTTAAAGGAATCTTGAGGTCAACTATATTCCAATAATTTTTTTTAAGGGAAGGAAATTTTGACACATGTTACAACATGTATGGACCTTGAGCACATTATGTTAAGTGAAAGAAACCCAGGACAAAAAGGCAAACATTGTATGATCCCACTTGTACAAGGTACCTAGGATAGTCAAATTAGTAGAGACAGAGAGTAGAATGTTGGTTGCCAGGGACTAAGCTGATGCAGAAATGGGGACTTAGCATTTATTGCATATAGAGTTTCACTTGGGGATGATGAAAAAGTTCTGGAAATAGGCGGGGGTGATGGCTGTACAGCAATGTAAATGTACTTAATGCCACTGAACTGTACATCTAAAGAAGCCCATGAATATGGAAAATTTTATGTAATGTGTATTTCACCACAATAAAAAAAGGAAAAAAAATGTGTAGAATGACCAGTTTATATATTAAAAAGTACTTGAAATAGTTAACATGCTAAATGTTATATTATGTATATGTTACCACCACCACCACAACGAAAGAGTCTACTCCAAGACTGATCAGATTTAACATCTTTAGCAATGTTCTGAAGAAAGTGCCTTGACAAGCCTCCACATTGCAGATGAGTAAATGTATTCTGCTTACAATCGAAATAAACTGACAGGCTTTGATAGCAGGAGGCACCAGAGCAGTGGTCCTCAATCCTGGATGGACAATAGGTTTGCCTGGGGGAGATTTTAAAGCTATCTGTATCTAGACCCCAACCCCTAAAGAGACAGATTGAGCTGCCCTGGGAGAATTGGTGGTTTTTTCTGAGCTCCAACCAGGTGGTTCTAATCTACAACCAGGGTTAACTGCAGAGAATGCTACTAAACTGCTAAATCACTTCAGCCGTGTCCGACTCTGTGCGACCCCATAGACGGCAGCCCACCAGGCTCCCCCGTCCCTGGGATTCTCCAGGCAAGAACACTGGAGTGGGTTGNTTAGGCTCATCCATAAATTAACAGCCCCTTAGCAGGAATGGAGGAAACATGGTAACTCCCTCCAGATTACCTACTGAGCACACCACTGTGTGGGGACCATAGAACTCATCCAGAATCCTGGCCCGTGGAGGGCAGTCATTCAATGCTTTATTACTAATTGAATATATGGAGAGATGCAGTAGGAGATGATACGGAACTGTGAGCAGGGCCAGTTCAGGGAGGCCTTAAATGCCGTGGAAGGGGGTTGGATTTAACCCTACAGGCCAGGCAAAGAGAATCATCTGGCATTTGGAGCAGGAGGCTGACGTGAGATGGGAGGCAGTGGGTGGACTTGAGTGAGAGATATCAGTAAGAGACCATTACAACAGCCTCTGAGACCTTGATCAGGGCAGACATGACAAAAATAATGACAAGCCCTAGGTCAGAATCTAAGGAATTGGAATACAGAATAGGAGACTGAGATGGAGAGAAGTATGATTATGGGTACCCAGAAAAGATGGGTGTGTGAGCCAAGTAAATAATAAGGGAGAAAAACTTTGCCTCTGTCGGTATGGCTTAGCGCTGGCTCTGCCCCAAGTCTGGGCAGGGAAGGAGATTGGGATGTGTCCTTAACACATCTTGGTGATGCTGCAGGCAGTTCAGATCTCAGATGTTAGCTAAGAAGCACCGATTTCCAGAAAGAGGCAGTTGGCTCCTTCATTTCAATTAAATACGAATTTTCCCCACCTCTGTTATTTGCTCAGTTCTGCACTGAGGCTGGAGAGGACACAGACGATGAGCAATGCTTAAGAGATGATCATCACTGTAGGAATGTGCAGTGCGAGCCAGAAGTAAATATCAGGTAAATGCCAGATTGGCTGCTCCAGGCAATAAACATCAGGCAAATTCTGGAGAGAGACAGACAGAGCAAGCCTGCTGGAGCTGGGTGCAGAAAGATTTCTTACAGGAAGTGGGAACTTCCCCGAACCACACAGAAGATGTAGGTGTGGACAGGGGAGGGAAGAGGCACACGGTGGAGTTCTTTGTGAAGTAAAAAAGTAGATACAAGGGAGAAATAACTGTAACCTACTTAACAATATTTTGAAGCTTTTGACAAAATTCTCTAAGGAAGTTCTCTTTTAAAAGGTTAAGTCACCATGGGGCTAAAGGAGGGAATGATGTCTCTTTTATCAAGATTAACAAATGGTTTAGATACAGGCATCTCTAGATGGTGCACAGTTAAACCCCCTCCTCAAGAATCTTTGTGATGAGTAGATAAACACAATGTGGTATAGACACACAGCGGAATATTATTTAGCCTTAAAAAGGGAAAGATTATGGCTCTCTGGATTTATGTCTAGGAGTGGGATTGCTGGGTCACATGGTAGCTCCATTTTTAGTTTTTAAAGGAATCTTGAGGTCAACTATATTCCAATAATTTTTTTTAAGGGAAGGAAATTTTGACACATGTTACAACATGTATGGACCTTGAGCACATTATGTTAAGTGAAAGAAACCCAGGACAAAAAGGCAAACATTGTATGATCCCACTTGTACAAGGTACCTAGGATAGTCAAATTAGTAGAGACAGAGAGTAGAATGTTGGTTGCCAGGGACTAAGCTGATGCAGAAATGGGGACTTAGCATTTATTGCATATAGAGTTTCACTTGGGGATGATGAAAAAGTTCTGGAAATAGGCGGGGGTGATGGCTGTACAGCAATGTAAATGTACTTAATGCCACTGAACTGTACATCTAAAGAAGCCCATGAATATGGAAAATTTTATGTAATGTGTATTTCACCACAATAAAAAAAGGAAAAAAAATGTGTAGAATGACCAGTTTATATATTAAAAAGTACTTGAAATAGTTAACATGCTAAATGTTATATTATGTATATGTTACCACCACCACCACAACGAAAGAGTCTACTCCAAGACTGATCAGATTTAACATCTTTAGCAATGTTCTGAAGAAAGTGCCTTGACAAGCCTCCACATTGCAGATGAGTAAATGTATTCTGCTTACAATCGAAATAAACTGACAGGCTTTGATAGCAGGAGGCACCAGAGCAGTGGTCCTCAATCCTGGATGGACAATAGGTTTGCCTGGGGGAGATTTTAAAGCTATCTGTATCTAGACCCCAACCCCTAAAGAGACAGATTGAGCTGCCCTGGGAGAATTGGTGGTTTTTTCTGAGCTCCAACCAGGTGGTTCTAATCTACAACCAGGGTTAACTGCAGAGAATGCTACTAAACTGCTAAATCACTTCAGCCGTGTCCGACTCTGTGCGACCCCATAGACGGCAGCCCACCAGGCTCCCCCGTCCCTGGGATTCTCCAGGCAAGAACACTGGAGTGGGTTGCCATTTCCTTCTCCAATACATGAAAGTGAAAAGTGAAAGTGAAGTCGCTCAGTCGTTTCTGACTCTTAGCGACCCCATGGACTGCAGCCTACCAGGCTCCTCTGTCCATGAGATTTTCCAGGCAAGAGTACTGGAGTGGGTTTTCATTGCCTTCTCCAACTGCAGAGAATAGTAAGGCTGAAAAACTCAGTCTTCCTGAGCTTGAGGCTAGGGTCTGCCATCTGCCAGATGTGTGATGATCAAGTGATTTAATCTCTGTTAATATTCCTGTCTGCAAAACTGGGTAATAATAGTCCCAATCTCAGAGGGTTGTAGAGAGGATTAAGAAAGATATTGCACGTTTAGCACAGTTCCTGAGGCCTTTTAAGAGCTCACTAAATGTTAATTATCATTGTTATCAACTGAGTTTGCATAAATGGGCAAAAAGGAACAGATGGATTTAACAGTGGCATGTGCAGATATGTTTAAAAATAAACAAATCCAAACTTTGTTACTAATGTCTCTCTCAAAAATCAGGAAAGGGCTTGTATCTTTGGAGGCATTTTTATCTTCCAGGGCATGAGTTTGAAGTACTGCTTTGCTCCAAAGACCAAGAAAACTCCTATCAAGCATCGGCTAGGGTTGCAGCCTGAAAATAACTGAGCCCATGCCCTTGCGTTTCTCTAAACTCTGTACATCTTCCCCTCGACTGTGACAAGTTCTAGTCCCTGAACCTCTAAAGGGATGTCTGACTGACAAAGAAGAAGGGACTAAGAAACATCAAGGACTGTGGAGGGAAGACAGGCCATGAAGGTTAGGATTCTCCAGCCTGGAAAAGGACCTGATGGGAAGCAGTGAACTCAATAACCAGGAGCAGGTGAACAAGAACTCATTTAATCCGAACACTTGCTGGAGGGGGAGATGAGGCGAGGAACACTTAGAACAAATAAAAGAAACAGGTAATAAACTCATGAAACACATTATGCCAAGATGTAGTACATGAGGGAAATATAAATGAATCCACAGAGAGTCTAGACAAATTAATGTCAGAGATAGAAATGGATGCCCAGTGGAGCTGGCATACGCCCACCTTGAAGGCTGGCCTCAGAGAAGGCAGTGGGCATGTCCTTTCCAACAGCGGACTAAGAGCTCCCGGCCTGACCAGCACGAGCATTCCAATTTTCTTAGCACCCCTAGGGAGGGATTGGCAGAGGATCAGGAATGAATATTGAGTGTGCTGTGTTCGGGGACAGTAAAAACAACTGGCTTGGCTGGAAAAAACAGGCCATGTTAGGAAGTGAGAGGGCTTGGCTGGCTTAGGTTGTCAAGGGTACCCAGAACCCGGGCTGAGGGGCTAAAATTAGTCCAATAATCACAGGATGTTTTAGCTTTTCTAATCCAGGCCCTTCTTTTAAAAGATGAACAACTAGAGCTCAAGGAGATGAATTAATTCACGAAATATCCTTTAAGGAACGAAGTAACAGCAGAGCAGATATGGGAATCGTGAGGTTTTCCACTAACTATGCCGGAGACTGGGTCTGGGAAGGACTTTGGAGAAAGATCATTCCTATATCAATAGCCTCAAGCAAGCGTCTTAACTCCATGGAGCTGCTGTGGAATAACTTGGCATAAACCCTACCAGGTCCCATTACCCTGGGGGTAGAAGCAGAGACTTAGCAGAAGTCACAAGCTGTATTTCTTGAGCTCCACGTCTGTTAGTTCTGCAGGAATTTAGCTTCCCCCAAATTCCTCCCCGTGAATCCTTACAAGCCACAGTGTGGATCTCAGTTGAGTCCTGACCCAAGTCCCATCAGCTGTCCTTGCATTATCCATCCTCCTTGCTTCAGTTGTTTGGGTTAGCATCCCCAGTCTCTCCTAATTTCCCCTTTGAGTGTCCTCCTGGCATCCAGCAACGTCCGCAAGTCACGTGTTCTGATGTTTGTGTAGAAGGCATTGTCTCCCAGGGTGCAGAAACCGTGGGCCTCGGTTTTCCTCCCACTGTTCTTATCTATTGTTTCTTGAACATGAAACCAAAGCAACTTTTGGTGTTTGTTTCCTCTGTACTGCACCCGTCATGCCTTGGGATGGGGGTCTGGGTAAGAGGACAGTCTGAGTGGTGTGATTGATGTTGCCCTCTGAGTTGGCCCTCTTGGGCTTCCCTGGTGATTCAGTGGTTAAGAATTCACCTTGCAATGCAAGGAACACCAGTTCCATCCTGGGTCAGGGAAGATCCCACCTGCCTTGAGGCAATGAAACCCCTGTACCACAGTTACTGAGCCCCTGCTCTAAAGCCTGCAAGCTACAACTACTGAAGCCCAAGTGCCTGGAGCCTGTGCTCCACGACAAGAGAAGCCACTGCAATGAGAAGTCCATGCATCACAAGCAAGCAAGAGAGTAGCCCTTGCTTGCCTCATATAGAGAAAGCCCGCATGCAGTAACGAAGCCCTGCACATCAAAATAAATAAATATTTTTTAAAAAGAATTGGCCCTTTTCTCTAAAACTAGTTCATTGCCCTTGGACTGGTCATCATTGTACCCTTGGCATCTAGCACAGTATTGGTACATTGCAGATGCTTGGTAAGAATTTGTTGAATGACCAGCGGGGAAATTTCTCTCTTCCAGTGGATTCTCTCTTCAAACTTAGAAAATTATTTGTTTACTCAGGAGCCTCAAACCAGTCCTTGCATCCTTATCCATCTCATCCTCCCTGCAACTTCCCGATGGGCTTTCCTGAACCATAGGGTAAACATGGCTCTGGCTCCAGCTAGGACCCTCTAGATCTAGGATGCGGGCAATGAGACAACGTAGATAAACGTGTCCAGCACAGAGGCTGGGATATCATAGATTACTCAACACCATTTTGCCTTTTCTGTCTTTTGCCTAACTAGGATCACTGACGCAGAAGGAGGAAAAACATCAAAGGCTTCACACAAAGAAATTGATTCAAAATGAAAGCAATTTGGAGTCAGGAAAATTATGGTGTATCTGGCGTAATGTGGGCAGTTCTGCTCACTGAACCTTAAAAGGGCTGCAAGGATTTTATTTATTACAGTTTTACTTTAGACCTTATCTGTTTTCAAAGAGGATTGGAGGCAGGTTTAAAAAAAAAGTTAGAAAACAAACATATAAGAAAAAAAAAGAGAAAAGAAAAAATATCAATCAGCTGGCTGAGCACACGTGGTTAAAAAACAGGGAGTGAAAAGTGAAGGTGGGTGCGATTGTCTGTGGGAGCAGAGTGACAGGTCCCAGGGGCAGGGTCTGGTGACAGGTGGGGGGGCGGAGTGCGGTTGA
>SJYA01000194.1:2806454-2874855 GCA_006410615.1 Neotragus moschatus
GCGGTTGAGGGGTGGGGGCGGGAGGAGGGAGACATGGTTGTCAGTGGACGAATGAGCCACAGGTGAGGGAAAACAAAGAGGTAGACTTGTGAGAGTTTCTGGGTGAGGGGAGACGTGCTTGGGGTTTCTTTTATCATTTATCCTTCTAAGTAGAAACCTGGTTAGAAGAACTATGATGGTAGATTTGAACTTGGAAACGAAGAATCATAGTGCTTTGAAGGAGGCAATTCATGCAGATGCGACAGAATATTTGAACTGTTAACTACTGTGTTATTTTCTCCTCCTCTCTTTCCTTCTCCATCTCATTCTGGCCTCAAGGCAAAGGAAGATAAAGCCGCCTATATTTTCTAAACCTTGGAAATGACACGAGAGAGCACGTGTAGATCCTAGGAAGGACACATTAGCTGAGACAGTGCCAGACTGAGCCTCTGCACTGGGAGGGGTGTCTCCATAGGCTGCAGGGACAGCTATCAGAGGAATGTGGTCCAGACTGTCCCCAAAGTGAATCTGACGGGGAGGCAAACACAATGTAGGGACCCCCTGCACCAGACCTGTGCAGTCTCCACTCAAAGGAGAGCTAAGTATTACCCCAGCCAGCCTAACTATGAGGCCCGTAGAAGCTGCACACACTGGTTTCTACCTCACAACCCCGTTGCCGGGTGTGGGGATCATCTGCAGGGTCCCATGTTCCTCCACGAACTCAATACCATCCCCAAGCAGAAAGGGAAAATCATCTTGAATTGACTAAGTGTTCTAAAGAAATGGCTAAGAAGCACTGAATCTTAGTGAATTTACTCAAAAGTGACTAGAATACATCCGTTGCATCAAGCAGAAAAGGAGTTTGGGGTCAAAAATGAACTTGAGTTGTAAGAAAACATCGTTACATGTTTGCACAGCCTAGTCTGTGCGTGTGAAATTTGTACTTGCTATTTTGTTTTTTCTGTCACTGTCGCTATAGTAATACCTCAATTAACCACAGAGCATCCTTCCAGGCGCTTTAAGCTTCAGGAACAACCCCCATCTGGAGATGAGAGCTATTTCTAATGACAAATAGTCCTTGGACATGGAAAGCAAATGACATCTGCAAAAGTAGAAAAGATCTAAAGAGCTCTCCCTGAGACTCATTGATTTGTATGCTAGACACCTTGATATTTTCCTCTCTCTCCCATCACTTCTGAACTGTACAAGCTTGGACAAGTCATTTAACCTCTTTAAGACCAAGAACTGTGGAGAGAAAGAGTCATGAGTGTGCTTGGAAAGCATGATGAGCTGCACACGTACCTGTGATTCCCGTATTAGATGACTGCTTCTAGTCACACTGGATTGTTTTCATCTCTCACTCCCTAAGACAGTGTTTGACATGTGCTAATTGTTCATTCTACACGTGTTGAACTGAACTAAACAGGTTGACGACAGCTGGAAAGGTCAAAATGCTCCTTGGAAAAATGAAGACTGTGAGAAGAGGGATGAGGAGAGAAATAATAAGAAAAAGGTCAGGATACAGAGCAGGAAATGTGGGGGGAAGCCAGGCAGAAGCACGCCAGAGCCAGATCCACTGGCAGTGTGACCTTGGGCAGGTTAATCCATCGTTCTGTGTCTCGTCTGCCAAACGGGGATAATATCATCTACTACATAGGGTCTATGCAAGGATTAAATGAGTTAGCATAAGTGATGCAGCTAGTTCATGGGAGGACCTCCACATTAACTATTTCTGTTATTAGACACATCATTTGGAGAAGGCAATGGCACCCTACTCCAGTATTCTTGCCTGGAAAATACCATGGATGGAGGAGCCTAGTAGGCTGTAGTCCATGGGATCGCTAAGAGTCGGACACGACTGAGTGACTTCCCTTTCACTCTTCACTTTCATGCACTGAAGAAGGAAATGGCAACCCACTCCAGTGTTCTTGCCTGGAGAATCCCAGGGATGGGGAAGCCTGGTGGGCTTCAGTCTATGGGGTCACACGGAGTCGGACATGACTGAAGCGACTTAGCAGCAGCCACATCATACAGAATATGAAAAATGGGTATGCTTACTAATAATTTGGGCTTCCCTGGTGGCCCAGATGGTAAAGAATCTGCCTGCAATGTGGGAAACCTGGGTTCAATCCCTTCCCTGGGTTCAGAAGGTCCCCTGCTTCTGAGAAGAAACAGAGAAGGGGAACTGCTACCCACTCCAGTATTCTGGCCTGGAAAATTCCATGGACTGTATCGTCCATGGGGTGGCAATGAATCAGACATAACTGAGAGACTTTCACTTTCACTAACAAAAAAATGGAAATAAAAACAAGATACCATTATCACCTGTTGGCAAAGATTATTTTTTAAAAATTATTTGTAATCGTGAATTCTTCACATTCGATGAAGATATAAAAGAAATTGGGGGGATGATGACTGGACAGGAAAGGATTAAGAGAATTTCTTTGGAGAGAAGTGTGCTGAAAATCACACACACACACACACACACACACACACACACCATGAAGAGTAGGATGCCCGTGGCCATTCCTCAGCTCAAGCCTGGTGATGGGGCATTCAACAGGACCACTCAGAAAATGAGATATGGGGCCCTACAGTTGGAGGAAGGGAGCACAGCAGACTGGTACCAGCTCCCATGAACCTAGAGGGCAAGAGGTTGTGTTGGCTGCCTGGGAGGCTGACAGCAAAGAAGGAAAGCTGCAAAGAGACCCAGCAGGGATGTCTTAAAGAGTATATGAAAGTAACCACAAGAGAGTCCACTTAAATATTTGCTGCGCTATGAGAACAATTTCTGCCATAAGTGTGGTGTCATCTGCGTACCTGAGGTTATTGATATTTCTCCCAGCAATCTTGATTCCACCTTCTGCTTCATCCAGCCAGGAATTCTCATGATGTACTCTGCATAAAAGTTAAATAAGCAGCGTGACAATATACAGCCTTGACATACTCCTTTCCTGATTTGGAACCAGTCTGTTGTTCCATGTCCAGTTCTAACTGTTGCTTCCCGACCTGCATACAAGTTTCTTAGGAGGCAGGTCAGGTGGTCTGGTGTTCCCCTTTCTTGAAGAATTTTCCACAGTTTGTTGTGATCNAAACCTTTTCACTCTCCTCTTTCACTTTCATCAAGAGGCTCTTTAGTTCCTCTTCACTGCCTCTGAAGGGCAGTGTATAATGCTGTGATGCCTGGAGAGAGTGCAGCTATCTTGTGACCACCAGGAAAGATAACTAGTATACTTCAGGATAGCAGAAAGGAAAGATGGAATTTGGATCATCGATGATGTTAAGCCAAGTAACTGACCAACCCTGAAACTACCTTACCTCTAGTCTTCTTGTTAAACCTCTTTTGTTTCAATCATTTTGAGTTGTTTTCTGTTTTCCAAAAGCCTCTTATTTGGGGAATTTGCCATATCTTTTTTAAATGTCACAGACTGGATCTTTCAAATATATGGCAAAGATTACTCACAAAGGTATTTTTCCTGACTAGTACCATTAAAAAATAGAATTCAACCATGTACATTTTTTCTAATTTGCTTTATTCAGTGATTCATGAAGTAGGCAGCATCCCATCTAGCAAATAGAAAAAAGTTCCAAAGAGCTACAGAAAAGGAAAAGTTTTTGACATAAGAGAGGAGGTGGGACAAGGAAATCATAAATTAAAAAAAGGATTATTTCAGGCAAAAATTTTTAATTGAATTTATGTGAATAACTGTTGCCATGAAAAAAAAAATACTTCAAAGTTTTTGAATTTTGGAGAGATCACTTAGGGAAGAATACTAAATGTTTTATCATTGTTCATAAAGATATAGCTTATCAAACTGCTGCTAAGCTTAAAGAGAAAAAGGTTTCCTTAAATCTGGAAAAATAAAACTGAAAAAAATTAGCAATGTTTCAAGCAGAACTTATGATCATTAAAAATTATGTCATCCCCCTCAGTTTATTCAGTCACATGGTATTAATTATTGTTCTGCTTGAATCCATTTTCCCCATCAGTTCTGGAAATTTCTACCCCACTCTGTTTTATGATCTTAAATTTATCAGAAATTTATACTTGTCAAAAGTCCTTTCCTTGAATTTCCATGAAGTACTTTTGAAGGAATGTTTTTGAAAAGGCACCAGAGTAAAACAATAGCTATCTGCAAATGACAAAAGGCTTTTTTAATTGCTCATGGTTAAAGATCTAATGAGAGCTTATTATAATGGAATTGATGAAACTTGGTTGTTCCTACAACACTTTAAGATGGTAACTGGATTTATGATGATAACATCATATCAGGTCATATCAGACTTTTGGAATTTTATATAATGTAGGGAACATTCATAACATATCTACACACATACAACATAGAGAAGGCTTGGTATTACATCTTATTTGACAATACTTCAATGTAATTTAACAGATTAAAAAAGCTCAATTCAAATTGTCATATAAGTTTAGCATCTCCTTTCTTATAAGGAAAGAAACAAATCTTTTGAGATGTTTTGGGGCTCTCCAGGGTCTTCCCAGGTGGCACTAATGGTAAAGACTCTGCCTGCCAATGCAGGAGATGTAAGAGACTAGGGTTCAGTCCCTGGGTTGGGAAGATACCCTGGAGGAGGGCATGGCAAACCACCCCAGCATTGGTGCCTAGAGACTCCCATGAACAGAGAGGCCTGTCAGGCTACAGTCCAGAGAATCGTAAAGAGTCTGACTTCGCACTCATGCACACTATGGGCCCTCTAGAAAACCCCTAAGTTAGTTGAGGTCAAAAAAGATTTCACTTAGAATTTGACTTGGGGAAGTTCGTCAAAAATATTGAAAGCTTTAAAATGCTTCGTCAAATAAGATCACAGGTCGCTATGAGACAGTATTTAGTTATTCATTTAATCATAGAGACAAAGACTTGAAAGGCAAATGCAGACAAATAGTTGTTGTTGTTCTAAAAAGAACAACTTAACTCTTTTAATTTAGAAGACTCAGCTTTCTTTTGAAAGACCTGATGATAAAGACACAGGAAATTATTTTGACAAGACAAGAAATCTTGTTTTCTAGGTAGATTACTTAGAGAAAAATCTTTTATAATCACTTTTTTAAGAGCACCCCAATAGTTTAAGAAAACTTTGTTTTTTTACAACAGAGAAAATCAAATTTTAACTTTGTACCAGCTTGCTTTTGATTTTGATTATTTAATTAAACTCATTTAATCTTACCCAGATTGACCAGATTAAAAATTTCTTTCCAAAGATTTCTTTCTCCACGCAGCTTCTATAACTTTGAACAATTGTGAACTCTTACACTAGCATTCTGTGGATTGGAAGACTTGTAAATACTTTTTATGATTTCTAAAATGCATGCTTTCTGATAGTAAATTTTTCAGTGTAGCACAAAACATGTTTACTAATAGATCCAAATATGTCTTAGTCTCTCTGTAAAAGGAAGCAAAGAATGGATAAACTTAGTTCAGTAACAAATGTTTGAGTCATCTTATCTGGAAATTATCTAGGTATTTAATTATCATCTATTGTTTAATTTACCAAAATTTTAAGGTCTCAGGTTACCCAAATGATTAGGAAAACTTTAAAAATCCCACCTAAAAACTTTTTATACTACTCACAGTTATTTAATTTAGTTGTTTTGAACAATTATGTTTCAACTACCCACCAAAACGCTCATTAGACATTAGACAATGTCAGTCATCATCCCAAGTCATTTTTCTTGCTAACAAATTTTGTAAGAGATAACATGACTCACTTGATCTTTGATAAGCCCAAGTAGAATAAAAGTATTATATTTAATGTCAATAACTCTAAAGATTGCTTTCAAAAAAAATTAAACTAAGAGGTGTCTGGCATGCTGCAGTCCATGAGTTGCAGAGTCATGACTTAGTGCCTGAACAACAGCAACAAACTTAAGCTTTAGTATTTCCCAGATCACATAAACCTGAAATGGTTTCTGTTATATTTCTGAAAATTTAACTTATATAAGTTCTTAATACTTTTAAGCCCTTAAATAGAGCTCTTTTACAAATTAATTTTGGCAATACCATTTAAAGGTAGAAAATACCATACATCTACAACACATACATGTAGACACATATGAACATACAGTCCGATGCAAACAGAAACCGTATAGTTCTTATTTTATTTGTTACAAAATAAGTTGGATCTAAGTTGTTTGCCTGGTAGTGGAATAAGTTAAGGCTACCAGCTCAGATAACTAAGTTTCAAATGACAGCCCCCTTTTTAAAAATATGAGTTACCTCCTGAAACGTGTGCTTCAATATTTACATGTCAGAGGTACAGGAACGAGTGAAAGTTATAAGCCTTTAAAGATAAATGGGGGAGGTTGGAGACTGATGACAAAGAACAGGTGAACTTTGAATTGCTTCTAGAGCTGCATTTCTATTTTATGAATATTTGTAAGGTAACAACTGTTGCTTTTAATTCCTCTAGGAATTGTAACTTAAATGACATCATAAGAAGATCCATTCATAATTCTTTTTACAAGGGCTTTAAAAGGTTTTTCTTTTCCTTTAAGTACATTGTTTCCTTTTACCTTAGTGGAGGAGGCCTTTAAAAAACATCTTACCAGACTCTGAACATCAGCTTCTGCCTACAGAGCTACTTAAAAATCTTTTAAATATCTTTTCAGTTTTCACCCAGGATAAACAGTAAGTATTTCTGGCAGTATTAAATAACCCCTTGGACTACGGAGGCATCCCCAAAGAGGATACAGAAGAGATTTTATTTTTCTCTTTACCAGTTATTTTCTTTAGCAGGTTGTACAGACAGTGTTTCAGGAGAGCTGACTCTGGTCAGAATTCTTATCCTTAGCCAGCTTCTGCCACTTCTTTCAGGAGCCTATCTATACATTGTGAGTGGGGTTTAAGTGGCAAGTGCAACTATGGTGTTCCTATGTGGATCTTGGGGGCAGAATTAAGGGCTGGGGTTTCTACTCAAAAACCCGGAAATTGCGGTCCAAAATAAAGGGTAGAGTATAGGCTTTGGGTTCAACTGTCTACCAGCTCAAGCTGACCTACTCTGCAGAGGAAAACCAGTTAGATCAGGAGCTCAATGCAAAGAGTAGAGCTCAGACCCAAGAGGAACTTAACCCTGGCTCTCAGAAATGGCAGAAAAGACAGGGACCTCAAAAGTAAGTTCAAGGGCATCATGCCTGTGTTTCTCCTTATTTCTAAATGCTGTCAGATGTTCACTTTGCTGATGCCAATTTTTTTGTTAAAAAAACTCAGTGGAGTAAATTAAACATTTTTAATTGTCTTTACTCTGTGATTCATGAATCAGCAGTATCCCACCTGGAAAGACAAAGGAGCTCCAAAAAGCTATAGAAAAGGAAAAGATTTTAAAGGTAGAGAGGGGGTGGGACAAGGAAGTCACAAACAAAAAAAGAATTATTTCAAGCAATGTCACATTTCTCTGGGGACAGAAGGATCTATTAGGTGCATTGCCTCACTGGTGCTGACAGGGAAATTCCAGGAAATTCCTGGGAAAGGGTGAAACTGTGATTAGATTAGGTGTTGTCCTGATTTGGTGATGGGCTTCCTTTGTATCTCAGCTGGTAAAGAATCTGCCTGCAATGCAGGAGACCTGGGTTTGGTCACTGGGTCAGGAAGATCCCCCTGGAGAAGGGAAAGGCTACCCGCTCCAGTTTTCTGGCCTGGAGAATTCCATGGACTGTATAGTCTATGGGGTCACAAAGATTTGGACATGACTGAGCGACCTTCACTGATTTGGTGACAAGGGCTTAGCCTGAAGGCCTCCATTTTGGAGCTGTTTCTTTTCTTTTTTTAACAGTACTAACTTCCTTCTGAAGCTTGATAAGCTTACTTGAGAACCACAGAACTCCCTAGGTAAGTAAAGCTATCTTATTACTAGATAATTATAAAATGCTCCCTGAGGTTATTGTCTGATATTTTTACTGACTTTCTACCCTTTCTGTCACCCTCTCCCCGCCCATGTTACTTCCCTGATCTGACCTATGGACCAGGGGGATGTTATGAATATGAAGTACTATTAAAAAATAAATGTCATGAGCAAGCTGCTCTAACTTGGAGACACTGTAGAGGATTTCTTCAGCCTTGTGACAGTATTAAAGATGTGGCTTTCATATCGCTTGTGGCTAAGAGTCTGTTGAAAGTCAAATATTAAAAAGAACTTGAGGAAACTGAGATCAGTGGCATATTTGGAGAAAAGTATCACCTGATGAAGAGGAGGATGATAATAGTGATGTTTTGAATAAATTGGTGTCTAAACACTTCTGTACCATCTCTTGGCAATGGTGAAAGACAATCAGTCTTCCTTCACATCCAATCAGAAAGCCCCACATGTGAGGAAGGTACTGTGGGTCCCAGTCTAACTGATGATGATAGAAATGCAGAAATAACTGGTACAGTTACCATGCTGCAGAAGGGTTAAAAGACACAATGGCCACATTGAAGAAGAAAAAGCTATTTTAGAGGGCTGAGCAATTGCTGGGGAGAAGGCAGCTCTGACCTTTGATTTGCTAATTAATTTTGCAGAAAAACAACTTGCAGTATGTTGCCCCCAAGAGCAGGCTGGATACAACCTGCACCTAGGTTTATGAGAGAGAAACAAATAGCCAAAAAGCAAGCTGACTTTGTGGCCTTTCCAAGAGAGCATTCTGCAGGGCGTTTCCCGGGGTCAGTGACCATTCATCTCTATGGGCCATCCTGTCTGCCACAATTACCTCCTTGCAAAGTGACGGCTGTGGTTTGAGAGGCTGGCAAGAGACCGCGTGGCATGGAGGGACACCCAGGCTTTGAAGGCACCCAGCTCCGACCACCCCTGCCTCCAGTCTCCACCTCTCCCTAGCTGTGTGGCCTTGGGCAAATTCCATATCTTTTATCAACGTTAATTTTTTCACTTGAAGAGTACAGATAACAGGCTCATCNTGTGGTTTGAGAGGCTGGCAAGAGACCGCGTGGCATGGAGGGACACGCAGGCTTTGAAGGCACCCAGCTCCGACCACCCCTGCCTCCAGTCTCCACCTCTCCCTAGCTGTGTGGCCTTGGGCAAATTCCATATCTTTTATCAACGTTAATTTTTTCACTTGAAGAGTACAGATAACAGGCTCATCCACCTTAAAGCTATTGGAAAGATTAATGGAAATAATGCAAATGTGCTTATTGTTTTGTGGATCCTACCCCTTTATCTGGGGATCCCTGCAACTCCACCTAGAAAGTTTTCAGGGTAGTCATCCTATGGGTCTGAGACACACACCAACCAAACTGGACCAACTGGAGTCCTATCCCAGGAGTTTAGGAACTGAATCAACCAAAGAGAGCAGGGCTATTTTCTTTCTGAAACTGAAGACCTATAAACTCGAAGATAAAAGCCCTGTTCTGCAGAGCAGAAAAGGATGGTCATCAGTGAGAGAGAACAAGGAAGCAGAAGCCCAAAGATAAGCAGAGAGAAGGAAATTTCCCTGGGCCTCCCGACCCCCCAGGGCTCCAGCTTAGTCTCAGTGATTGCCTAGTACCCAGATTCCAATTAGAGATTGCATAAATTCCCCTGATCGCCTCCATTTTTATGCTGAGCTTAGCAAGAGTCATTTTCTGATGCTTATGACCAATAGAGTTCTTCATAATATAGCATATTATACAGCAAGGGGTTCTTACTCATTCAACAAATATGTCTTGAGTGCCTGCTCTGGGCTAGGCATGTTCTACATGGTCTAGTGGGAGATGCAGGCATTCACAAATAATCACCCTGAAAATATATAATTCCCGGTTCCATTTCCTTGTGTTGTTAGAAAAAGGCTAAAGTATGTCCTGCGCAGACAATTAAGAAGATGGAGAAGCATCTTAATGGAGTTAAAAGTCAGTCCTGGCTCTTGGACAGTTAAACGTCAGTCATGTGGAAAACGTACTAACCCCAAGAGCGGGTTCCCTCCTGCCCCATGAGTCGAGCCTTGATGTGTATCCATGGGCCTCACGTTTCCCATCATCACCTTTATTGCTCTCTTTAAATCCTGGGGTTTCAATTTCCCTTCCCATCAGAAAGATTCTGCTTTTAACAACCCCAGACCTTTCCCCCTGTTATTCCGTAGCCTCAGGCTGGTGCATCCACATCATAGGAGAGGTGTCTCTTCCAGGCAGAGGGCTTCGCGACCCCAGGGAACTGTGCTGTCGTGATTTATGGCTCCCTGTCCTTTGCCTGTTGAGGAAAATCACTTTATCAAGATGAAAAGTCAGGGGTGGGGGTGGAACAGGGCTTCCTGTTTGGCTCCACGCACTCTCCTGTGTATTCCAGAGGCGCTTACATTTACAAGTCATCAGGACTACATGTGAACGATGTGGAGAAAAATCACCAAATATTGAAAAGCAGTGTGTGATTTGCCTTTCGTTTATTCAGTTATGCTTTCAGGATTTTAATGTGAGGCAGGGAAGGGGAGCAATTCTGCATGTGGAAACAAGGAACAAAGGCAGCCTGCCTGCAGACCTTTTAAGGAGACGCTTTTCTGCCTCTTAATCTGCCGTTTAATGCTATTCAATGCACTTGGGCTTCATTAGCATTGTCTTAATGGTCATCAATATCATGATCATCACGTTTCAGAACCGGAAGTTTCTGAGCAACCTTCTAGTCAAGTCTGTTGTTTCACAGATGAGGAAACTGAGGTTCAGAAAGGAGGAATGATGTGCTCAAAATCAAACTATGAAACTGGGGCAAGAGCTAAAAATCAGATCGTCTGATTTCTTTTCCACAATTATCACACTTTTGCTTTGGGTGAATCACTGGATGTTGGCCTCAGCATGGTAGGTGGAGTTTCAGACAGACCTGAATAAATACACAAGGCAGAATTCTCTTGCTATTTGTTTCTGTCTAAGTAGCAATTGTTTCTGTCTAAGTAGCAATATCGAAGAAGGCAATGGCTACCCACTCCAGTACTCTTGCCTGGAAAATCCCATGGATATAGGCTGCAGTCCATGGGGTCACTAAGAGTCAGCACGACTGAGCGACTGCACTTTCACTTTTCACTTTCATGCATTGGAGAAGGAAATGGCAACCCATTCCAGTGTTCTTGCCTGGAGTGTCCCAGGGACGGGGAATCCTGGTGGGCTGCTGTCTATGGGGTTGCACAGAGTCGGACAAGACTGAAGCGACTTAGCAGCAGCAGCAACAGCAATGTAAACATATTGTAAAAACTTGGAAAGTAGGGAAAATTATTCCCATCATCCTAACGCAGTCTATGCTAGCATTTTGTTCTTCTCTAGTTTTTTCTTTTACATTTAGTTTTCTCTGCATGGGATCAAAGTGTATCCACACACTTGTATCCTGTGTTTTCATTTAACATTACAGTAGGAGAATTTTCCAAGTTACTACTCTGCCTTCTTAGCCATAATTTTAATTGTTATTTAATAGTCTAACAGATAATTGTACCACAATTAACTTACCCATAACCGTACACTGGACATTTAGGTTTCTCCAGTTTTCCATTAATATAAATAATGCTGCAATGAACATCTTATGCATATAGCTTCCCCCTATATTTATGTTATTTCTCTAGGATGGATTCCAAAAGTAGAATAAGTATGCCAATGATTTTTAACAGTTTTATGGTTTCTGATATGTATTGCCAAATAGCCTGCTAAAAGCTTCTTAACCAATTTACACAAGCAATTTTGAATGAACCAGAACAGTGATCAAAGAAAAACTTAGCAGGAAATGAAGAACCATTTCCTGTATACATCATAAATACATGCTGGATAAATGCATTCTAGGCTGATGGTGTGGGATAATCCTAATCTCACGGGGTTGAAACAAGAGGAAGAAAGTAAAGGCCCTCATGTTTGTTGTGCCACGTTTATCTCCAGACTTTTGGGGTGTAGTTTTGTGGCTGCACAGTGGAATCACCTAAAACAGTTATCAGACTGGATGTCCTGAGCCAGTCCTCAGAGATTCTAGTTGAATTGACCTGGGGTGTGATTCAGCTCGGAGATTATATTGGGTGATTCTAATAGGAGAGAGAACTTTCTTTCTTGGGCCCAGAGACAGGCAGGGAGGCTGAAGAGGTCAACAGAGGCAATGACCTTGAGTGATGTCTCCAGACCTACTTCCTTCTCTGCTTCCTGTGCCCCCAGGGAGACCTCAACCCATGGTGCCGGCCGATAAGTCTCTCACTGCTCCTCCCATCCTGCGGCCGGATGTGCCCGGCTGCATTCAGCTCCCACGAGCCCTGACTTCGGAGGCCCAGGGACTCCAGTGAAGGGCACAGGGTTAGGGACCATTGTAGAGTCTTCCTCAGCCAGCTTGAAGTGCCTTAAACAGATGGGAATCCTGAATGTCTACCTTTAAGGGGTCAGTGAACACACAATACAGTGTGGAGTATCATGTAATTAAAGAGTATATTCGTGCTAAATGCAAAGATCTTCAAAATGCTAAAGGAAAAAAGCCAGGTACAGAAGAGACGTACAGTATGTTCTGATCTGGAGATAAAAAGAACCCATTGCCTGCATACTCACTTGCATGTGCCCCCAGGTGTCTAAGATCCGTACGAAATGAATAGGAGTAGTGGTCATAGCAGGGTGAGATTGGGAGAATGAGGGCAACTTGAACTATTTACCTAAGGCCCTTCTCTATTGCTTGTGTTGTGTGCCTCGAGAATGTATTGCTTTCAATTTTATTTTTAAAAAATATTATAAGGTTTTCCAATGGCAAAGTGGCACGAAAGAGAAACGATAATAGGAAGAATAATTATCTCGTACATTCCTCACAGCCCATGACACTTTTAAAAGTGCTACCACTATCCATTTTGGAATGAGTTGGGTCAGTATTATTCCCATTTTATACACAAGGAAACTGAAGCTCACCAAAGTAAAGAGATAGTCAAAGCATCAGGACCTGTCAAGAAGTGGACTGATGTCCAGGGCTCCGGACTGCAAGACTCTAACCCCAGTAACTTTTTTCCATTTCCATACTTCAGAATTAAATCCCAGAGGAGCAGGATTCTGATGTCCCAGAAACCACTAATTTCCACTGGTCATGGCTTCCCCTGCTCCCACCCTGTACGTAGTGGAGCCCAGAGTTGGGACCTCAGTGCCCTAGAACCCAGCTCCCTGAGGAGACGAGAGATCAAGAAGAGCTGGGGAGCTCACGTGCCAGGAGACCAATGGCAGAGATGAGGCCAAAGAGGCGGGCAGTGTCCTCTCCTGGAGGTCTCGCTCTTACAGTTCTTCTGCCTCCCTGGGTGTGGGTTGAGCAGAGAAGACAGGCAGTCTAAGGGTGAACTTACTGGAAGTGTTTGTGGGGAAAGAAGGAAATACCATCATTGAGAACTGAAAATGCAACATGCGCCATGGAGCTTACAGGTAACACTTTAGGGAGCCACAAGCAGTCCAACCCCATCCAAGCACCAGCTGAGTCTGGGCCTTGATTCCAGGGGAATCAACGGGGAGAGAGAGAGGGAGGAAGTGGGGAGAGGATAGCTTATAAGTTCTTCAGAGTTCCATAAACCACCACACCTAAGAGAGAATCTTTTAAAGGTCACTTGTGTACCTGGCTTCTGCACTGTACCTGCTCACCTCTCCCTACCCCATCTGGAGTGCTTGGGGTGGTGGGAGATGCATTTCCTCCCCTCTGTGTCCTCTGTAGTAACTTGCCAGCTGGTTGTATAAAAACTCCTTTATGAATATATATCAAAGTAAGACGGAACAGACACCAACAAAGATGGTGATGGTCAATATTTATTCCATTTTATTAATCAATTTATTAACTTTATACATCCTATAAATTAGACGGACCTTATATAATGTCATTATATTGCATCAATCCAATAAATTTCCATAAATTATAGAAGAATTTATAGAAATTCTATAAATTACAAAAGAAGCTAACCATTAATGACTCCATTTTACAGACAGAGATTCTGAGCCCAGCAGAGATAAGGGAGCTTGTCTGAAGCCACACTGACAGTGAGGGGAGCCAGGCCCCCTGGGCAGGGTGACTCAGAGTCCTCCAGCTCCGCCACGGCCTAGACCACTTGCCAAGGGCAGCACAGTTCTCCAGCAGAAGGTATTGAATCTTAGTTAGGCAGTAGGAGATTTCCTGCCGCAGGATGGGGTAGTTAGAGTGATGGTTTCAGGGATAGCTTTGACAGGGAAGGATGCAGGATTGTTATGTGAAGAATGAATCTGTAAGATGTGTTCATCTGATGAAAAATCAATCCAGCCACCCTTATGATTTGTACACTTTTTGGTATGTAAGTTATGCTTCACTAAAACTTAAAACGAACAAGCCAGCAAACAGTCCCTGGAACTCCTGGTACTGTATTATACAAAAGAATGACTAGTTAATTCTTCTCCTCCCCCGTGGGGCGGGAGATGGCATGCGTTGGTTTCTCAGCTCCTCAGCATCCTCCACACTGCCACTGAGCTGTCATCCTGAAAAAAGGCTGGGGCAAGTCATCCTCTGTCTACAGTTCCTCATTAGCTTCTCATTCCCTCCAGAATAAACTCCAGACTCCTTGGCAAAACTAGCCAAGTTCTGTGCCTAACCGACTTTCCAACCTAATCTTTCGTAGGAGTCACGACATAAGACCCTGAGCTCTACCTTCTCCTGGCTACGTGACCTGGACGAGTGACTGAACCCTACCTGTAAGACAGAAGTGACAGCAGGCTTCCCTGATGGTCCAGGGGTTGAGACTCGGCCTGCCAGTGCAGGGGACACGGGTTCAATTCCTGGTCAGGGGAGAGTCCACAGGCCACAGAGCAGCTAAGCCAGTGGGCCGCAACTACTGATGCCTGCTTGCCTAGAGCCTGTGCTCTGCAGCAAGAGAAACCACCACAATGAGAAGCCCAAGCACTGCAGTGAAGACTGACCCGCACTCACTGAACCAGAGAAAGTCCTAAAAACAAGCAAACCAACCAGAAAACAGGCGTGATGGTGAGCTACCGAGAGCATGGTGAAGACAGCAGAGAGTATGTCCTTGGAGTGCATAGAACAGTTGGGGGCCCAGTTACTACTCAGTAACTGCTTGATATCTTGTCTCTTTTTTCACGTGACTACCCAGACACAGTAGGTTTCTTCCCTACTATTCTCTGATTTCTTCTTCCTCTCTCACCTTTGCATTTTCTCCACTCATCCTAATTTTCCTCTCCTAAGCAGAGCTCAACTCTCACTCCTCCAGAGAGGCTCTTTTTGCTCTCCCCACCTCCATTCTGTTTCTAACGGGGGACTGCTCAGTCCTCTCTCGCGTTCTCACGGTGCCTTGTTTGTGCTTCCACTGGAGCACTTATTCTATAGTACCTGCCATTAGTGCTTTTGCAGGGGACCTTCTCCTTTGCTCTAGTATAAACATCTAGGAATCTCCCAGTGACTGGCATTCTGCACACTGGAGTGGACAACACCTGAGATGTGTGTCCAGCAGGTGAGCTGATCTCCCAGCCCTTTCTCTGAGGCATGTCCACGACCACTTTGTGTGACTCCTTGTCCCTGCTGTCCCCTCCAGACACTATTGATAGCACTAGGTATAAGTCGCTGGCCCAAGCTGGGCTGATCAGAATGTTTGGTCCTGGGAGCTGGAAGCAGAGAGGACCTTTATGTTGGTCTGCCCCAGCATTGTCCCACTTCTGTTATGACTTGAATTATATGGGCTTCCCTGGTAGCTCAGTTGGTAAAGAATCTGCCTGCAATGCAGGAGATCCTGGTTCGATTCTTGGGTCGGGNAGCTGGGCTGATCAGAATGTTTGGTCCTGGGAGCTGGAAGCAGAGAGGACCTTTATGTTGGTCTGCCCCAGCATTGTCCCACTTCTGTTATGACTTGAATTATATGGGCTTCCCTGGTAGCTCAGTTGGTAAAGAATCTGCCTGCAATGCAGGAGATCCTGGTTCGATTCTTGGGTCGGGAAGATCCCCTGGAGAAGGGATAGACTATACACTCCAGTATTGTTGGGCTTCCCTGTTGCTCAGTCGGTAAAGAAACTGCCTGCAATGCAGAAGGCCTAGGTTTGATCCCTGGGTTGGGAAGATCCCCTGGAGGAGGGCATGGCAATGCACCCCAGTATTCTTGCCTGGAGAATCCCATGGACAGAGGAGCCTGGCGGGCTACAGTCCATGGGTATCTCAAGATTCAGACACGACTAAGTGACTAAACCACCATCACGTGTGTCCCCACTCCCCCGCCTACAAATAATGCTGAAGNCCTGGGTTGGGAAGATCCCCTGGAGGAGGGCATGGCAATGCACCCCAGTATTCTTGCCTGGAGAATCCCATGGACAGAGGAGCCTGGCGGGCTACAGTCCATGGGTATCTCAAGATTCAGATACGACTGAGTGACTAAACCACCATCACGTGTGTCCCCACTCCCCCGCCTACAAATAATGCTGAAGTCCTAATACCCAAGACCTGTGACTGTGACCTTATTTGAAAATAGAGTCTATGCAGATGATTCAGATGAGGTCATTGGCATGGGCCCTAATCTAAAACACCGGTGTCCTTATAAGAGGAGGAAATCAAGACACAGAGACAGATACATACAAAGGAAAGACATGAAGACGCGAGAACCGACATCTACAAATCAAGGAATGTCTAAGGTTACCAAAAGTGAGGAGGGAAGCCTGGAACAGATTCTCCATCCCAGCCCACGAAGGAACTGCCCTGCCCACATCTTGACTTCAGATTCTACACTCCAGCTGACACGATTAATTTCCATCCTAAGCTACCCAGTCTGCATGACTTTGTTACAGCAGCCCTAGAAAATTAACACACACTCCTTTGGTTGAACTTCTCCTGTCTCAAGCATATGGCTCAAGAAGAATGTGTCTCCTCTCGTCCTCCCTTGCTGTGGCTGTTGTCATAATTATCACCATCATTATCATCATTGCTGACACTTAGAATCTTACCGTGTGGTAGGCATTACTCTAAGCACTCTGAATTCAATCTTAGTAGCAATCTATGAGATGGATCCTATTGTTATTCCTATTTTACAGACAAAGAAACCGAGGCACAGAGAGGTTAATTACGAAGAGTCACACAGCTAAAAAGTAACAGAGCCAGGATTTAAACCCAGGCAGTCTTACTCCAAAGTCTCTACTTTCTCCTCTACCCTTATCTAGTGCCCCTCTCACCCAGCCCGTGAATGGAGTCATTCCCCAAGCTGGATCAATTCAAGTCCACTCTAGGAATTTTTCTTAAATTTGAATTTGTGGAAAAGAGCCAGTCTTCTCAGGCGGCAAGATGAAACAGGTGTCACTAGTCCTTTAACGTGGATACCAGGTGGAGTAGATCTACCTTAAGAAAAGGATGCTCACAGGCAGAGTTGGGAAATGGAGAAATGACATCCAGTCTCTGTAACCTCCTATCCAGCAGGCCTCGCACAAGCCACCCTTCCCAAAGCTTGTTTATTAAAGCCTATAAATGACATTTTTGCCAAAGTTAGTTATGTTGAGCTTTCATCACTTGCAAGCAGAAGATTTTTCACTAGCATACCTGCAAACTGGAAACTGGGACCAAAAGACTCCCTTCCCCTGGGGAGTGGTCTCTTGAATGGTGTCAATAAGAAGAAACCTTGGTTCCTGTGAGGAAGGCATCTTCTGCAAGTGACTGAGTACCAGAGAGCTGGAGTCTGCAGGGGAGATGGAGGGGCAGATGCTAAAAAAAGGCAGAAAAGGCATTGTCAGAAAGCACCATGGTGTCCTGGGAGTTTTCTAGGTCTGAGGCTTGGCTGCATTCCTGCCCATGAGTTTTGTGAGATCCCACCGGTAGCTATGTCATCAAATCCCATTTTCAGTTTAAACTGGCACATGTTGGTTCCACTAGGTTTTATGCAAAGAATCATAAATAATTCACATGCAGTTGGGACTTGATACTGTTGACTATAATAGAAAGTTTCTAAGTGAAGTGATGGTAGGATAGGGACTATTCCTGAGAAAATACTGCTCTGGAGGCTGTGTGTAGGAGAGATTACTTGGGGGAACATGGATGGGAAGCAGCGGGGATATTAAAGAGGGATGTGACTGCAAAAGGCCAGTCTGAGAGGTGTGGAGAGCCTGAGTGACTGGAGAGAGATGTGAGGGATGCTGAGGCAAAGGACGTGGTTGAACGCAGCAACTGAGAACATGGGGCGGTAAAGGGGCCGCACCTGTCAAGGAGGACTGGGACTTGAGACTGGTTTCAACGAGGGAGGAGGATACCACAAATGGAAGGAGGGCAGGCAAGAGAGAAGCTGAGTGGCTCTCACACATCAGCCCTGAGCCAAAGGACCAGTGACAGAGCTAATTAGAGTAACTAAATAGAAAGAAAGACATCCTGGTGTTCAGGAGAGTAGCTGGCTGTAGAGCAGAGACTGCAAGGCGGCTGAAGGAGAGCAAGAGGGAGGAAAGGCAGTGGGTGCCTGACAGGAAGTGAGAGAAGGAAAAATAGGGAGAGAGCACTCAAGAGGGATAGGGCAGACACGCAGCACGGCACAGCTGAGGAAACTGACAGTTTCCAGAAAGAAGGACAAGACCACAGGAAACACGTAAGGGAGCCAGGAGTGGATAATGAGGGGAAAAGGGAGGTGGCGAGGCTTGCGGGAGAGGGCAGGCTAGAAGCAATTTAATGCCCCTGTGGTCTGCAGCTGCATTTGCCTTCTCAAGGGGTGGTGAGACTGGTTTTGCAGCTAGGAAGATGTTTGGACAGCCTGCTTGAGTGGGGAAGTGAAAGCTCTCAGAAGTAACCTGGGTAGGCTGGTGACATGAGCAACCTGAGTCTGAACTACTCTGCTTGATAGAAGGGGAAGGTGTGAGCCAGGGGCCGTGGGTCGGGGGTCAAGGAAGATGTACATAAGTAGTACCAGTCGAGGCTCTTGATTGTAAACAGAAACTGGATAATTTATGTAGAAAAAGAAACCATTGGAAGGCTTTTTGGTGGCTCACAGAATCCAGAAGTGTAATAGCTATTGATGCTCCATAACAAATTATCCCAAAAACTAGAGGCTAAAAACCATGCACATTTATTATCTCCTAGTTTCTGTGGGTCAGGCATTTGGGAGCAGTTCAGGTGGAAGGTTAAGGGTTGTTAGTCAAGACATCAAGTGGGGCTTCCATCATCTGAAGTTTGACTGGGGCGGGGAGCTGCTTTCAAGATGGCTTGGTTATTTGGATGTTGGCAGGAAAGCTCAGTACTTCATTAGTTATTGATAGGAGGCTCTTATCCCCTGTACTGATATATGAGTTTTTTCCATGAGACTGTCTGAATGTCCTTATGGCTTTGGAGCTGGTCTCCTCCAGAGTGAGGGATCGAAGCAAGAGTGTCAGGAGGAAGCTGCAGTGCCTTTCATGACCTATTCTTGCAAGTCATACATGGTCACTTCTACCATATTCTGTTCATAAGAAGAGAGTCACTAAGTCTAGCCCATCCTCAGGTGCAGGGGACAGTGAGCCCCAGCTCTTGGAGAGAGGAGTATCAAAACTTTGTGGATTTGTTTTTAAACAATAACCATTATAGGGCAGTTAGAGGATCAGACTTGAAAATCAGGCTGGAAGCCAGATACTCAGCCAAG
The DNA here is from genome assembly GCA_006410615.1 of Neotragus moschatus. NCBI lineage: Eukaryota > Metazoa > Chordata > Mammalia > Artiodactyla > Bovidae > Neotragus > Neotragus moschatus. Next base: position 2,825,926 of record SJYA01000194.1, read on the forward strand.
GTCACACCAAGGAACAACTGGTTAAGGGTATGTGACCTGCTGCCCAAGCATGGGTCCTCCTCTTGTAAACATTCCCTGCGTTTATGTAGCATTTGCTCCAGAGACATAGTCACTCTGGCCTAAGCAGCTGACTGGCTGATTTGGACCCGTGCCCATATTCTGCCTGCAACATGGCCTTTGGGGCTCCTCTAATATAAGGCAGAATCTTGACTCCCACCAAGACCTACATAGTTGCAGATCTTCCAAACACACACACCTCAGAAGACAATGCCCATCACAGAAGGACTCCTGTCTGACTCTCTAATGGGTATCCAATAATTCAATTCTGACACCAACTCTTGGATTTAACATGAACCCTGTAGGTTAAGGGCTCAGTCCCATAAGATTGCCCCACTTTGGATACCAGCTAGAAATGGAGTGCCTGGGAGACCCACACTTCTGTCTGCTGACTACATATTTGGAGGGTTCCCACAATCGCCCTCAGGCCTGATAATTCACTAGAATGACTCACAGGATGCAGGAAACACTGTACTTAGGTTTACTAGCTCATAAAGGATTCCACTCTGTTACAGCCTAATGGGCAAAGTATTTGCGAGGGCACAGAGCTTCCACGCTCTTCTCCATGTGCATCATCCTCCCAGCACATCAGTGTGTTCGCCAACTTGGGAATCTTATTGTTCAAGAGTTTTTATATCTCAGTCTCCAGCTCACTCAGAGAAGGCAATGGCACCCCACTCCAGTACTCTTGCCTGGAAACTTATGGATGGAGGAGCCTGGTAGGCTGCAGTCCATGGGGTTGCTGAGGGTCGGACACGCCTGAGCGACTCACTTTCACTTTTCACTTTCCTGCATTGGAGAAGGAAATGGCAACCCACTCCAGTGTTCTTGCCTGGAGAATCCCAGGGACGGGGGAGCCTGGTGGACTGCCATCTATGGGGCTGCACAGAGTCGGACACGACTGAAATGACTTAGCAGCAGCAGCAGCGGCAACTGCTCACTACCTCTCCCTGGAGGTTTGGGTTAGGGGCTGTAATTTCCCACTCTGTAATCAGGTGTTTGGTCTTTCTACTGATGAAAGTGAAAGTGTTAATTGCTCAGTCACGTCCAACTCTTTGTGACCCCATGGACTGTAGACTGCCAGGCTCCTCTGTCCTTGGGATTCTCCAGGCAATAATACTGGAGTGGATTCCCCATTCCTTTCTCCAGGGGATCTTCCCTACCCAGGGATTGAACCAGGTCTTCAGCATTGCAGGCAGATTCTTTACCATCTGAGCCACCAGAGAAGCCCTTTTCTATTGTACATCTTAGTACCTGTGTGCTAAGTCGTGTCTGACTCTCTGCAACCCCATGGACTATAGCTTGCCAGGCTCCTCTGTCCATGGGATTTTCCAGGTAATAATACTGAAGTGGATTGCCATGCCCCTCTCCAGGGGATCTTCCTGATCCAGGGATTGAACCTACATCTCTTATGTCTCCTGTATTGGCAGGCGAGTTCTTTCCCACTAGTGACACCTGGGAAGCCCTTTTACTGATGGGTTCTGTCCTATTCAGAAGCTTTCTAGGGGCCCCATCCTGAGTCTCTCATTAGTATAAACTCTTGTGGGGTTCACAGAGGCTCTAATGGATGACAAAAGGCACTTCTGTCACCACTCAGGGAATTCAAAGAGTTTCAGGAGCTCTGTGCCAGAAACCCAAGACAGATGATGCACAGTGTGGGTGTGGGCAGGGGCTCTGAGAAGCCTTAGCCAGCAAGGAGCTCCTTGGGATGGAGTGTGCAGTGAGCTTTTATTACATATTCCATTTAGGTCATTTGCCATTTGTAGTATTGCCTAGTAGTTAGTTGCATGATAATGTAGCGCTCCTTCGTAATCAATAAATGCTTCAATAAAACTCTGCTGTATCCTTGTGCTTGCCTTGGAGAATCAAAGGCAAGAGCGGCTGCATCATGTTTGTGTCAGCACCGGGTGGAGAGAAACCAAAGTGAAGTTTACATGCTTCAGTGGAAGCCAGATACCAGAGCTCTCATCCTAGAAACCCATCCGGGATGATTCTAGGGACTCTCCAGAGGTGTATGGTGGAGGAAGGTGTTGGGTTTCTCATCACATGTGGGCAAGGTGTTGATTCGTAAGTGTAACTATCAACAGAAGAGTGAACCCACCAGGTAGAGAATGTGAGGACATCCTGGCTTTTGACACTTGGCTTTAGATACAAGCTTGGTCTTTAGTAAGGTGAACACCATTGTTAGGGAAGAAAACGGATCATCTAAGGTCAACTCTGGATTTAGTTTTAGCAAGTCATTTTTTTTTTTTTTTTTAATGAGCTCAAGCCTGGGGCCCTGTAGTTGAAGCCAGTTAGAGAACTAAGTCCTGAGGAAAAAAAGAAGGTGAAAAACATACAGAGACATCAGGGACATGGTCTAGGATACCTGACCAGTACAAAAAAGTACAAAGCACAACATCAGGCTGCTGTGGTTTCACACTGGAGTTCAGGCCAGGGATACATGGCTGGGTAGAGTGCTAGGGGCTTAGAGGGAACCCAGTCACTTAGGGAAGATGACTGTTCTAAGTGCAGGCCCAGGGGTCAGCTTGAGGGACCTCAGGTTTAAACATCCTGCTGGCTGGAGTCAGGACAGGCAGGAGAAAGGGGCTGGGGGTGAGACCGTGGGAAGAACTGAGGATCAATGCCAGAGAGGACAAGCAGGAAGTACTCTTACTAGCTTGAGGACTGGTCTTTTAACATAATACTTTTTTAAACGAAATGTCAGAGGGAGGCCCTGCAATGAGCCTATGTTCAATCAATATCCAATAATGAGTTACTAGTTATTATTCAATAGCCAAGCACACTCTTTCCAGGCCTGCCACAGAAACAAGGGGCAGACCCCTAAGCTGTCCCTTCTATACCCCTGTTCAGAAGGACATACTCTAACCCAGATCTCTGAGGTTCTTTTTTGGTCTTCTCCACATCCTTGATGACACTTGTTTTTTGAGGGTTTGCTTGTAACCCTTATGGCAGAAACNTTGTTTGTAGCTAATTGGCTAGGAAGCCATAAGATCACATTGACATGAAGAATGCTTAAGCTTGTTTAAGGTCAGAGTCAGTTTTTTGGGAAAATCAGGACACTTACATGTGACTATGAGCATTAGGTCTCTGGTTATATTCAAACTGTGGCCTCTGTTTTGGTTTACCTTAGTGCCTTTTATTGGATATATGATTTGCAAATATTTTTTTCCCATTTGGTGGGTTGTCTTTTTACTCTGTTAATTGTGACCTTTGATGCATGGAAGTTTTTAATTTTGATGTGGTCCAGTTTACCTATTTTTACTTTTGTTGTTTGTGCTTTTGGTTTCATATCCAAGAAATCATTGCTAAATCCAAAGTCTTGAAGCTTTCCACCTATATTTTCTTCTAAAGCATTTTATAGTTTTGGCTCTTATATTCAGGTCTGTGACCCATTTGAGTTCATTCTTGTATATGGTTAAGGGAAGGGTCCAACTTCAATCTTTTGTGTGTAGATGTCCAGTTTACTCAACACCATTTGTTGAAAAAACTATCCTCCACTTTAAACCATTTTAAAGTCTACAATTCAATGCTATAAATGCATTCATATAGTAGGGCAACCACTATCCATCTCCAAAACCTTTTCATCAGACCACTGAAATTCTGGGCTTCCCTGGTGGCTCAGTGGTAAAGAAATCTGCCTGCCCATGCTGGAGATGTGGGTTTGATCCCTGGGTCAGGAAGATACCCTGGAGAAGGAAAAAGCAACTCACTCCAATATTTTTGCCTGGGAAATCTCATAGACAGAGGAGCCTAATGGGCTATAGTCCCTGAGGTTGCAAAGATTCAGACTTGACTTAGTGGTTGAGCACAGCACTGAAATTCAGTAACTATTCAACACTAAGTCCTAGATCCCCTCTCCTCTCATCTCCTGGAAGCTACTGTTCTACTTTCTGTCTCTATAATGCATCACAGTCCATGTTCTTAAGGACCTCACTCCACATGGGAAATTGTGGGAGCACAGAGAAGGGACGCTTAGGCCCAGACTGCTGGGCGTGTTGGTGGGAGAATGATGAGTGTCAGAAGAAGCTCTTGGAGGAGGGGTTACCCAAGCTGGGTAGGTATCAGCCAAAATGGGGGGCTGCAGGTGGAGTGACATCTCTCGATGAGCAGAGGCAAATGCTTGTGAGCATGGGGTGTTCTGCTAGGGCTAGCTTCTCACCCAGGTGTAGGGATTACTAATGATCTCTCAGCTATCTCGTCCTTAGACTTTCCCCCTCCTTCCACCATCCCTATGCAGTGCTGACTTCTTTTTCCCTCCATCTCATTTCTCCTCTTTTTTTTTTTTAACCTGTGAACTTATTCAAATATAACATAAGGATTGCATAACCTATGAAAGTGTGTGATGAAGTTTTACAAAGTGAACATACTCAGGTACCCTGTACTCAGATGGAGTAATAGAGCCCCAGAATCACAAGAGACCCCTTCCAGGGACTACCCACATCCTTCAGGTAGCCACAATTCTGACTTATAACGAAACAGAACTTCTGCCTTTCTTGTAGGTCATATAAGTGGAATTATACAAAAGAATATACTCTTTTGTGTCTGGCTTCTTTGACTCAGCATTCCTTCTATTTTGTTCTGGCCAGTTCTCATCCATGTTTAAATGCCAGAAAATGGCCTTTGTGCTAGTCTTCATCTCAGCCCAGTTGATGGAGAGGAACTGGCTACACAAATATCAGGTGGCGGCACAATTCACAATAAACCTCAGGACGAGAAGTTTCTCTGGCTGGCCCCGTGGGGCTGCTGCTGGAGAATGGATGGTTTCCATTGAGGGCTGTAATGGAGGAGGGACAGCACTTGCCCTGCGCTACTCTCCTAATATTTCAAGGAGAGTGAAGCTTAGAATTGTTAAACATTCCCAGAAGGGACATAAATCTCATTTTAGCTTGTTTCAATTGCAGGATGAAATGGCCTGTTTTCTTGGCAATTTTTATTTTCCCCTCTCAGTCCCCTGCCCTCTGGTTCTCCGGCTCATAGGCGCATGGCTTCCTTCCTTCCTTCCTCTCCTGGACTCTTTCCCTTTTGGCAGTCACATCGCTGCAGAGTTCAGCCCTCCTCCGGACCCAGGAGTTTTAGCTAGTCTTGGACTCAGGAGATACAAGGGATTCTGAAGATTAGCTGATTCATTCTACCCTTCGTTATTTGAACTTTAAAAAAATCAAGATACGATTTACATATAGTAAAGTGTACAAGGGCTTCCCTGGTAACTCAGCTAGTGAAGAATCTGCCTATAAGACAGGAGACACCAGTTAAATTCCTGGCTCAGGAAGTTTCTCTGGAGAAGGGCTGGGCTATCCACTCCAATATTCTTGGGCTTCCCTGGTGTCTCAGATAGTAAAGAATCTGCCTGCAGTGTGGGAGACCTGGGTTCTATCCCTGGGTTGGGAAGGTCTCCTGGAAGAGGGCATGGCAACACACTCTGGTATTCTTGCCTGGAGAATCCCCATGGACAGAGGAGCCTGGTGGGCTACAGTCCACAGGGTTGAAAAGAGTCAGACACAACTAAACAACTAAGCACAGCACAAAGTATACAAATCTTAGCATATAGCTCAATTAATAAATTAGTCCTTACATATGTAGACTGCCACATAACAGTCATTTAATCAAAATATAGAACATTCCTAGCACCCAGAGGTTTGCTCATGTTTTTTCCCAGTTGATCTCTCCCCTTCTCCCCTCCCTCCCCCCACCGTGGGAACCCTTAGTTTTCTTCTATCACCAGAGATTGTGCTTGCTTGTGCTTGAATTTCAGATAAATGGAATCATACAGTATGTGCTTTTTCATGCCTGGCTACTTTTGTTCAACATCAGGGTTTGGAGATTCGTCTATGTTGCTGTGGATATCTGTACTTTGCTCTTTCGTTGTTGTTGCTGTTGCCGAATAGAGTATCATTTACTTATCTACTTTTCTTTTCAAGGACGTTTGGATAGTTTTCAGTTTGCCCCTATATTAGTTTGTTCGGGTTACCATAACAAAGTAACACGGAGTGGTTTAGATAACAGAAATTTAGTTTCTCACAGTTCTGGAGGCTAGAAGTCCAAGGTCAAAGTATCAGCAGGGTGGGTTTCACCTGAGGACCTCTCTCCGTGGCTTGTAGCTGGCCACCTTCCCTTTGTGCCTTCACACAATCTTTCCTCTCCTTTGTCTTTTCATAAGGACACCAGTCATGTTGGATTAGGGCTCACCCCAATGACTTCATTCAACTTAACTACTTCTTAAGGCCTTATCTCCAAATACAGTCACATTCTAAGGTACTGGGAGTAGGACCTCAATAGATGAACTTGGTGGGGTCGGGGGGTGGGCAGTGGTGGAGAAAGAATAAAATTCAGTCCCCAAGAAGCTACTATGAATAAAGCTGCTATGAACATTTTGGTACGTGTTTTGTACATGCACCATTGTCCAAAGTGGTCAAACCAGTTTACGCTCCCATCATCATTTGGGAGTACAGTTGCTCTGCATCCTCACCAGGTGCTTCATTTTAGGGATGAGAAACAGAGACCCACAGAGAGGAGCGGAAAGGCCCACTTTCCATACGCAGATCATGAGCTTGAAGGCGCAGAGCATGCAGAGGAAGCTTTGTCTCAACTTGCTTCGGGAACTTCTGAAATTCTCCAACACGTTACTTCATTCAGTCATTCAGTTACTCATTAAAAAGAATTCCCAAAACCACCTGAGGCTCAGGTCCTATGCTAGGCTCTGAAGTTAAGTGGTTAACAAGAGAGATGTGAAACTTATATTCCACTTGTAGCAACAGAAAATGAACATACCAGCTAAAGAAGTAATTGCAGAATGTGGTAAGTACTAGCAAAGAAACAATGGAAGCTGAGTTAGAGAATAAGGGGTTGGGGTGGAGAGGGTAAAATCTCCTTTAAATGGGCTGCTCCAAGGGCCTTTCTCTTACATAGAGGTGAGCCCTGAAGGGAAGAGAAGGTGGCAGCTGGACCAAGGGCCAGGGAAAGTGATAAGGCAGGGAGAATAGGAAAAGTACTAGCCTTGAAGTAGGAACAGCTCTGATGGCCGGGAATGTGCAGGAAATAATGGTTTGTGTAACTGGAGCCAAGTAGACAACATAGAGGAGAGACAGTAGATGAAGTCTAGAGGTCAGGCCCAGACCATTCATGGCTCACAGCTCATGCGGAAGTGTTTGGATTTCATTTTACGGGCAATGGGAAACCATTGGAGGGTTTCAAGGAAATGGCAAACAAAATCCAACTGACATTAACGACTGTATTGTAGGGGGTATAGGGAGGAAGGAGCAGGCAAGTGGAAGGAACAGCCTTACCCTTGCATGGGGTAAGACATGTCAGTAACTTAGACTTGGGAGGTGGCAGAAGAGATATTGGGTTGGCCAAGAAGTTTGTTTGGATTTTTTCCGTAACATCTTATAGGAAACCTGAACAGACTTTTTGGCCAATCCAATATTTTGGCAGTAGAGCTGACATGACACGGTGACTAGAAGTCAAGGATGACTTCTAGGCTTGAGCTTGGGACCTCCAGACAGTATGAAAAGCTCTTTCAGCTATAACCTATCAATCCTAGATTGTACATCCTTGTCCATCTCAAGCCTCAGAATATAGTAGGTGTTTAATAAGCATTCTTGAATGAATAACTGATGCCATGCATGAATGTTTTAGCACACGAATTGGTTCGATAAAGGTTTTTTTATTGAGATAAAATTCACAAAACACAAAACAAAACATCGTCAAGTGTACAATTTAGCAGCTTTTAGTACATTCACAGGGTTGTGCAACCATCACTTATGTCTTGCTTCAAAACATCTTCATCATCCCCAAAGAGATCCTGCACCCAGGGAACAGTCACTTGCCAATCCCTCCTCCTCTCAGCCCCAGGAAATCACTAATCTACTTCCTGTGCCTCTGAATTTGCCCGTTTCTGAATGGTGCATAAAAGTATAACCATACAATATGCATACTTTTGTGTCTAGTTTCTTCCTCAGCGTAATAGTTTGGAGCTTCATCCACACTGTAGCATGTATATCAGTAGCTCATTACTTTTAATGATGGAATAATATTCCGCTGTATGAATATCTCCCATTTTGTTTATCCATTTATCTCTCAGTGGACCCCTGGGTTGTTTCCACCTCTTGGTTATTGTGAACAACACTGCTGTGAGCATTTGTGTAACAGTAGTTGTTTGGATGCCTGTTTTCAGGTCTTTGGGGTACATGCCCAGGAATGTGGTTATTGGCTTATATGGTAATCTGTATCCAACTTTCTGAGGAAATGTCAACTTGTTTTCCAACAGGTCAGTAAAAGTTTCTTGCATGAAGAAAAGGAACAGTAGGTGGGAGGCAGGGATGAGGGCTTTTCGGCCCTCCACAGGCAGCCCTGGATTGTGCCATTTGCGGGCTGTGTGATCTGGGTCAAATGGCTTAAGTTCTCTGGGCCACCTCTTTATCCTCAAAGTGGGGAAAATAGAACTTTTCTCTGTGAGCCGAAGGGCATGTTTTTTCTAAAGTTCTAGGCACAGAGTAAGCCTCCCAAATTAACTGCCTTCCCTTACTCTGACCTTGACCATATAGCGCTAGGCTCTCGATTCTACCTGGTCAGGGGGCCAAGTTCAGCCGTGCTGCAAACTACAACTCCCAGCACGCACTTCTCCCGGGCCGGCTCTCCCAGCGTGGTGCGCATGCTTTGGCAGACGTGGCACCGGGAACTCGGAGGCGGGGAGCAATTGGGAAGTGGCGGCGGCGGTTGCACCCGGCGAAACTGCGGTCGTGGGAGCCCGAGTGGGGACCGGAGCCGGCTAGGGGCAGCGGCAGCAGGGATGGCGCGGGTCGTGCCGGCGTGGCTGCTCCTGCCTCTGGCGGTCTGGGTGAGGCTGTGGCGCTGGGGTTCCGGCCGGGACGGCACGTGCGCCCGGCGTGCAGGTCCAAGCTCCCTGCTCCCGGCGCTCCCGGGGCTTGCGGGGAGACTATGCCTCCGGTCGCCTGGGTAGGGGCATGCGTGCTGGACTGGCGGGGACCCGGTGGCTGTGCGGGAGGCGGCGGGGCGGTCGCCGTGCGCTCCCTGCGGAGTGCTTCGGCACTCAAAGGTCGAAAGGAGCCCGGGGTAGGGGAGCCCGGGGGCGCTGGGCGATCGCTGGCTGGGGGCTTGCGCGGTGGACACGACTTTCCGGGGGTGCAGGTCAGGGGGCGGCCATGAGCTAGGGCGGAAAGCCGGCGGCTTGCTGGAGCACTGCGCCCCAGACTCGGGGCCCTGCACCTGTGTGAGTTTGGGGTAAGAAGGGGATGCTTGGCACCTGCACTGCCAGAAACCTTGTTCTAGGACCACCTAGTTCTTGGTTTTGGCCCTGAGCAGCCAGGAAACTGCCGGTCACCACGTGGACTGTCCTCCCGAGCAGCCCCCGCTGGCCAGACTTGGCTGGCCCGGGTGGGGTCGCCGGGGCGGGGAGTTCTGCTCCTTTACCCAGCTGAGGCTGGCTGGAACCCTAGCCACTTTCTGGCTTGTGATGCGGCCTATCATTTTAACGTAGATGACTTAGTTTCCTCATCCGTGAAATGGGGACGCATTAGATACCACCCCCACCTCCCCCACCCTCCGCACGGGTGCCAGGATGATCGGATGACAAATTGGAGGAGGAAGCTCTAAATTTCGAAACCCTACAAGAGGGGAGGAGGAGGGACGGGCCAGGGTTATGGGAGTGTGGGATCTCTGGAGCAATTTGCTACCCTTGGGGTTGGGGGTGGAGAGTGTACCTCAGGGCATCGCTGAGAGAGGTCGGAATGGGTGTGTCCACAGCACTCAGGGCCTGGGGTTGGCCCTGGTGTTCCCGTGGGTGTTGATGTGTTGATACCGTCTCCTTTCATACCTCTCTGGTAGTTTCTGGTCTCCCTGATTATAGGACAGCTTTGGCTCCTTCTTTTCCTGAAGCTCCTGAAGAGAGACTCCTGCTGCTGGCACTCTTTCCAACCTAGATTTTCCAGTTTTTTTTTTTTCCTTTTGGGTGTGGCAAGGATGCTGGACAATGTGTGAGGAGGAAAAATGGAGTGTGGATTGAGTTGTTTTAAACACTTCCAGCTCTCAATACTGTGCCNCAGATTCTTTACCACTGAGCCACTGAGGAAGCCCGGACACCAGGATGGGCCTCTGTAACTATAAACTGTGTCCATGTGATAAGGGTTCCCCAGCTCCTGGGAGTTGATTGAGTTTCTTTGTTCACTCAGTATTTACTGAGAGCTGATATGTGCAGGGCACTGGGCTGTGACCCAAGAAACGCAAAGAGGTGTGAAGGAGTCTACAGAGATTCATGGACAGGGGTGTACACACATCCTATTTTTTACAGTAGCAAAAATATGGAAGTGGCTTTCATGCTTAACAGTAGCAACACGCTTAAATGACTTGTAGCCCTACCCAGACCATGGAAAGTGATGTTTATAAAGGATGTATGTATTTCCTAGAATGCTGGATTTATTTTCAAAATATTTTATAATGCTTATGAGGACTATCTAAGGACATGAAAAAGTACTTGTGGATGATAATTAGGGGAAAAGGGGGATACAAAACGGAATCCCAGGGTGGCTGAAGCTAGCTACAGAAGTGAGGGATTAGCTGAATATCCAGATGTCAACAGTGATTGCTCTGGAAGGTGGAGTTGTGGGTGACTTTTGCTTACTTCTTTGTTTTTGCTTTCTTTATATTTCCTAAGTTTTCTTGAATTTAATGAATGTGCATTAGCTTTTAATCAGAAGTTAGTAAAGGAACTTAAAAAAAATAGTTTCTTTGGGGACTCCCAGTCTTCCAGCACTGTGATGTGGAAAGAGGTGCAGTCAACACTTGGACAGATTGGTCCTAGCCCTTCCAGGCTGGGTGTCCCTGCCTGGGGCCTGCAGCTGGGGGGGCCGGGCTGTCCTGTCCCCCACCCCTGCGGCTGCCTGGCCCTTCATGCTGTCCCATTCAGCTCCTCCCTGCAGTCAGCCCTTCCTCAGGCCATCCATGCTGACTGTCCTATAGTCTCCATCCAGAGCTTGGGAGAACGTGACCTCACCCTGCTCAAGGGTCTCAGTGTCAGGCTGAGGCCTGGAGTGGGCCTGTGATGACCTTTTCACAGGTTCATAGACAGATGGGAAAAATAACAACGGTGAATTTTTTCTTTTTCTTTTTTTTTCATGATTCCGAGTATTTCCAGTTTAAAAACTTAATTTCTCTGCATGGTATCCATATTGAGAGGGTGCTGGGGGAGTGGCTTAGAGTGTCCTTTTGGAAAAAAAGATGAAAGCAGTGATACTGTATTGTGATTTTTTAAAAAAGGCTCCGATTGATANCATAGACAGATGGGAAAAATAACAACGGTGAATTTTTTCTTTTTCTTTTTTTTTCATGATTCCGAGTATTTCCAGTTTAAAAACTTAATTTCTCTGCATGGTATCCATATTGAGAGGGTGCTGGGGGAGTGGCTTAGAGTGTCCTTTTGGAAAAAAAGATGAAAGCAGTGATACTGTATTGTGATTTTTTAAAAAAGGCTCCGATTGATAAAAATCTAAATTCAGATATGTATGTTATATACATAATATATTTTAAACATATTTAAAATATATTTTAAAATTATTTAAATTATATTTTAAAATATATCCTGCTACTCTGTGAGCTTCAGAAGCCTGAGAACTATTGACCTAATTCAAAATTCTCTGATTTTATAAGAGAAAAATGAGGCTTTGAGAGAGAAGGGACTCACCCACGTGAGGCCACTTAGTTTATAAAGACAAGGTGGGTGTGAGAGCCAGGCTCCTGGATTACAGATGGGCATTCTTCCCACTCCATCTATGTCATCCAACTCCCACCTGCTTCCTTCCACCCACTCCACTGCCCAGGCCTCTGCCCCTGAGGGTGGCATGAAGCTCAGAACCTGGTGGGACAGGGGGCGGAGGTGCAGGGAGCAGCAGGTGTTTGCCCCGTCTTTCCTGCAGAGCTTTCAGTGTATACGTATTTAGGTTCTACACCATTATATATTTAATAGGCTCTTGTGGGCTGGCCTGTGGGCCTAATTGCCAGTTATAATGCTGCTTGGAACCTGGAGTGCACTTTTCCCAAAGAAATAAGCACTTTACAGAGGAAGTGTTAAAACAGAACTGGCACAGGAGTTGGGGGGATGGCCAAGTGCCTTAGGACTGGCAAACAGGGTGCTGTGGATCCTGTCCAGGGTCAGCCTCTGGGGCACCCAGTGACCAGAGAAGGGCCCCAGCTTATGCCTCACAAGGAGGGCAGACCCTGAGCTCTGTGACAGTGGGAATCCTCTGGATGCTGGCACCTTGCCCAAATCTGACATGCAGTCACCCCTGGTCCATGTTTGCTGAAAGGAATCAGTAATCCAAGACAGAATTGTAGGCAATGAGGAGCAATGGACGAGGCTAGATGGACAGAAGGATTTGAGTCTGGGGCCGGGGAAATAAGACTAGAAAAGCGAATCCAGTAAAAAAAAAAAAACCTTAGATGCCTGGCAAAGCTTTCAGGACGCACATCTGTAGGCAATGGAGAGACATGATGAAAGTTGCCCTTTTTAATAACAAGAACAGTGAGGCCACAGTGCAGGGTTGGGTTGGAGTGGGAGAGACTAGATTAATTTTCCCAAAACAACACTTTCTTCCTCTTACTTTCTTCTCTGTTATCTACAAGATGAAGTCCTGTGTGATGGTATGGAAAGACCATTAGCCACACTCAGGAGCTATGTGACCTTGGGCCCTGCCTATTTTCTTGTTTGTCAGCAGTGGTGATAATACCCATTGTGCAGAGTTGAAAGGATCAGAAATAATACAGGGACCACCCAGCACAGTGCATGGCACGTGGGCACGCCCGATAAATAGGAGCCGGCAGGCACCTCAGGTGGTTGGAGAAGGGGTGCCTGGAAGCTAGTGAAGGGCCAGAGGGGCTGTGAGTGGAGGCTGTGAGCCGGGGGCTGCACCGTAGGAGTCTTGGGTTCTTGCCATCATGGGTCCCTTGAGCCGAGATCCTGATGGCTCCTTGCCCTTCTGCACTGGGCTCTTCAGAGCCTCTGGATGGGTGGGAGTGTGGGTGTGTGTGCACAGAAGGGCTAAGAGTCTAAGTGCTCTGCTTTCCCCCTTTTTTCTGAAAGTGGATCCTCTCTTGAGACTGGAGATACCAACCACACTGCCTCCCTGGAGGGTTTGCCCCAGCTTTGTGGTTTTGTTCTCTGAGGCTCTTGTGTTTCCCTTGGTGGTTGTAGTAGGTTTGGGAGGCTGACAGTGGACCAGAGAGTGACCCCCGGGGTGTAGGAGAGCCTAAGTTCTCCTGCATTACCGGACTTTGGTGGTTTTCTTGGTCTCCTTTCGTTTCCCCCACACCTGGCATCTTGGTGGGAGAGGGAAGGAGTGCTCTGCCTTGCCCATCCTGCAGCACTGACCTGAGTCTCTGGCTTCCCATTCGACCTGTCAGCGAGAGTTATGGTACATTGTAGAGGGCTGGGAAAGTATTTCGGTGTATCTCACATCTGTGTAGTTCCGTGTCCCACACGAGCTGGGTAAGATAAGCTGGTTGAGTACTGTTACTTCAAGATAGGGATGGGTAAGTTGAGAGTGGGGAGAGAGAGACCACTGACGGGCATGGCCTGGAAGGGGAGGGCGTAGACAGATGAATGGGTCATCTGACTGAGCAGCCTCCTTGGCAGGTGCTATTTTCTGAAATAGCAGCATCAGCCATTTACCTGGGGTGTCCGAGATCCTTGCTCTTTAGCTCCCTGATGGCCTGAATACGGGAGCCGGGGCCGCAGCCAGGCTCTCACTGACCACCCTCCTCACCCTTCTCACCACCCTCCCTGCAGAGCTCTAGGTAACTGTTCCCTGTGACCACCTACGTCCCTCAGAGCCTCATTCCATTCACCAGTTTACAATCACTTCTAAATAATTAGCTTTGCAGTTATGTGGTGAGGGGTGGGGATGTGTGTTTGGAATAGCCTTTTTCATCTTTTTATTCCTCGAGGTCATACTGAGCCCCCAGCTTGGATGTGTGCTCTGTGCCCAGATGGCCTGGTCATGAGCCTGTGCCTGGCTTCAGGGTTTCCCGCTCCTCACAGCTGGCCAGGGCAGGAGTAGAGCATCCATCACCGCAAAGAATCCCACCATTCCTCTAACCCCTTGGCATGAGCAGATGTCTTTAATTCGTGAGCAGATCCTTTAATCCTTGCCTTGGAAGGTATTAATGGAGATCGAGGTCGAGGGCTTACGCTAGGGCTTAAACATAAGGGTGATACAGCTTCTGAGCCAAGTCGTGGGCTTGGCTGGAAAGCTCTGCTCTAGGGCCAAGTAGGGCAGGCTCCCGAGGAGCAAGCAGGTTTGCTCTCACCAAGGAGTCTGACCTGGCTGGGTCCTGGGCAGGGCGTTGTACATGCTCCTTATTTCAAAGGAATGTGGACCACCATCTGCATGTTACATATATCATGTTCATTCATTCCACAGATCTTTTTTTGTTTTTAACAGATACTTCATGCGACTCTTTTATGAGCCAGACATACTGTGCCAAGGCACTGGGGACAAACCGATAAAAAGGATGGATACCATCCCTTCCTCCCATTGCCTGGTGAGAGGCCACTAATTTATTATTTAATTCAAGTAGGAAGTGCTAGAAGGAGGGAGATAAAGTGGTTAGAGCATGTGTAACAAGGGTCCCTACCCTGTTGCAGGGCATCAGAAAAGGCCTCTCTGAAGACTTAGGGACCCTTTCTCAAAAAGATGTTTTTAAATGTATAAAACAGTATGCATAGGATTGTAGAAGAAACCCGTGATATTGAAATAGTTATCAAAATATTTTTTTAAATTGTGGCAAAATAATATGTATTTTTTTTCATGCATCATGGAGGAAGATTTAGTGACAGAGTTGATAATTTCTGTAAATTATAAGTAGTGACGAGCATAGGTATCTGCAACAATCCTCTTGTGCTGAGAAGACGTGATTTCTGTGGGTGGCAAAGCCACGGACATTGTCAGTGCTACTGTCATTGGTTACCTACATTCATAAGAAAGGGAAGACTAAATTGCAGTGAAATTAGTGAAAATAAAGATCCCATCCAAATTCACAGGCCCCAGTGTAAGAAAAATTATCCCCGAACTTGGAAATCAAATATGATCTCGTGACTTTCTAATGTCACGCTGGAGCATCGCCTAGGGAAGCCCACCTCAGGGGCCTCCAGTGCTTTAGGGATTGTCACTGTGTTTTTTATTCCTTAGGACCCATACTCTGTCAGCCTAGAAAGGATGCAGATGGTTTCGGTTAGGTAGGGAAGAGAGATTCTTCAGGACATTAACTGGCTTGTTATCTCATTTAGCCATCCTATCATACTTTTTTTTCATCGATCACATGTAAGTTTCTTATAACATCTTTTTTTTTTAAAAGAATTTGGCTGTGGGCTTACAGGATCTTAGTTCCCCCAATAGTGAAAGTTTAGAGTCCTAACCACTGGACCACCAGGGAACTCCCTATAGCTTCTTTAAAAAAATATTTTTATTGACTTTTTTTTTTTTCTTTCTTACATCCTCTTTTGATCTAGCTTTGGCATTTTAGTGGGCCCCTTATTGAGTTAATAACACTTTGAAATATGCTCAATCTTTGCATGAAAATTGGGCTTTTAAATTTGAAAATTAATCTGGATCCCTGTTGAAGAGCCATGGGGTGAGCAGAATGTGAGGTTGTGGCACTCAGAAGGGAGGTCTGAGTGGGGCTGTTAATGTAGGGGTGTGGCTCAGGTGGGGTACCCCAGGAGACGGCATAGGGCAGGTAGAGAAGATGGACTGAGTGAGCCCCCTGAGGACCTTCTGGATTTACAGGATAGTGGCAGTGGACTTACAAAGAAGACAGTAAGGGTTGTGGGAGAGGTGGAAGGGAGACCAAGTGTGTCGTGCCAGCGCTGAGCAAAGGAGGAGTGGAGGTGCCCGTCGGGTCAGCCACATGGAGGTCATTGCCAAACCTCCACCAGGAGCCTCTTTGGTGGTGGTGGGGGGGCAGATCTGAGGATGCTAAGGACTGCTTAGAAGGGGAGGAGGGAGGTGGAAAATTCTGGCTGTGAAGGAATGGGGAGTGGTATGGGGTCCAGAGAGGAGGTTTTTGAAAAGTGGGTTAGTGGCCTTCCAACCCAGCTGTGGCTCTGACCACCTTAAAGAGGTGTGTGTAAAAATGGATTCTTGGGCTCTCCAGATCCACAACATGATTTTCTTCAAGGATGAGGCCCAGGAAGCTATCTTTCCAGAAAGCTTTTACTTACCGCTGCTGTGCAGCTACAAACCAGAGACATTTACAAGCTAACATTAATTTTACGTGGTGGACAGTATCTTGCCAGCCAGAGTTGCCTCTTTGGGCCGAGTGGCATGACACAGCTTCTGCCCGTGATAAGAGCCACATACACCAGTGACATTGTGAGACTCACTTGGCTGGAGCGCGTGCTGTTTTCTGTGGGCAATGAGGGAACTGTGCACACCAGGTAGCAGAGAAGAGATGTCTCCCGCTGTCCTTGAAGCTCTTTCCAGCTGGTTGCGCTCAGTCGCTAGATTGGAAGGGGAAGCCGACTTGCTGGCCTCTCGGGTCTTGTTTGGGTGGAGCTCTGGGGAGTGGAGAGAGCTTGAGGGACACCAGTGGGAACTGTGTGCATTGACAGGCAAAGACAAGAGCTTGTGATCTGTGCCTAGAACACTCTGAGTCCCAGTTCTGCTGTTTTAGGCTTCACCTAAGTCGAGTGCCTTTACTTCTTTGAACCTCAGTTTTTACATCTCTAAAGCAGGGATGGTACACCTCCCACACAGATTGTTTACAGCAGGTTTTCAAACATTTTTACTGCAACTCCTGCAAGAACAGTTTTGCATTTTACATTTATAACCAAGTACATATATCTATATATGAACATAACAGATGCAGATTTTTCACTGAGTACACAGTCTTGCTACCAATGTACACACTGAGGTTTCCTTCTTACTGTTATTTTAAAGAATGCTGGTGGTAACCCACTGAAGCAGTTTTATAAGTCTGCTCTTGGGTTAAGGCCTGAGGGATAGAAAATACTGAATTCAACTCTCAGCTTTAGGGGATTGAATGAGATACTGTGTGTCAAAGCACAGATGTATCTCATGGGTCATGAGCCCTTGAATTGTTATTTTCTTTTCAATTAATGGAGCTTTGAGACAGGGTTGGGTTTCCGGAGTGGGAATTCACCTGCTCTTCCTCGGGCCCTGCTGCCTGCTTCTCTGCTTCCTCCTCCAGCTCTTCCTCGTTAGCAGGCCTGGCACACCAGGCTGGCAGCAGCCCAGAGCCCTCTTGGCTCTTGAAGAGGTTTTCCACAACATTAAAAGCTTTAGGGACTTAAGTCCTGGTTAAATGCACTGCAGTTGCAATTTCAGGATAAAAAAACACCCTGTTTTTATAAGCTCTTGGATCAGTTGTCCTGCCCCCGAATTGTTCCTTGTTGACAGCCACATTTGTGCCATGGAAAATGGGTGGGAAAACTGGAGCCCACGTCAAAGGTGTGGTTTTTAAAGGAAGCAAAATATAAGACATACCCTGGCTTTGCATTCATGGGAGCAAGTGGTGAGATGTGCGTGGCTCTTGGTCTTTTCTCTTCACCTCGGGTCCAAGTCAGAGCTCTTTTACCTACTTGCCGGGTAATGTTGAGCAAGTTTCTAGCTCTTTGTCTTGGCTTCCTTACCTATAGACTAGGTATAATGAAAGTACGTACTTAATTCACTTGTCAAGAGAATGAGCTGGGACAGTCATGTGAGCAGTTTTGCTGGCTCCTGGGCACACATGAACACTCTAAACTCCACAGCTCTTGCAGTGATCATGGCCTCATCCCCAGACCTTTGATGTTGGGATTCAAGAGTCCTCTCTCGGGTTGGGTTCCATCCCAGCTGAGTGCTTTCCAGTTTTCCCCTCTTTCTTTAGCACACGTATCTCTTCAGCTGCAGCTAGTCAGGGGTCCACATTCCAAGGGCCAAGCTTCTGTCTCTGCCACACAAACACAAATGCGCGCACACACACACGCATGTGCCATCCAGGCAGTGTTCATTTTTATTTCAAAGGCTGCTGGGTGGTGGACCTTTGAACACTGGGAAATATCAGTGGTGAAATCTTCAAGCTTGTTTTGAGGTCAGGCCTTAGCTCCTTGTGAAGAGGGTATTTAGCCATGGTGATTGGTAACAGATGCTTACCATTTGTCCATTTAAGGAGCATAAATTACCTGTATTTAAAAATGAACTTTTCTCTCTCTCGCTCTCTTTTTTTTTTCTCTTGTCAGAGCCATTCTAGGTATGCGTTGCATGCAGAGTTCTCTGCAGATTCTGTAGAATAGTTCTTATTAAAAACTACACAGTGTCAGGTGAACAGAGGAGCCAGCAGTCAGTCCGCTCAAAGTGAAGAGGGGAAGATAAGCACTGCTCTCGCTTGGGAAGGTGCCAGTGAACACTGGATAGATGGTCGAGGGCATCAGGAGGTTGTGAAAGAGGAGGGGTGGTATTTGGTTGTATTCTGGGCATCTCTCTCTTTTTTTTTCTGTCTTATTTTAGGTGTTTTTTCCCTAACTCTAATTTTCAGATAGACTTAGAGAAGAGCTGCAAGAAGAGTATAAAGGATTTCCATCTTCCTTTCACTCAATTCCACAAATATTAACATTTTATCCCATTTATCATCCTCTCCCTCTGCATATATAAAGTTTACAGACACGATTCTCCTTTGTCCCATAAACACTTTATTGTTTCTTAAGAGGCAAGGACATTCTCTTATATAACCAGAGAACAACAGTCAAAATCAGGAATGTAGCATTTGGCTTAGGACTTGATCCAGAATCACATGTTGAAATTTGAAATTAATTGTCATGTCTCTTTAATCTCCTTTAATCTGGGCCACTTTCTCAGTCTTCATATTTGGGCACCTTGGCATTTTTGAAGAGTGTCCCTCAGTTTTGTTTTGGATGATGTCTCCCTTCCTTCGGTACCTTCTATCAGGAAACATATGTTCATTTGACCCATTCCTGGTGGTGTTAACATTGGTCCCTTAGGTGAGGTTTCTGCCAGATTTCTCAACTATAAAGTTACGTTTTCTTGTAGTGNGGCATTTTTGAAGAGTGTCCCTCAGTTTTGTTTTGGATGATGTCTCCCTTCCTTCGGTACCTTCTATCAGGAAACATATGTTCATTTGACCCATTCCTGGTGGTGTTAACATTGGTCCCTTAGGTGAGGTTTCTGCCAGATTTCTCAACTATAAAGTTACGTTTTCTTGTAGTGGAGAAATACTTGGAGATTGTTAATTGTTTCCATGATGGTAGCCAAATGATGGTAATTTAAAAAAAAGTATTTGTATCAGGCATGCCTATTATGGTTAGAAAAATACACAAAGGAGAAGAATAAAATCTATTCAAGGACAAAGCCTTACTTTGGTGAATTTCTTTTTCTTCCGGTCATTTTCTTAGCGTAATTGGCTGTATAGTTGTAATCATACCATGTACATTTTAAATTCTGTTTTAAAAGCTTAACATTAAAACAAATATCTTTTTGCTGCACAGTCTTTGAAAACATCACTTAAATTCCTGTTTCATCCTGTCAAGTGGTTTATTCTAAGAAACGGTTCCCCCGATGTTGGATATTTAAGTTGTTTACAATTTTTGACTCTTATGAGTAAGAATGAGTGAGTCATATATGTGTCAGAATCTCTGTGAATTTCCTTGAGACACATTCCCAAAAGTGGAATTACCACGTGGAGGAGCAGAAATGCTCTTAAGATACTTGATTAATTGTGCCAAATAGCTTTTCAAAAGAATTGTACTGGCTTAAGTCTTTGCCAACACTATATGACAGTTGGGTGTCATATTTTAAGAGATTCACTAATGGTATTTCTCAACTTTTTTTTTTTTAAACTGTGATCTAAAAATCAAGATTTGTGTTGAGATTAATTTCCTGTATTTTGAATGATGAAAGTAGAGATATTTATTTCCAAAAGTAAATTATAGTGTAATATGGCACGTTACTCCCTTCAGGCTCTGCCACCCCACTCCTGGCCTTCGGATAGCTCTGGGAACTGGGGCTTGGGGGCACATGAGGAATTGGGGAATTTCACCTACAGAATCCTAAGAGTGAATGTGTTTGCTGTCTTCAGAGTGTGGTAGGCTGGCAGAATGGCTTGGGAGGGGGAGGGATTTGAGCTTTGTAATGACTGGAGCCATCCAAGATGAAATGGTAGGACATGGACTTCCATGCATTAACATGTTTAGTTTCCACAACCTTCCGCACTCCAGCGTGCTGAGCAGCCTCAGGAGATTTTGAGTTCTTGGTTCTGGAGGCTGGAGACGGCATGGAGAAATGTTGAGAGGAGTCTTCTATCTAGAAACCAACCAACCCAGCTCAACTCTGAGGGATGTCCTGGCCTGTTGGTCTCCTGCAGTGGTCTCAAGGGCTGAGGCTGTGGGGAAACTGAAGAGTTATTGGTTTTTCTTTCATTTGTGGGTAGCCATCACCAGGTGACCAAGATACTTGGGATGGGACTAGGCACAGTGAAACTGGAGTAATTAGGAGGAACACAGTAAATCAAACCCTTGATAGTCTGTCTCCTTCCTTGTAGCTGCTGCTGCTGCTCAATCACTTCAGTCGTGTCTGACTCTGTGTGACCCCATAGACGGCAGCCCACCAGGCTCCCCCGTCCCTGGGGTTCTCCAGGCAAGAACACTGGAGTGGGTTGCCATTTCCTTCTCCAATGCATGAAAGTGAAAAGTGAAAGTGAAGTCGCTCAGTCATGTCTGACCCTCAGCAACCCCATGGACTGCAGCCTACCAGGCTCCTCCGTCCATGGGATTTTTCAGGCAGGAGTACTGGAGTGGGGTGCCATTGCCTTCTCCCAGTTCCTTGTAGCAGTTGATTAAAGTATAATGCATGATTCGATGCTTTAGATGCTTTGAAATATCCCAACTGGAGTAGTTGTTAATATTTCTTTCTAGTTAAAGCTTTTGTTACAGTAGGCACTCAAGATCTATTTGCATGTGTGCCAGAAAACCCAGAATGACAGTGCCTCAAAGAGATTCTTTATTCCACTCACATGGAAGTCTGGAAAAGGGTGTTCAAGGGCCAGTATATTCCTCTGTGGCATCATAGTCCCAGGTGCCTTCTATTTTGATAACTCTACATCTTTAGCAAGTCCTTCCACCTCATTGTCTCAAGGTGGCTGCTTGAGTTCCAGCCATCTTTCCAGATTCTAGGGAGCAGAAAGGAGGAAGGGACTAAGAAAACTCTTAGACTGTCTGTTAGGGACACTTCCTAAAAGTTGCCGCATAACACTTTGGTTTACATTCCTGGGGCTGGAATTTAGCCACAGGGCCACACTTGACGCAGGGAAGACTGAAAGGTTTGACTTTTAATGTGGGTGGCCACATGCCCAAGGCAACTCAGCAATTTCTTCTTGAGGTGTAATTACCTCACTGTACCTCTCTGGTAGTGGTCAGTAGACGAGGTTTGCAGAATAGCATAATTGTAAAGGACTTTGGAAATCACTTAACTCTTCATTTTACAGAGAAAGACCA
Source organism: Neotragus moschatus (assembly GCA_006410615.1). Classification (NCBI taxonomy): domain Eukaryota; kingdom Metazoa; phylum Chordata; class Mammalia; order Artiodactyla; family Bovidae; genus Neotragus; species Neotragus moschatus. The sequence goes on from SJYA01000194.1 coordinate 2,847,500, forward strand.
GAGAAGGAGGCATGGCTTGTCCAAAGCCACACAGTCAGTAAATATCAAAACCAGCACAAAACGTGGGTCTCTGACTCTTTCTACCAAACCTGTAGCTCTCAAATACTCAGCCAGCTAGGGTTCTCTGACCTGGGGTTCAGGTCATGTTTTTAACCTTATTCCTGGATCCCTTTACCCCCAGCTTCCTAAGAGTCTAGACTTAGATTCTGACATTTCAAAACTATTTTGAGTAAGATGTGGGCTACACTAAATTAAACCAGTTTCTTCACAGCTCTGAACACAAGAAGGCTATCTTTTTTCCAGGTGACAGAGCAAAAAGAAGGTCAAGTCCCACCTCCACCCTTTTTCCTAAATGTTAAACTTCTGTCCTCAACTCTTCTTCCTTTAGCAAGGCTCTTTTACATAATTGAATACCTCTAGCTTCATGATCTGCATTGAATGGTGAATCTGTAATAACAGACAGCCTCCTGGGCTATAGAGAATGTGAAGGTGCTGGCATGTACCCCAGAGATCCGGAGCTTTTTAAAGCTGAGGGTGTAATGTGGCAAGACCTGATCCTGTTATCTTCCAGAATTGCATGACTGTGTCTAGCCTGGTGGGTGAGGTTAAGTGAAGAGAGCGGAAGTTGTGATGCAGTGTGTTAGAATGAGAGGAGGCAGAAGGGAGCCCAGACTCTGCATACACCTCTGATGAACCGCAGATCTGGGCTGACTGCCCCAGGGTCTTGAGAAGGCTGGCCGACAGCAGGTGTTCTGGGCTTGCTCCGGAAGTAGAGATTTGGTATAAATCCCTGCTGGGACCCTCCTTGCCCCTTCTGGAAGATTTTGGCTTTTCCTAGCTGATTCGATTTCCCCCTGCTGCGGGAAGGAGGTGCTTCTAGGAAGGGCCCACTTGAGGTGCTGTGAGTCTAGGGAGCTTGTGGGGTAGAGGTAAGCCACTACCTCTGGCCAGGACCTGGGAGGCCCGAGCTCTGTGACTTGACCTACTGTGTGACCTTGGTAANGAGAGTGGGGGTGAGGGCCTCTGTGTCGGACACCCTGAGTGGCTGCTGGGCTCTGCAGGGTGTATTATACTCTGATTGGGGGAGGGGCTTGAGTGGACGAGGCTGCTTCTCTGATGCTGGGGCCTGGTGTTCTGAGAAGGGTGCTATGACAGGGGTTGGGAGCTCTGAGGACCAGTACTCTGATGGGGGACACTGGCTCTCTGATGCAAGTGGGACCAGGTTTTGGGGCCTGTGTTCCCCAGCAGTAGAAGAAGGGAATGTCTTTCCCAGGTGTGGTCTGCCCTGCACCCAGGGGAGGATTATGGGTCTCAGTCCAGCCAGTGGGGTAGTTCAGCCCTGATGGAAATACTGTGAAGGCTGGGGTTGGCGAGCAGGGAGAAAGCAATTATTGGGGGAAAGTCAGAAGGAGTTTGCACAGGCAACAGAAGGGGATTTTTTTTCTCATCTTCCTCCAAAGTGAAAGACTTAGGATGTAAAGAGCCTGCCTGCCTGCCAAACCCAGGAACAGCTCCGTGGCTGGCTCGGAAGGTGGCTGGCTTCCTTCGCACACATTGCCCTGTCCCCCTCTGAGGGCTTGACAACACGGAGTTTGTGCATCATTAACATTGGTATTGTCACCTTAGTTGTTGTTATCAAGGTTTGTGGGTTGTGACTTATGAAGTCTGCAGGAAGGCTCTTGCCAGGGCTATCCAGGACTCCCTGGAGCTGCAGCTTAAGGGGGGAAGGAGTGTGCATGCTGGGAAGGTTGGGATAGACTGAAGCGGGGGAGAAAGGAGAATGCGAAGTGGCTGGAGGAGAGTCCCCTTGCATTTAGAGGAGGGAGGAAAGGGCTGTGCTCCCGCCTGTCCCTGTGGTTGCTTGCTAAGGTGAGGGTCTGTCTGAGGCCATATATAGGGGCCTCTTACCCTCCTCTCAGAGATACTAAAGTGAGCATCTGAGCTCTTTGCACACCAAGTCCCCTGATTACCCCTGGATCTACCTATCCTGACTCTTTTCCTCTTGTTCCCTTTATTTCAAATCCTCTCCTGGCAAATCCTGCCTCTCCTGAGCCCGCAAACGTCCACGCGGCTCCCCACCTCCGGTGGAGACAGCCCGCCCTTCTCCCCACCCCGCAGCCGGCTGTGCTCCTCCTGCGTGTGTATGCTTCTCTCTGCAGCCTGGCCTCTCACTGCACTTGGCCTGGCCTTTGCTTGTGTGTCTCCTCCCTGGTCTGCGTTGATGTGGTACTTCCTGCCTTCTTCCCGACCTTTCTCCTGGCCCCTCCTCCTCCTCCTTACTTCTCCCTCTGGACCCTGGCCTCTGAGACTTCACTGAGTCTCACTCTCCAGTCTGGAGGACACCTCCGTGGGGTGCCTTGTCCATGTATCTGTGCCTAAGCTTATTATCATCTTCCTCAATAGAGACAAAAGCCTCCTCTGCTTCTCCATACTTGTACTTTTGATTCTTGTTCCATTTGGGTCATTTTAGCTTCTACTCTTCCTCCCTTGCTTACAGATGAATAGTCATTGAGTTCTGTTGTTTTTCTCTCAAGCCTCGTGGATTGAACCATTTCTCTTTACTTGGGTGGCCCCCTGGGGAGTCCCTTCACCTCTAGCCTTCTGGCGACTGCCCAGTCTGAGATCACAGCCAGATGGGGCTTTCAAGCCAGGCTTTCAAGGTCCCACCCCACCTACCCTGGACTGGCCCCACCAGCCCTCTCCTACCACTCTCCAGCCCAGACCCTCCCTGACTGCCCTGGGTCTGTCTGGTTTCTGTGCTCCCTCTGGGTCTCCCAAGAGCTGTCACAGACTCCCCTTGTAACATGCTCCCAGCGGAGGACCTCTGCAAAGGTCAAAAGTGTGGCAGTCATGTGTGCCACGTTTATTGCGTTGGACAAACATATCCTAAGGGCTTTCAAGGGGCAGGTGCTCCTAGTTTAGGGAGAGGAGTAGGAATGGGGCAAGATAAGGAGGAGATGGACCCTCCATAAAGAGTTCTTAACCAGGCTGGCTGCAGACAGTGCTGCATTTAAGCTCCAGCCTCAGTGTATTTCTGGTAGACCTGAAGCTGTCTGCTGTGTGAGGGTGAATGCTGGGGCAGAGGCTTTGGTGGTTTGTGTACTCCGAGAGTAGCTGTTGGTTAGAATGTAACCGTTAGATGACCTGAGGGATTCACTGGGCTTTCTAGGAAGGAAGTGGTGAATAAGCCTTGAGACTTGGTGCTCTTGTGGTTTCTGCTGTGGACACTTTGCTGTCGCTTGGTCCAGCTGAATGCTGCTGTGCTGCCTGGGCAGGTGGGCACAGGATCAGCCATCCCTTCCCCTTTCCTGACCCCCTAGTCCAGAAATGCAGGTGCCTCTCAGGAGTGCTGATCTGTGGGTCAGAGTCCTGAGCTACTGGGCAAGGGCAGTTGTTTCTATTGACTACCCAGGTTATTTGAGGATTAAAAACAGCAGCATCAACATGTTTTTCCAACAAATTCTTTTCTTTTTTTCCCTTTAACCACGTGCATTTTGTTATGGGCCTGTCTGGAACACCATGTGATAATAAGGTGGAATAGACTTTTTGGTGTACTCTCAAAGCTNGCAGTTGTTTCTATTGACTACCCAGGTTATTTGAGGATTAAAAACAGCAGCATCAACATGTTTTTCCAACAAATTCTTTTCTTTTTTTCCCTTTAACCACGTGCATTTTGTTATGGGCCTGTCTGGAACACCATGTGATAATAAGGTGGAATAGACTTTTTGGTGTACTCTCAAAGCTGCTATATGGAGGCGGGGGGTCCTCAGGCATTGCGCACATCCTGCCAGGGCAGAATAAAGGAAAAATCATTCCTGGACAACTCCTTTTGATGGTTTTACTCTGTGCAGAAGGTTAAATTGCATGCAATGGCAGATTATGCTTAGGAACACTAGAGTATGGCCACATTTCTGCCTTCCACTCTGCTGAGATGGAAATCTATATTATGTATTACAGTAACTGATACTGTTAGAGTGCTGTATGATTTATAAGGCATGTTCGATAAGTTATCCCCTTTCATCCTCACAGCTGTCCCATGAGGGGAGGTATCATTATCTCCACATCAGATGCGAAGCACTCAGTCTGTAGAAGGTTGAGTGATGTTACCTGGGCATCTTAGCTATTGAGTGGAGCTCAGACTCAACGCAAGACTTCTGGCTACAAAGAGGCAGTGGCCTAAGAGGACTTGGGGTCATATAGAGAGACTGGGGTTCAGATGCTGGCCCTGCTTCTTATTAGCTATGCAACTTTGGTCAAACTCACTGATCTGTAAGATCAAGCGCATTGGATAATCTGTAGTTGCCTCTTTTTACTTCCTCCATAACCCTCTTGGGGGAGTAGGTTAGCAACATTCTGGAAGAGGGAGGGGAAGGTGCTGAGGGGTAGAGGCCTAGAGAAGATGGGTGATCTCAAGGTTCAGTTTGTCTACACCCTGCCTGGTGTCTCCTGGCAGAGCGTTTCTTATTCCGTCGCTCCAGGTGTTAACCGCGGTATTCTTTGCTGGCTGTGCAGGGGCCTGTTGGCCGGCTGTGTGGGTGAGGGGCTCTGCTGTGTCACAGCTTTGTTCAGACATTTAACAGCCTCCCCTTCCCTGCTCCTGCTTCCAGCCCACCTCTCATGCCTGCAGCAGTGCCTGGTACTTCCAGGGCCCAAGATGTTCAGAGTTTTCTGTGGGAGCATTGGCTTGTTTCTTGTTGGCTGGTCTCCTTAGACCCCTCACCCAGCCATTCATTCCCATCCTGCATGGGATCACATTAAGAGGTGATCATAATTCTCTGAGGATTTGGGGCTTTGGTGCTTCTAGGCAGGATGGAGTTTTCACATTGCTCCACTGTGTGACATTTGAGGGCAGGGTAGGGTCCAGACCTTGACTTCCCAGAGAGGCCTTGATTGAAAGGGTGGCAGGAACGTCCATGCAGCGTGCTTATGCACCCATGCAGTCCATGTGGCCTCATACAGAAAGTGCACGGAGAGGAAGGGTGAGCTGGTGACTGGGAGTGGGCTGGAAGAGTCCCTGTGGGAGGGGTGCCAATTGGAGAGTATGTGCCTGAGTGCTAAGTTGTTTTAGTTGTGCCCCATGCTTTGTGACCCTATGGACTGTGGTGCTCCAGGCTCCTCTGCCCATGGGATTCTCCAGGCAAGAATACTGGAGTGGCTTGGCATGCCCTCCTCCAGGGGATCTTCCCAACCCAGGGGTGGAACCCAGGTCTCCTGCATTGGCAGGCGGCTTCTTTACCACTAGTGCTGCCTGGGGTTTGGAGAGGGGGTGAGGCAAAAGGCAGGTGTCAGGTTGAGAGGAGGGGTGTACCTTATCCCTCCCCAGTCAGTTGTGCCTAGAGGCAACACATCTGGGGGTGCTTCTTGTCCTCGGGCCCACTGGGACTCGGGACTCATGGTCCTTGGCTCCTTGATCCCCAGGTGGTCCTGCCAACGTGGCTGTCCTGCGCAAAGTTCTCCTCACTCATCGAGAGAATCTCTGACCCCAAGGACTTGAAAAAACTTCTCAGGACCCGGAATAATGTACTGGTGCTTTACTCCAAATCTGGTGAGTGCCTCTCCTGGCCGTGGGGCCGTGGTCAGGGACGCAGTGGGACAGAAGGAAGAAGCGGGGGCAGAGGTGGGAGGCAGAGACCTCAGGACTAAAAACTGCTCCCCGAGGGTCCTGACAAAGGGGCATTAGTGCCGCTGCTTTGGATCCCTAAGAGGTTATTTTAGTTCCCTTTTACCAGGGTTCCTTAGGAAAAGCCCCCTGGAGTCCCTCAGTGCCTCAGGAGGGAGACAAAATGTGTGTGAAGGAGGCCAGAGGACAGTGACCACCCGGGATGGGCTCACTGGCTGCTGGACAGCAGGCCAGCCCCACCAGGGCCACACTTCACCGGAGCTGTGGATTAACTGACTGACTGGGCCAGCCTGTCTTCAGCTGAATTGCCCCAGGCATGGGGGCACACACCCAGGCTGGCAGTCCTGGCCTTGCCTGGCCCCAGTCTGTCTCGCTCTGGGGTCAGAACAAGAGACTGCGTTTGGAGTGGGCTCCGTGCTCAGTGTGGGGCGGAAATAGCGGTTTGCTTCTTCTGACCTTGAGGCTGGAAAGGGCATCACAGACGGAGAGGTTTGCTCAGCTCTTGGCTGCGACTTCGAACATCTGACTTGACGCTATTCCAGCAGAGTTAAGTGTTCTTGCTGCCCTCAAGGATGCCAAGTTCCCTGTGCCCCAGAGAAGCAGCAGCCAGGAGTCGGGGCCAGTTCCGGCACAGCTCTCTCAGCAGCTTGTCCTCGACACCCAGCCCGGGGCGGGGCAGGGAGGTGGTGGTGCTGATGGATCTTCTGGACGCGTGTCCCTCCCGAGGCCTGCGTCCTCCACACACCCGGCACGTGCTGGCCCTTGCCCTGCTGAGGGCCTGGCACACACTCCCAGGGGTTGTTTTTCTGTTGGGAATAGGGGGAAACTGAGGCAGGGGACAGTAGGAGTCGCTCCTGAGGCCTGGGCTCCAGGGACCTGAACAAGCGTGTCTCAACATCCTCGGGTGCCCCTGGAGCTAGGGGGTCGTCAGCCCACCCAGGAACACGCTCACTTTCTTCCCCGGGCACACCCCTTCACATAAGCTCACCTTCTTAGAAGGGGTCTGCAAGGAACATCTGAGTCACATTCTTATTTGCTGCCTTGCCATGAGGGAGGCGGAGAAGGCAGTGGCACCCCACTCCAGTACTCTTGCCTGGAAAATCCCAGGGATGGAGGAGCCTGGTAGGCGGCAGTCCATGGGGTCGCTGAGGGTAGGACACAACTGAGCAGCTTCACTTTCACGCATTGGAGAAGGAAATGGCAACCCACGCCAGTGTTCTTTCCTGGAGAACCCCAGGGACGGGGGAGCCTGGTGGGCTGTTGTCTGTGGGGTCGCACAGAGTCGGACACGACTGAAGTGACTTAGCAGCAGCAGCGTGAGGAGGCAGTGCAGGTTGTCAGATGATATCCAGTTTATGAGTGAGGAAATTGGAGCTGCCTGGCCTGAGGTCCACCAGGTGGTGGACTCTAGGGCAGGTCCCTCTGTCCCCGTTTTTTGCCTGGCCTCCTCTGTTAGAGGCAGGAAGAATGTGCAAAGTCTGCAGTGACAGGAGACTCAGCCACCAGGGAAGGATGCGGAGAGTAGAGAGTGGGAAGGTGAGGTGGCTTGAGGGGCTGGGAGCCCCTCATTTTCTCTTCTGCCCTGGCCCAGCCTCTGTCCCTGCATCTTGGCAGTGGAGCTCTCAGCAGCCCTGTGCACCTGGCTCCTCCCTGGTCTGGATCTCTGGGCTTGCACCCCAGGGGTCATTTTGCCTTCCTGCCTCCTGCCCAGGCCTGTCCTGACACTGGCCTCTGACACTGTCCATGACCTCCCATGGCTTCAGGAGCACTGGCCTCTCCTCTCCTCGTCCCAGCCAGTGCCTCCCTTTCCATGGCTGAAAGGCAGGCTTAGGGAGGGGACTTTATGCGCTGTACTCAAGTTTCCCTCTCCCGCCTCCCGATCCCAGGATCCCAGTCTGAAGGGTGAGGACGACCTTTCCCACCTCGGCTGTGGCCCCCTCCTCCCTCCCCTCCCGTTGGCCTGGGGGTTTCAGGGAGGGCCTCTGTGGGTGGCTTTGTGCAGGGCTCTTGAAGGATGTTTTCTGTTCACTGCATAAAAGGCTCAGCAGGCTTTGTGTTCACAAACAGCTTCCATTATCCACACTAGAAAAGGAGATCTGAGGAGGCAAATAATTCAGATATCATTTCTGCTTGGCTTTGGAACATGTCATGCAATTTCTGGCGGGTAAGGGCGGCAGCCTGCTGTCCCCACAGTGTCTGCGTGGGGGCCCTTTCCAGGGAGCTAGCTGACAGGGACAATGAGGGAGCGTGACAGCCCAGCCACAGCCACCATGCAGTGGAGCGCCGCAGGCTGGTGGCATGGCAATCCTGGCCACAGGGCCTCCATGTCTAAGAGCCTGACCCACTACCGTAGTTTACGGGGGATCTGCCCCAACACCTCTTCCTTTCTCATGCTCACTCCACCTGGCCCTGAGGCGTAATCCGTGGTCCTGCAGCTGACCCCCCGCCTGCCTCCCCGGGTTACTGCCGGGCTGGGAAAGCAGGCTGTGAGAGTGACTTGGGTACATTTAGCGTGGGTCCGTCAGAGACCAGAGTCACAGGGAAACCTCATTTAATCACTGTGCTGTGCAGAGCCCCTAGGTGACTGTGTGACGCACAGGTGAAGGAAAGGGTCTGGTCCCTGCCCTTGTCAGTTCCCAGGCTGGGCACCAGGACAGACAAGCGTGGAACCAGCAGACTCGTTGCCTGTAATTGTTTGGTTATAGAATCTTCAAAATATGTCCCAGAAAGGTAACGAGTCAGAGATTCTACAGGGAGTTGAGGATCTATCTGAGAGACTTGGCAGAGTGAGGTGTGAGGCGTGGCTTGAAGGATGGGTGACGGGTTCTGTATCTATGAGGATGGCGGGAGCGGGGCTTTCTGAGAAGAGCTGGATGGTCCTCAGTTAGAACCGTTGCCCACGGGGATGTATTCTAGCTGGTGCTCAAAACCTCGCCTCTAGGACTGGCCTCTGTCCTTCCTTGCCCGAGGCAAGATGGCAGGGGTGGGGGCAGTGTGCTTGGGTACAGGTATTGATTTATTTATTTATTTTACAGAAGCTGCAGCTGAAAGTCACCTCAAGTTATTGTCTACTGTAGCCCAGGCAGTGAAAGGACAAGGCACCATCTGCTGGGTGGACTGTGGGTATGATCCTGGGGAGTGGGACATGGTGGCTGGAGGGCGAGGGGTGGGCCCTGGTGGGTGGGGTGGGAATTGTTCCTAATTGATATTCTGGGAGAGGAGGTATGATGGAGAAACAATTGCTGAAGGACACCCTCCCCCGAAACCCCCCAGTGATGCTGCAGGACCGCTATGGGCTGGAGGAGGGTAGGTGTGGCTCCCCCTCCTGTCTTTCCCCACCCCTCTTCTTCCCTTTTACATGGTACTTTTACTTGTCACTCTGTTGTCATGCACTTGATTTTTGTCTTCTCAGAGGGGGCAGAAGGAGCCTTGATGCCCAAAGAGGCAAGATGGTTTTCAGGACCACTTGGTGGGCTTGCTTATGGGGGGAGTCTGTGTTGAGAACCGTGTACCTTACCTGCAGCCCAGGCCCTTCATGAGGGTCTCCAGGGCCCACAGGGCACAACTGGAGAGTCAGCTGGCAGACCTGTCTGTTGCCCTGGCTTCCGAGGAGGCTCCATCACACGGGTCAGTCCTGGACAGGTGGCTGAGTCCTTCCAGCTCTTTCCTNAGTCTGTGTTGAGAACCGTGTACCTTACCTGCAGCCCAGGCCCTTCATGAGGGTCTCCAGGGCCCACAGGGCACAACTGGAGAGTCAGCTGGCAGACCTGTCTGTTGCCCTGGCTTCCGAGGAGGCTCCATCACACGGGTCAGTCCTGGACAGGTGGCTGAGTCCTTCCAGCTCTTTCCTCTGGCCTGTGTCCCTACCCCACCATGCCCCGATAACAAGGCTGTGAGCTGCTTCTCCTCCTGCTGCCCTTGCCCCCTCCCAGAGACTCTGTGTTAGTGTCACGGTGGCAGAATCACACGCCAGCCCATAGGAGGCCCCTTCTGAGTGTGGCAGAGGGGGCGCTTTAAACTCCTCAGATCCTTCTGCGTTTGGGAGTTTTAAGTCCGTGGTGTCCTCGGCTTCCCTTCCTTCTCCTCATTAGGGGTAATTGCCACATCTCTCCACATTCAGCACTTTTGCTGCTGGGATTTATATACACACACCTCTTGTCACATAATTAGTTCCCAATTGGGCATAGATTGGCAAAAGCAGAGCAAAGACACACAGACAGTGAAACATACGGAAAAGGTCGGAAAGAGTAGGTTTGTTCTTTGCACGTTTGCTGAGCACTGTCTGCCTGCAAGGCACTGCACTGGGTGGACACCAGCATTTACATGTCCTTCTGATCGAGGATAGGAGGTGTTCCCAGGGCCCTTGGGTCCTCACCTGGACTTGGGGTTTATTGGGAACGTGAGTTTGGGAAGAGCAGGGGAGAGGATCACAGGTAGTACTACGGTTTTGTTAGTATGGGGACGAGGTGGGGCTCTCCTGGGAAAGTTCTTCTCCTGCATGGCCCATAAGGGTCTTTGTAACCTTTAATATCTCTGTCCTTGCCTGAGTCACAAACCCTTTCCCCCTCTGTGGGTTACGTGAGCTGTTAGGGGCTCCACTCCAGTGCAGTCTTCTCCCTCTTTAACCTAAGTTCTCAGTGGCTGTTTTGCAAATAAACTTCTGGGACACAACTGTTTTATAAGTTGGTAGCCTCAAGCTGGCCCCGCCTGTCATTGGAGAGAATTGATAGAGTCATATTTTGACAAAGCACTGAATGAGGCCAGAAGTCTTCGTCAAACAGTGTTTGCGAGAGAGAGAGAGAGAGAGAGAGAGAGAGAGAGAGAGAGAGAGAGAGAGAGTGTGTGTGTGTGTGTGTGTGTGTTGTGCGCGCACCTGTCTGGCCTCACACCTCCCAATTGATTCAAACACCAATTTAATGGAACAGACGGCTCACTAAACTGTTGACGAGCTTTCAGTTGTTGGTTACTTCTAATTCAGAGTGGGTCTGGAAGTGTTCTTGTCTCCCAGGTGTGTCTCTGTCTCCTGTATTTTCCCAGGACTGCTCTGTGTGACTGGCAAAGTGATAGAGCCCGTTGGAGGGGATACGGTGCTCTGGAATCTCCATACCAAGCCAGTGGAGCCTCATCACAGGGAGTTCTTCCCAGGCTTGTAGGTGGCGGAAGTGGGCAGAAGAGCTTGGTTTAGGTGGATGGACCCCATCCACCTGGGTCCATTCACTTGAGCACTTACTCTGTGCTTTGAGGCACAGACCTGGCTAATAGTGTCTTTGAGGATTGCAGTGTGCAAGGAGGCAGCAGACACTAGCCAGGTGATTACAGTCACTTCATTCATTCTGCCTAGAAAGGTTGAAGAAAACTTCACAGAGGAGGTCGAGTTCAGACTTGGGGCAAGCCTTCAGAGGACCAGGTCTTTCACGTGCCCTGGCCTTCCCTGCAGGCAGCTCCCTGTGGTGTGGCCCCTCGGGTTGTCTGGCCGATGGGTCTGGAGGTGACAATCCTGCCTTGCTCCCTGGACAGGCAGGACTGTATGGGGCTGGGCTTAGTGTGTAAAGACAGACTAAGAAGAAGAGAACTGGGAACTCATTTGGAGACATAATGTCTGGAATCAATAAAAAGTGCCACCGGGAGAGAGAATCCTATAACTCGACGCTCTAAGATGAAGATCTAGGGGGCAACTTACGACTTTAAAGAGGTAACCTGAAGACAAAGAGTTGACTGTTCACATAATTGCTACTCAACTCATGCTTCTAAGAGGAGGCATAAGCTGAAGTAGCTTTTAAAAGTTTAGGTAAGTAGGTGGATTATGGAGCTATAATGGAGTATGTTGGAATCCAGAATATCAGAAGTAGGATACAACTAAATCTTCCCCAGAACAACCACAGGGATAGAACTAGGAGCTCTGGTCCATGCGGGCCACCCTGGGTGGCAGGGCACAGATCACCATTACACAGGGAGATCCCCATGGATGTGAGCTGGAGAACCCCTTCTGATCCGCTGCTCCTGCTCAGGGATTTCTGAACGTGCCCCATAAATCGTTAGGGGAACCCAGTGTGTTCTTTCCAAGCCCTGTGATGACAGCTCTCAACCGTCACCCTAACAGCACTCAGCTATGTTTGTGAGTCTGAATGAGATGCCCCTGAGGTGGGCAGATGGAAGGGCAGAAAGGCTCTGGCGAGTGCTCTCCACTGCTCTGCAGGTGTGTGAGCGGGGGACCACAGATGAACAGCCGGGGCACGGCTGCCCATGCGTGGGCCCTGCTGCCTGTCAGCTGCTCCTGCTCAGGGATTTCTGAACGTGCCTCATAAATCCCCACCTCTGCGTCCCGCCTTGCCAGCGAAGGGATGGAGGCAGAATGGGGATGCCAGGACTTGGGGTGGGATGATGGCCCCTCTGCTTTCCTCCTTTAGAAGGCAGGTGAGGGGACCAGGGGGCATCCAGGGGAGAGAAGACAGTGTTCCAGGGTGGGGAGTCTGTAGAGTGTGTGCAGTAATGACACAGCCCCTGGCTGAAGGGTCAGCTCAGCTGCTTACTAGCCCAGTGACCCTGGCCAGGTTGCTTACCCTGAATCTGTTTACTCATCTCTAAAATGGGACAGTAATACACACTCTGCTTTCTTTCTGGGTCTGTGGTGAGGATCAGGTAAATGAAAGTTCTTTGTAGAATAGAATTTAAATCTGAGATCCCGTTCTACTCTTTATTTTTCATCTGGGCTAGTTTGTTAGAGCATCAAGAAGCTGGAGGGAGGGAGATGATGTATTTGTCTTCAAGAGCTTTTCCTTGGGTGAGGACACCTTGGTCACTGTGAGGATGCCTCTGAAGAGAGATGAGTCAGCCGCAGTGCACAGGCTGTTCTGTTTGGACCCTTAAGAACTATGGGGTGCTGTGAAACTTGTAGGACTGCAGGTTTGAGGCCTGGCTTTGAGCCTAGGCTCTGACAGCAAATAGCTGTGTGACCTTTGGCAAGTCACTGCCCGTCTCTGGGCTTCAGTCTACTCTTGTGTGAAACATGGAGTTGAATCTTCCAAGCTGCTCTCATCCCTACATAGCCTGGTTGAGAACATTCTAGAAGCTACCAGGCTCTTATGTGTGTACACACAGGTGCCTGTATGTATGCATGTGAAGGCCCGTGTATTCATGTAAGTGTGTGGGAGGCTTCTGGTCTTCATGTCTCTCCCCACCCCAGGTGTCTGCCTCTGACCTCCTTCCTGTCCTTCCCTCTCAGCCTCTCTCCCCTCTCCTCCTCTGATGGTTTCTCTTGCCTCTTCCTGTCTCTGGTCCCTGCCCATTCTTTTGGTCTTTTTCCTTCTCTCTTCTCTATGTGGATATTTCTTCTTTTCCTTGCTTTTCAGGCTCTTTCCTCCCTACCCCTGCCTGCACACCCACAGCCACACACACCCTTCTCTGCTGGTTTTCTCCCAGGCCCCGGGCCCGTAACTTGTTGCTCTGAGGTGTCTGTAGGCTTTCTGGCCTCCGTCCAGGGACCTGTCAGCTCTTCCTTCCCCTCACTCTACCTCCTGGCTCAGCTCTCGGCAGCCACACTCGGGTTGGCTGGTGGTACTTGTTCAGCTCTTAAGTGGCTTGTGTGTGAGGGAGTTGGTATTCCCTGCGTGCTCTGCAGCCTGGCATCGGGCTCGGTCTTGGCTCGGAGTGCTGCTGTCTGGGCAGCGAAGCTGGAGCCAGCAGGCGGGACCTGTGCCCGGCGTGCTGATTCCAGGGGCTGATTCTCACTGGGCCGAGGCAGCCCTATGGGGTGCTTACTGCTTTCTTCTCCCCAGGGTCAAGGTCATTATGTTACGGCATTTCCCTTCTTCCCCACTCTCATTCTCCTGTCTGCTGTCCTTCCCCAGGAGCAGGACTGGCTTCCCAGATCCGAGATGGGGGCCTGCCAGGGCAGGCATAACATATTTTGAAGCCCATGTTTTCTTCAGAAATTTTCTGCTCCTTTACGTGTAAGCATGTTGAATTACCATGGGCTATAAAGTGGGCTTCCAGAAGAGGCTGTCGTGCTTTTGCTGTGGCTTCAGACACCTCCAGGCATGCTGCCATGCTTTCTTGAGGGTGCTGTGTCCCCTCCAGAACTGCCGGGCTGGGGAAGCAGGTGGAGGATGGGATGACACACTCCTCTTTCTTGTGTTTCGTCTCTCTCATGAGCTCTGCTGGGTGATTCGTACTCGATCAGGTGCCTTCTTGAGGTCGTACCCAGGAGGACAGGCAAACCCGGGAGGATCCTGCTGTGGGAGTCCTGTTGTCAGCAGGGCTAACGACCAGCCCCCCAGGTCCTGGGAAACTGGAGGCCCAGCTCTTCCAGGGCTGTTTTCTGCCTCCCGGCTTTGTCCGCCAACCCCTTCCTTCCACGTTGTCCTCCACAAGTCACTCCGATGCTGTTTCTTGCTCACTCGCTCATCTCTCATTTTCTTCATGTCTCTGAAGTGGGGAACATGTCCCACCTTTCCTCTCCTCCCAACGCTCAGGGTCACAGGTACATCTGCTCAGAATTCTGCCATGTTAGACCCAGTGGATGGGGTCTCTTCTTTGGTGGGGAAACGAACCCCAGGAAGGCTGAGTGGGCCAAGGGCACACAGTGTCCAAGACAGGCTGGGGGTCCTTATAGTCTGTTTTCTGCCTGCTGCAGGAGGCTGCCCAGGGTTTGAGTGGATGTAAGGTTGTTGCCTGGCCAAGTGAGGATCTGGTCGTGAGTTAGGAGAGAGATGATGGAGGTTCAGATCTTTTTTTGAATCTCCACCATCTGTCCTGGCTTCTGGCTCCTGGTTCGTCCGTCAGGATGCAGGCAGCCTGCCTTGGTGTTTTAGTAATACTTGATCCCATAGAGGGATGGAAAGCTCTGTCCAGCTTGTGTGACAACTCTGCATTTTGCAGCTGCGGAACCAGGGTCCTACTGGAGGTCACAGACTGGCTAGTGGCAGAGCCAGACCTAGATGCCCAGTCGCTGCAGCTGCGGCCACTGCGGGAGGGTTTCCTCCTTAGGCTGCGACTTCTGTAAGTCGAGTACCCGCTTTCCGAGCCTCCAACACCTTACTTCTCTCTCTTCCTGCTCTCACCCTCTCGCCTTTTATCTCGTGGGTCTCTTGAATGACCCTCATTGCACGTGCAGATCTAGTAAGCACAGCACTGTGTACCTGCAGCCACTCTCTGTACTGCTGGCCAGCGACCCACAACAAGGTTGAACAAAAACACTGGGCTATCTGTCTGGGCTGGGGATGGGAAGTGTGAAAAGGCCTCAGTGATCTTCCTCCACATTCTCTGTAGAGCAGAGTCCAGGGAGGCGGGGGAAGAGGGGATGTGGCAGGTCAGGGGGTGAGTAACCAGTAACCAGGCAGAGGACGGCGAGGCGCCAGCAGAGAAGGCTGGTTCCTGCAGGACCGTCTGGGGAGTGACAGGTGAAGACCTCTGCACGGCCAGCCACTTTCTGTGGTTGTCTCCTCCCTCTCATCCCAGCAAAGCAGCTCATTCCCTGCTGTCTGCCTTTGTCTCCTTCCCCGCCAGAGCATTAGTCATTGGCTAGGGAAGGGCGGCGCACAATTAACTGCGAAATCTATCAACCCGGATCCTTTTAAGTCCCTGAGCTTGGGTAATTTCTCCCCTTATTGAACTCTTACGACTTTTAGTGTACTGCACAGTTAGTGCATATGCGCACGCACACACACACACACACATACACACTCTGAGAGTCAGAATCGTAGGAGGGAGGGGACCCGAGATGAGAGCGCACTGTCAGGAACTGTCACCTGGCAGGATTCCTGGAGCTCAGTAGGCAGAGCCCAGAGAGCCAGCCAGGAGCGCCTCATCCCAGCACGACAGCCAGCATCCCTCACTCACTCGCTCAGGCTATTTATAGAGCGCCTGCTATGTGCCGGCAGCCGTTGTAACCCTGGGGAACCAGCCATGAACAAAACAAAGCCGTCGGCTTGGTGGAGCAAACCTTTCTGATGGGGGTGACAGTCAGTGGACGTACTGGGGGAAGGGCAGAGAGCCAGTGGGCAAGGGCGGCGGCAGTGCCGGATGAGGAGGGCCGAGGCGCTGGGATCTGAGAACAGGTGCTCAGGGATGTTGGGAAGCCAGCTCCCCACCCACAGCCCGGGGTGCCTGCACCCGTGCCTCTGTGTGTGTGTGTGTGTGTGTTTGGGGGGTGGGTGGCGGTTTTGTGTGGAGCAGAGGAGAGGAGAGGGTTGCAGAGTCGGCCTGAGGGATCCTGTGGCCAAGATGGAGTTGTGGTTGCCGGACGGTCATGGGGTCATAGGCTGGCTGTGGGCGGGGCTGGGCATGCCTGTGAGGAACCTCCATGCCCACCCCCTAGCTCCACTCAGCTGCTTTGGGACGATACTCCTAAGCCTGGCCTGGGTTCCCCGGGACAGCAAGGCTTTTTTCCAAGGAGTAGGCTTTTTCCGCACAGCTGGCCGGGGTTGGGGTAGCGAAGATTAGGCCCCTTCTCTCCTTTCTCAGCTTCATAAAATCACAGGAAGAGGCTGCCAGCCAGGTCCATGAGGACAGTGCTGGTGTGAGGCTGCCTTGCAGTCTGGGCGCCCCTCCTGAATGCCAGTGTAAGGCAAGGGTGCCGCGGGCACCTGGACCTGGTTTCTGCCGTAGCCGCTATTTGTTGTCATGTTTGAGCGGACAGTCGGTGGTCCCAGAAATCATTGCATGAAGCAGAACAAAGCCGGACAGGGAAAGTGCCAAGGGAATGGTTGTAAACATCCCAGTTGAGCCCTCCTGTCTTCCTTGGGGCACGGAAAGTGTGCCTCAGACTCAGTTGTCAAACAGACCCTGCTGCCTGTCCATGTGGCTTCACCACAGAGCGTGGGCGGAACGGGGCAGACTAGACGGTAATCACCACCGTCAGTGGGTGCGTGGCTTCGTGGCTGCACCTTACAGGGCCCCCTGATGCACGCTCTTGGCTTTTCTGGGTCCCCTCTGCACCGCAGCTTATCTGTCCTCCCTGCACTCCCTATCTTAANATTTTCTGTAGCCTGCAGGCTTCGAGTATAATACACACATAAACATTACATCTTATATGCTGTTTTGTCACTTGCTTTCCCCCCTTACTTAATGTGACATGCGCATCTTATTGTGACATTGAATATTCCTCTCTGTCGTTCTTAATGGTGCAGTAGTATTACATTCTGCAGGATGTACCCTCATCTGTTTACCTAATGCCTTGTTGCTGCCAGGAAGCCTGCATTTTGAAATTTCCTCTTGTTTTCTTTATTATTCAAGAGAGAAAACCCTCTAGTTTTCTTCCATGGAAACTGGTTAGAGGACCTTATTTTAATCAAAATGTGCTCTGTCATGGTGCTCCTCCGCAGTCCTTGACAGATTTGCTTTTTCCCGAACATCATTGACTGGTTGGAAGAAAAGTGTCCTGCCCTGCTTTGCACTGAAGTCTCTCCATTAGCATTGTGCCCATTTGTCTTTTTACATTTATTATATTCATTTAACAAATGATTGTATATTGCCTGATAACGAGCCAGGCGCCGTTCTAAGGGTTTTACAAATACAAATGATCCACTTAGCTTGTGGCCTCCTGGGGATGGGTGCATCTCATCCTTATGCTCCTGTGTGCGCCATGGTCTTCTGGGTCTTGGATGGTTGGTGGCATGGCAGGACTGGGCTGGAGAAGGCTCCCGGGGCTGGGTGAGCCTGGGTTGTGTGACGGCAGATCCCCGCCTGGCCAAGTTGGGCTTCCATGAAAACAAGCACCCACCATAGCAGAGCCATAGATCGTAGAACGAGAGACAGCCTCATGGGGCCCAGTCAGCAGTGTTTTCATTGTTGGGTGGGAGCTGAAAGTAAGGCTGGTAACCTGGTCCCTACTACCTCGTCCTGCCAGGTGGCCTTGGGAAAGCCATTTGTCCCCTCGGGCCCTCAGTTTCCCCGTCTGTAACATGTGAGGCAGCTAGAATAGATGGTCTCTGAGGGCCTTTCAGCCCCTGACTTGCTAGGATCTGCACTCCATCCCCCGAGTCAGACCGTGGGATTTCAGAAGTGCTTGCCGCACTCCACCCGCAAGGGTCCCAGGGTTGTCGCCCCTGTCCTGTGCTGTCTCTGACTTGGGGTGTTCTGTGTGCCTCAGGACTTCCGTCGGCTCCTGAAGAAGGAAGAGAAGCCGATCCTGATGATGTTTTATGCTCCGTGTGAGTGCCTTTCTCCTCTGCACTCAAGGTGGACGGTCAGACTCTGGGTGGGGCCGCTGTGGCTGCGAGGGGGACGGAACCCTAGCCCCCGGCCTCCCTTTGGAACACCTAGGCCTACCTAGTTGCTGTGCTCGCCCCGTCTCTCTGCCTGCACCTCTCTTCGTCTGTGCCCTTTCGTCTGGCCCTGCCCCACCATCCACTCCAGTTTTTCTTTCACTGGCATTGGCATCCTTCTGTCCCCTTCCCCCGGCATCTGCTCCAGGTACCTCCGCCTTCCCTGCCCTCTGCCTCCTGTGGCCTGAAGCCCTTGGCTGGCAGCTGTGCAGCCGGTGGAGCCGTGCCTCAGCCCTGGCATGCTCTCTGTGGTTACCGCTGCTGACCATCCAGAGCCTGGCCGGCCTCGGGGCAGCCACACATCCAGCTGCGAGGGCTGAGGGATCAGGACCAGGGAGAAAGGGGCTCACTGTTGGGGTTCAGTCTCTATATGAGGTCGTGAGAACAGCAGAAGGATCACTGAGCTGGTAAGCAGAAGACCTGGGTCCTAATTCCAACTGTGTCATCAATGCGCTAGGTGACCTTTGTCAAATCCTCACTGCTCTGTGCCTCAGTTTCCATTTCTGAGAGAGCAGAAAGGGGCTGGATCCGAGCTGTGGCTTTCACACTTTTGGACTGTATTTGTAGTATTAAGCATATTTTACACTGCAGCCCTGTATACCGTAAGTATATAAACNTCAATGCGCTAGGTGACCTTTGTCAAATCCTCACTGCTCTGTGCCTCAGTTTCCATTTCTGAGAGAGCAGAAAGGGGCTGGATCCGAGCTGTGGCTTTCACACTTTTGGACTGTATTTGTAGTATTAAGCATATTTTACACTGCAGCCCTGTATACCGTAAGTATATAAACTATATACATAAGCTGCAAAATTTCACTAAACCAGACTTACCCTTCCTTACCTGCTTGCCATCCACTCTACCAGATGTGGAAGACCTGATATTTTCTTTTTTATTGTTTTTTATTGTTTTTTCCTACTGCTTCATAACCCTCTAATAAAGGGTCAGCAAATCATGGCCTGTGGACTGGCTTGCCTTTTCTGTAGATTAATGTTTGTTGGAACGCAGCCACATCGCTTCATGTGGCTTTTCACAGCTTGTTGTCTGTGGCTGCCTTCTAGCTGCAGCTGTGGAATGGAGCAATTGTTCTCCAAGCCACAGATACTGCCCCATCTGGGCCACCTCTGAAGTCTGACTTGTCCCTACCCATGGACTGGAAAGCAAAGACCTAAAGGCCCAAGCAAGAGATGTGTGTGTGATGGGAGGTGGGTGTGTCCAGACATGTCTATAGCTTGAGTGGGTGGCATAGGGTTCTATTTACTTTTCTTATTTAACTACAACAGGAAGTGGGATATATATTTGGAATTTGTTTATTTTAATTGGAGGATAGTTACTTTACCGTGGTGGTTTTTGCCATACATCAGTATGAATGGGCCGTAGGTATACATGTGTCCCCTCCATCCTGAACCCCCTCCTATCTCCTGGATTGCTCGGTGACCCCTACTCGGCCCCCCACCTCACCCCAGGACTGTGCCTGCCCGTGGAAAGAGGCCCTGGAGTCCCACTTCCTGTTAGATCTGGCTCTGCCCAGGTGGCCTGCACTGTAACCCCTGATCTTTCTCTCTATTAATGTTCACTGCTTGGTGTCACCCCTTTTTGTTTCTCCTTGTGTGCTTGTGCTCCTGCTGCCGCTGCTGCTGCTGCTAAATCACTTCAGTCGTGTCCAACTCTGTGCAACCCCATAGGCGGCAGCCCACCAGGCTCTCCCGTCCCTGGGATTCTCCAGGCAAGAACACTGGAGTGGGTTGCCATTTCCTTCTCCAGTGTATGAAAGTGAAAAGTGAAAGTGAAGTTGCTCAGTCGTGTCTGACTCTTAGCAACCCCATGGACTGCAGCGCACCAGGCTCCTCTGCCCATGGGANGGACAGACAGGGACCACTATCTGAATGAAATTCTGCGAAATCCAGGCTGTCTCCCACTCTCCCACAGAGCTCTTTCCAAAAAGGAATTTCTAAGAAATAGCAAGCCTCCCAGGTCCTCTGTGTGTGACTGGTGGGGGGCTGGATGCACAGCCTCACTCAGGGGTTTTCCCGTCCTCACCACAGACCTCCTTCCCTCCCCAGCACACACATGGCACACCCAGCTCATCATCTGCTCACAGGAGCGTGCTCAAAGCGGGCAGATGTAATGGAATCTTGCATCCAGTCGCAGAACACTGAGGGCTCGTCTGATGACAAGGAGGCCAGCTCTCCAGGGTTGGAGGGATAGAGGCTCAGCTAGTATCTGGTACCCGGTCCTGGCTCTCACAGGCTTTGAGCGGCATTTCTCAGATGACTGTTTGAAAGTGAAGGGAATGCAGCTTTTGTGTGGTTGGTGGGGAGGGGAGCGGAGGGACTTGTCCCCCCGACCTCCCCATATTCCTGCTCCATATGTGTCCTGCCCAAGGGGAGCAGAGAGCTGAGTCAGTTATCCACAAGACAAAGGCTAGTTAGGCCCTTTATCCTGAAGGTCTTGATCCGTCTAGAAAAGTGTCTCTAAGGAGAGAAGTCCAGCAACCAGGGGGCCACAGTTATGAGCACCCTGCCTTGGGGGGCTTCCCACCTGCGTCCCAGAGAGGATGATGAGGATTTAATGCACTCCCAAACCAGTTTAGATCATGAAATACCAAGCAGGTTACAAGCAGGCATGATTAACTTGCTTATGCCATTGACAGTTTTAATGGCTATGTGAATGTGTAAGTATCTTACATTGCACGGGACTGGAGACCTTTATTCAAACTGATCAAGGAGACTTTCTGGAAGAGATGAGATTTATTAGAAGCCCGTGCCTCTGTTTCAAATAAGCCAGCTAGTTGTCTCAAACCCTCTCTCTTGTCCCTGAAGAAGCATCGTAGGGGTCAGTGGACCAGAGTGAGGGTNGCACGGGACTGGAGACCTTTATTCAAACTGATCAAGGAGACTTTCTGGAAGAGATGAGATTTATTAGAAGCCCGTGCCTCTGTTTCAAATAAGCCAGCTAGTTGTCTCAAACCCTCTCTCTTGTCCCTGAAGAAGCATCGTAGGGGTCAGTGGACCAGAGTGAGGGTCATGTGGGGTACGTTTTTAGGGCAGTGCTGCCAGTGGGTGATGGCATGGCACACCCCAGTCATTTGCCCAAGGCTGCATACTTCCACTTTCAGGCACTGTAGTCTCCAGGTAGGGGATAGGGCAGGTTCCTGATTCCCTCACCTCCTCTTTTCCTGGCTAAAATGAGTTTTCCCTTCTCTCTCCTTTTCCTCAGTCCATAGTGGCCTTTCTGAAGGATCCGAAAGGGCCTCCACTGTGGGAGGAAGATCCTGGAGCCAAAGATGTTGTCCACATTGACAATGAAAAGGTAATTTTTCTATGTTAATTCTGATGGGCTTTGGAAGCTTCCCCTCAACCAGGGTCCCCCAGGAGACATGACTGAGGAACTGAGAAACAGGAATATTATGGAACTTCCAAGGGGCCAGGCCTTAACATTTGGTTTTCTTTGCTCAGAGATGGAAACAACAGGAGATTAGCTGCCTGGGACTTCTTCTGTTCTCCACTGCCTTATATAGTGTATTTTAACATGTGTACATTTTCCTTATAGAGACATTTCAGTGTTTCTTTCTCATTATGTAATGTGGTTGTTGCCTTTGTGTTTTTTGGTATTATTTCTAAGATGGATTTTGTATTTGCTTTTTTTCTGGTTGTTTAAAAATATCTGAGAGGTTTGGGTTGGATTTTCAGAGACTTGAGTCAGGTCTTTACAAGTCTGGGTCACTGTGTTAATTTTGAACAAGTTCAGTTTCTGGGTTTGGCTGGGGTAGGGGGTGGAAGAGTGGTTCTGAAATCTAGTTTGCATAGAACCCTGAACCTCTTCCCTTCGAAGCCTGCCCCACAAGACCTAAAAGTGCCTCAGTCCATGGGTACCTATGTTTTTATCATGTGCACACGTGACCTAAAGGTGCCTCTGTCCATGGGTGCCTGTGTTTTTATCATGTGCACATGTGATCTAAAGGTGCCTCTTTGTCCACGGGTGCCTATGTTTTTATCATGTGCACACGTGACCTAAAGGTGCCTCTTTGTCCACGGGTGCCTATGTTTTTATCATGTGCACACGTGACCTAAAGGTGCCTCTTTGTCCACGGGTGCCTATGTTTTTATCATGTGCACACGTGACCTAAAGGTGCCTCTTTGTCCACGGGTGCCTATGTTTTTATCATGTGCACACGTGACCTAAAGGTGCCTCTTTGTCCACGGGTGCCTATGTTTTTATCATGTGCACACGTGACCTAAAGGTGCCTCTTTGTCCACGGGTGCCTATGTTTTTATCATGTGCACACGTGACCTAAAGGTGCCTCTTTGTCCACGGGTGCCTATGTTTTTATCATGTGCACACGTGACCTAAAGGTGCCTCTTTGTCCACGGGTGCCTATGTTTTTATCATGTGCACACGTGACCTAAAGGTGCCTCTTTGTCCACGGGTGCCTATGTTTTTATCATGTGCACACGTGACCTAAAGGTGCCTCTTTGTCCACGGGTGCCTATGTTTTTATCATGTGCACACGTGACCTAAAGGTGCCTCTTTGTCCACGGGTGCCTATGTTTTTATCATGTGCACACGTGACCTAAAGGTGCCTCTTTGTCCACGGGTGCCTATGTTTTTATCATGTGCACACGTGACCTAAAGGTGCCTCTTTGTCCACGGGTGCCTATGTTTTTATCATGTGCACACGTGACCTAAAGGTGCCTCTTTGTCCACGGGTGCCTATGTTTTTATCATGTGCACACGTGACCTAAAGGTGCCTCTTTGTCCACGGGTGCCTATGTTTTTATCATGTGCACACGTGACCTAAAGGTGCCTCTTTGTTCACGGGTGCCTATGTTTTTATCATGTGCACATGTGACCTAAAGGTGCCTCTGTCCACGGGTGCCTATGTTTTTATCATGTGCGCATGTATGCCTTACTTGGTTGTCTGCGCCTTCCCACTGGGATGGGCAAGAACGTCTTTGTCACGTTTCAAATGGCCTGTGCAGCAAGCAGTGCTTTTTTGTAGATGGAGGGAGAACGTTCGTTTTATCTTGAGAAGATAAAACGTACCTTTTATCTTCCTCTGACTCCCCTCCCTTTTCATTTAAAATCATTGAGTCTTGATGCTTGTTATTAGCTCGGAAGGAAATGATGCCATTACTTCCTGGAGGAGGGATCGTGTGTGATCATCATGAGATAACCAAGTGGGCCTTTCAGATGAAGGGTGTTTTGAATTAAGGCGCTGGGCATCAACATTTTGGCGATAGAAAGTGCTGGTATCATCAGCTGGAAGAAGAAGGAGGAGAGGAGGAGGGCCCAGTGTCCGGAGGTGCTGGCTCCTGTGCCCATAGCCATGAAAAGACAGACAGCCTGAGCCGATGGTTTCTCCCGGGCGGATTTTATGATAATACGTGTTTTTAAAGCTTCTCAGACAAGCAATTGCCTGCTGCCTCCTTCCCCGCAAATGTTCATGTCCTGAAACTCCTAAAATTGCTCTTCTGTAACTAGAAATATTAAGCAGAGATATCTTTCCACGCCTGTAGGCAGTCCTCTTATACTGTGTACTGTTTTCTCTCATGTAGAAATATTAACTGCTTTTGTGCTAATAAAATCCACACATAAAATAACTGAAGTTCCAAATTCAAGTTTGAATTGCCAACTTCTGTTTGTAAACTTAAGAGTTCCACACTTATTTGAAGGTAATTAAGCATCTTTGAATGTAATATGATATTTGTTACTGTTCAGGGTATGAAACCAAATTGCTGCAGGCTCAGGAAAACCTTTTCTTCTCAGATCTTTTTAACAATTTTAGCTCTGGGGATTCCAGAAGATCATTTTCAAAGCATCCTCCACTCCTAGTCAGGGTCAAAGATCTTGGTTACTGATTCTCTTCAAATGGGTGTCTCTACCCTCTAGATATATAAATAAGAGTTAACATGATCAGAATTGATTATGTAATGTTTTAAATTCTCACAAAATATTTTAATCTTTTTTCTCTTACTGAAAAATTATAACGAATATACGTTCATTGTTGAAAATTTAAAAAATACAGCTTAAGCATGAAAAAAAAAAAAATCACCCCCTCCCTGCCTATTGAGAGAGCTCACTGCCAGAATTTTCTGTAGCCTGCAGGCTTCGAGTATAATACACACATAAACATTACATCTTATATGCTGTTTTGTCACTTGCTTTCCCCCCTTACTTAATGTGACATGCGCATCTTATTGTGACATTGAATATTCCTCTCTGTCGTTCTTAATGGTGCAGTAGTATTACATTCTGCAGGATGTACCCTCATCTGTTTACCTAATGCCTTGTTGCTGCCAGGAAGCCTGCATTTTGAAATTTCCTCTTGTTTTCTTTATTATTCAAGAGAGAAAACCCTCTAGTTTTCTTCCATGGAAACTGGTTAGAGGACCTTATTTTAATCAAAATGTGCTCTGTCATGGTGCTCCTCCGCAGTCCTTGACAGATTTGCTTTTTCCCGAACATCATTGACTGGTTGGAAGAAAAGTGTCCTGCCCTGCTTTGCACTGAAGTCTCTCCATTAGCATTGTGCCCATTTGTCTTTTTACATTTATTATATTCATTTAACAAATGATTGTATATTGCCTGATAACGAGCCAGGCGCCGTTCTAAGGGTTTTACAAATACAAATGATCCACTTAGCTTGTGGCCTCCTGGGGATGGGTGCATCTCATCCTTATGCTCCTGTGTGCGCCATGGTCTTCTGGGTCTTGGATGGTTGGTGGCATGGCAGGACTGGGCTGGAGAAGGCTCCCGGGGCTGGGTGAGCCTGGGTTGTGTGACGGCAGATCCCCGCCTGGCCAAGTTGGGCTTCCATGAAAACAAGCACCCACCATAGCAGAGCCATAGATCGTAGAACGAGAGACAGCCTCGTGGGGCCCAGTCAGCAGTGTTTTCATTGTTGGGTGGGAGCTGAAAGTAAGGCTGGTAACCTGGTCCCTACTACCTCGTCCTGCCAGGTGGCCTTGGGAAAGCCATTTGTCCCCTCGGGCCCTCAGTTTCCCCGTCTGTAACATGTGAGGCAGCTAGAATAGATGGTCTCTGAGGGCCTTTCAGCCCCTGACTTGCTAGGATCTGCACTCCATCCCCCGAGTCAGACCGTGGGATTTCAGAAGTGCTTGCCGCACTCCACCCGCAAGGGTCCCAGGGTTGTCGCCCCTGTCCTGTGCTGTCTCTGACTTGGGGTGTTCTGTGTGCCTCAGGACTTCCGTCGGCTCCTGAAGAAGGAAGAGAAGCCGATCCTGATGATGTTTTATGCTCCGTGTGAGTGCCTTTCTCCTCTGCACTCAAGGTGGACGGTCAGACTCTGGGTGGGGCCGCTGTGGCTGCGAGGGGGACGGAACCCTAGCCCCCGGCCTCCCTTTGGAACACCTAGGCCTACCTAGTTGCTGTGCTCGCCCCGTCTCTCTGCCTGCACCTCTCTTCGTCTGTGCCCTTTCGTCTGGCCCTGCCCCACCATCCACTCCAGTTTTTCTTTCACTGGCATTGGCATCCTTCTGTCCCCTTCCCCCGGCATCTGCTCCAGGTACCTCCGCCTTCCCTGCCCTCTGCCTCCTGTGGCCTGAAGCCCTTGGCTGGCAGCTGTGCAGCCGGTGGAGCCGTGCCTCAGCCCTGGCATGCTCTCTGTGGTTACCGCTGCTGACCATCCAGAGCCTGGCCGGCCTCGGGGCAGCCACACATCCAGCTGCGAGGGCTGAGGGATCAGGACCAGGGAGAAAGGGGCTCACTGTTGGGGTTCAGTCTCTATATGAGGTCGTGAGAACAGCAGAAGGATCACTGAGCTGGTAAGCAGAAGACCTGGGTCCTAATTCCAACTGTGTCATCAATGCGCTAGGTGACCTTTGTCAAATCCTCACTGCTCTGTGCCTCAGTTTCCATTTCTGAGAGAGCAGAAAGGGGCTGGATCCGAGCTGTGGCTTTCACACTTTTGGACTGTATTTGTAGTATTAAGCATATTTTACACTGCAGCCCTGTATACCGTAAGTATATAAACTATATACATAAGCTGCAAAATTTCACTAAACCAGACTTACCCTTCCTTACCTGCTTGCCATCCACTCTACCAGATGTGGAAGACCTGATATTTTCTTTTTTATTGTTTTTTCCTACTGCTTCATAACCCTCTAATAAAGGGTCAGCAAATCATGGCCTGTGGACTGGCTTGCCTTTTCTGTAGATTAATGTTTGTTGGAACGCAGCCACATCGCTTCATGTGGCTTTTCACAGCTTGTTGTCTGTGGCTGCCTTCTAGCTGCAGCTGTGGAATGGAGCAATTGTTCTCCAAGCCACAGATACTGCCCCATCTGGGCCACCTCTGAAGTCTGACTTGTCCCTACCCATGGACTGGAAAGTAAAGACCTAAAGGCCCAAGCAAGAGATGTGTGTGTGATGGGAGGTGGGTGTGTCCAGACATGTCTATAGCTTGAGTGGGTGGCATAGGGTTCTATTTACTTTTCTTATTTAACTACAACAGGAAGTGGGATATATATTTGGAATTTGTTTATTTTAATTGGAGGATAGTTACTTTACCGTGGTGTTTTTTGCCATACATCAATATGAATGGGCCGTAGGTATACATGTGTCCCCTCTATCCTGAACCCCCTCCCATCTCCCTCCCTACCCTATCTCCTGGATTGCTCGGTGACCCCTACTCAGCCCCCCACGTCACCCCAGGACTGTGCCTGCCCGTGGAAAGAGGCCCTGGAGTCCCACTTCCTGTTAGATCTGGCTCTGCCCAGGTGGCCTGCACTGTAATCCCTGATCTTTCTCTCTATTAATGTTCACTGCTTGGTGTCACCCCTTTTTGTTTCTCCTTGTGTGCTTGTGCTCCTGCTGCCGCTGCTGCTGCTGCTAAATCACTTCAGTCGTGTCCAACTCTGTGCAACCCCATAGGCGGCAGCCCACCAGGCTCTCCCGTCCCTGGGATTCTCCAGGCAAGAACACTGGAGTGGGTTGCCATTTCCTTCTCTAGTGTATGAAAGTGAAAAGTGAAAGTGAAGTTGCTCAGTCGTGTCTGACTCTTAGCAACCCTATGGACTGCAGCGCACCAGGCTCCTCTGCCCATGGGATTCTCCAGGCAGGAGTACTGGAGTGGGGTGCCATTGCCTTCTCCAGGGGATCTTCCCAACCCAGGGATCAAACCCAGGTCTCTTAGGTCTCCTGCATTGACAGGCAGGTTCTTTACCACTAGCGCCACCTGGGAAGCCCTTTATTTCTCTGTGAAAGTGAAAATCGCTCAGTTGTGTCTGACTCTTTGAGACCCCATGGTCTGTCCATGGAATTCTCCAGGCTAGAATACTGGAGTGGATAGCCTTTCCCTTCTCCAGGGGATCTTAGGTCTCCCACATTGTGGGCAGATTCTTTACCAGCTGAGCTACAAGGGAAGCCCAAGAATACTGGAGTGGGTAGCCTATCCCTTCTCCAGCGGATCTTCCCGAACCAGGAATTGAACTGGGGTCTCCTGCATTGCAGGTGG
>SJYA01000194.1:2877652-2888545 GCA_006410615.1 Neotragus moschatus
GACACAACTGAGCAACTGAACTGAAGGGTGAATGAAAGCCGGAGCCAGTGGGAACTTCTAGTTGTGACGAGAAATCTGGTCCCCAGGACCTACTGAAGTCATTCAGTAAATGCTTGTTGACTGAACTGATGGGAAAATGAATGGGCTGGTGCTCTAAGCTTTGGAGTTTGAGAGTGGTCATTAGTCTTCTCTCTTTCCCTGCCTCCCGGTTATGTCAGCTGAAAGGTAGACTCAAGGACCACCATACCTGCTCCTTTTCTGGTAAAGTTCAAGTGGCAGCTGACCTGGCCCAGAGCTTCCTGTTACTCTTCCATTACCTCTCCCCTGCCAATAACCTCTTCACCCGGTACTGCTGATTTCCACCCCGGGGACAGCTGGCCGACTTACCATTCGTTTAGAGGTCTCGGTGGGGGGAGGGGGGTAATGTGATTTGAGGTCACAGACAGACAGAGCTGGGGGAGAGAGGCCACAGCTCTGAGGACAGGCAGTAAGTTCCAGACTGCAGAATGTGCCCTAGTGGGTGTCTGACTCCCCCATCTCATCAAGTCACTGGCTAAAGAGAGAGTGAAGGGCTCAAGTGTGCCCCCATCATCCTCCTTTCTGGGGAGTCGACATCCCTGTTCCCAGTGGAAATGTCTCCCCACCACGAACTGAGAGGCGGGCTCTCGGGCCCTGGGTTGGCAGAGCCTCCCCTCCTGGTCCCGGTCCTTCTCCACCACCCACCCTGCCTGATCCCCCGCCCCTGCCCCCAGGTGTTGGCTCTGCCCTCTGCCTTACAGATGGGGAAGCTGAGGCTCAGACTGCCGTCACCGCTAGCCCCAGTCACCCAGCAGCAGTCCAGGGGAGACGCAGACCTAGGTCTCACCCTCCCCAGAGCCGAGCTCCTTCCTCTGCTGCATGACCTCCCATCCCTACCACGTGCATCCGCCTCGTGGAGCTGGGACATCCCAGGGAGCTGGCACTGCCTCCTCGGTTTCTGTTCTCCTCCCTGAATCCCCACAGTGAGAACAAAGCCCCCTGACAGGTGTCACATCCCTCCCTTCCCAGTGCTGGTGGGGACCACGCTGTGGTGGCAGCTGTTGGGGAGGGGGGCTGCTTGTCCTCTGCGGGCAGACACTGGGGGACCATGCTGTAGGCTGACCTCGTTGCAGCTCCCATGTCCCCCTGAGTCTGAACCTGAACTAATGGCATAAACTTGAGCCCAGATGTGCTGGCATGTCTGCGTGTCTGTCTGTCTGCTGGGCAGGAATGTCACAGAGGGGCTGTGGGCATTTTACGAGTTTCACGTCAGAATATCCTGCACTGCGTCTTGTCTGGTAGACGTGGTGCTGGGGAGATTCGAGTGGTCCTGGGGAGTTCTGAGCTGTTCACGGTCTCCAGTGTTTGTATCTGGCCCAGGGGGTGTGTGCTCCTCTCTGAGCCGTGTTGCTCTGCCCACGGCCTGCTGAGGCCTTAGCTAACCGTAGATCAGAGCTTGTCAGCCTGCTGCTGCGTGGCCCTGTCCCCACTGTGCTGTGTCGAGCTGACGTCCAGACTGACAGTGGGCTTCCAGGCGGCTTTGGTGTCTGTGGCCTTCAGAAGCGTCTCAGAGCCTGTTTTGCAGGAGAGCAGCTGTCAGGAAGAGTAACGGCCTTGTGTGTCAGAATTCCCCCTGACTGAGGAAACTGGGGCTCGTGTTCTGTGGGTCAGTGCCTGTGTGTGGCTTGTTCTCCTTGGAGGGAAGGGGCGGGTTTAAATCAAGAGTCTGTCTGAGGTAGTACTGGGTGTCGGGGCCCTGAGTCTCCCAGGTCTGGGGGCTTCACCACCCAGGAGAGGAGTGTGACCATAATGGACCAGAGAGGACACAGCCAGAGACATCANGAGACAAGGTCGTCTCAGGGTCACCCACCTTTGGGAGACAGGAAGGGGAAGGCGAGCCACAGAGGAAACGGGCCTTCAGAGAAGTAGGAGTGACCAGGATGGTCAGTGAGGAAGGAGGGCAGGCCAGGGCGGCCAGACCTCGCCCAGGGCTGAGCATCAGTCACTGACCCTGCTCGTCTGTGTTTCTCCTGCCGCCTTGCCAGGCTTATCTCTTCTGTGCCAGAGGTCTGTCCATTTTCGCACTTAGCCCCCACAGACGTTTTGAGGGTTTTTTTTGGTTAGTTTTGGGTGTTTTGCTTGTTTTTTTTTTTTTTTGCTTTTTGGTGGCAACAGAAAAACAACTGCTGGCTCCTCTGGGAGCGTGGAATAGTCCATATGCCTTTCCTGACAGGTAGTCGGGAGGTGCCATCTCAGTGGGGCAGGCCAGAGTCCTGCTATAGGAGTTCTGAGATCTTAAAACTCATCTTGATCTTTATGGATCAAATTGGTGATTAGTTCAGAGTCAATTAAAAAAGTTTAAATGGCGGCCTCTGCTAGCCAGCCCCAGAATTGGGTTGCAGAGAGCCACGTGCTTTCTCTTCTGACCTCATTTCTGGGGCGACACCAGGGTCCTGCTTGTTCCTTACTAATGAATTTTTAGCAAGCTGCCTGGAGACGTTTGGCCCTGCGGCACACATACATCACTCTGGGGAAGTTTCACTGCACATTTTGGGGCCTCAATAGATACCATATTTTAAGATGATTTTACCTGAAGGAAAGACTTAATTACCCACAAGTTCTCACCCTTATAGGCTTCCCTTGTGGCTCAAATGATAGAGAATCTGCCTGCAGTGCCGGAGACCTGGGTTCAATTCCTGATCAGGAAGATCCCCTGGAGAAGGGCATGGCAACCCACTCCAGTATTCTTGCCTGGAGACTCATGGTCGGAGGAGCCTGGTGGGCTACAGTGTATGGAGTTGCAGAGAGTCATACACAACTGAGCGACTTTCACTTTCTCGCCCACATACACTTAGACAACTGCTCAGCTCACCCTCCAAACTCTGGTCCAGCCCCAGTCAGATCACAAGTTAGCTAGCCGGTCCCATCAAAGCAGGTAAGGTCTTGGTGCCAATTTCTAGCACCTTCTGGAAGACTCTAGCTAATGCTGCATCTACCTGCCAAAAGCATTTTTCCAGGCCCCTCCCGTGGTCCCCCAGAGCCTGTCTCTGCGTTGCATGGTCTTGTCTACTCACCTTTGCTTATGTTCTGAATCACTTTATCCACAGTTGATACTAATTATGAGGAGGTTTTCTGAGAGATGAGTTTCTTAAGCATTTCTTCAGTACAGAGTATGGGCCAAGCTCAGAGGAGGAGCCCAACACGTCCTAATGAATGAAAGAGTGGGATGTGGCTTACCGTTCCTGAGTACATTTTGCTTTAAGCTGTGTGTTTACATTAAAAGTGATGTTCTCCTTTTTAAAAGAAGTCAGAGTATCAGTTCCTAGGGACAGAGGCAAAGGAGGAAGGATGTTTGTGGAACAAGGGCCTTCTTTTCTGGCCCTGAGTTCATACTAGGTTCACACTAGTCTCTCCAATGTTTGCCCTGCAGATTACTTGTTAAGGGTACCTGCTTCCAAAAAAGGAAAGAAAGAAAGAAAAAACAAAACAAAACAGTGCTCGCTGCTCCTGTTTGGGCCCAGGTCAGAGGGTCTGGCCGAC
This sequence comes from Neotragus moschatus, assembly GCA_006410615.1. Classification (NCBI taxonomy): domain Eukaryota; kingdom Metazoa; phylum Chordata; class Mammalia; order Artiodactyla; family Bovidae; genus Neotragus; species Neotragus moschatus. The sequence continues at coordinate 2,881,211 of SJYA01000194.1, forward strand.
TGACCCCAGCTTTGACCAGGTGTTAGTTGCCTCTGTGTTATGTGAACTCATCCATTTCTTTGCTTCTGTATTTTCTTATTTGGGGCTTGTTTTGTTCTTCTTTCCCCTTGGTTTCTTAGGAAAGTATCTTTTGAAAAGTTTTCACCTTTCCTAGCTCCATTAGGGGAAGGGTCCTCGCCACTATGAACATCACCTACTTCAGGAAGTCCTTCGAGGCCAGGGCTCATGGTTGCAGCCGTAGCCTCCCAAGAACAGGGCAGCCAGAGGGGTGGATTCCTTTTTGTCCTCGAACCTGGGTCAGAGATGGACTGCTTGCTCCCTGAAATCGAAAGCTCACCCCCTCCACACTGCTGAAATCCACTGGTTAGCACCTCCTATCTTCTCTTCATCTCTGTCATCTTTGAGCCCTCTGACCGGCCCTGTCTGTGGCAGGGGTTAGAAAACTTCCTCCTTGACAGATTTCTTGGGAGGCATCCAATCTGATGATGTCATTAAGGTGGAAGCCAGGCTGGGTCAGGGAGGCACAGCCTTTGCCGTTTTCCAAACTTGGATCCTCCTCTTCTTTTTTGTTACTGAGTCATCGCATTTGTCCCATCTAGTCCCACTGATTGACACCCTTAGCAGCCAGCACAGCTGCCAGAACGAGCCCATGCCTGCCTACCTCCTCTTCCCAGCCTTGCCAGTTATTGACGTCCATGCCAAGTCTTTTGTTAACCTTGCCCATGATGGGCCATCTGGGTGTAAATGGTGAAATGGGTTGGTCTTGGCAACAGGTTTGTGCAGAGCAGACTTTGCCGATGGCTGTTAATCACTGGCTGGGAGATCTTGGGCAAGTAGCCCTGGAGGCTTCATTTCCCCATTCTTAAAATGGGGATGATGACACCAGCCCTGCCTGCCTCACCAGGCTATTGGAAGAGCGAATGGGCTGGGGCATGGGGACGGCTCTGTGGCCTGCAGACACTTCACAGATACAGGTGATGGGCACCCCCAGCCCACTGCTCTGTGCCTGCTCTTCTTTCCACTCACTGTGTGGAGAGCTCCCAGGGTTCTGCCTTCCACTCTGTTCTTTCTTAGTAACACCCTGGAATGAGGACCTGACACTGTGCTCTCCTTGTCTTCTATGGACTGTTCCTCCGTGGTTTCCATCTGTGTTGATAGCTCAATAAGAGGTAGCTCCATGGAAACTGAGTCCCTAAGCTCGAGTACCATGTGTTGGACTGCTTGCTTGACATCTTGGTCTGGATTTCTCTCCCTGGGTCCCAGATGCTGGAAGTCTAAAATATTTACTAAAAGTAAATATTTTCTGGCAGGTGGCCAGCTTTCCTCTACGCCTCCTCCTGAGCACTGCAGGCTCCTCTGCCAGGCTGTCACCATCCATCTCCCCCTTGATACATCCTCCATCCAAGAAGAGACCTGCCCACCAGCCTGGGTCAGACCCCACTGAACCCACCCAACGTGGCTGCTGTGACTGCTCACTTATCTCCCTGATCCCACAGCTTTCCCCTTACAACCTCCAGGAGCTCTCCAGCACCTCCTGAATAAAGTCCTGTTTTCTTAGACACTAAAGACTGGTCCACAGCCTCAGCGAACCTGCCCGCCTTCTCTCACTGCTTTCTCTGTGTCCTGCAGTTAAACCAACGTGGTCCCCAGTACTTGAGCCGTGTCTTGGTTTGTCTTATCTCTGTTTTTTCTTTCTGGAATGTCTGTGGAAATCTTACCCTCCTTGACTNCTGTTTTCTTAGACACTAAAGACTGGTCCACAGCCTCAGCGAACCTGCCCGCCTTCTCTCACTGCCTTCTCTGTGTCCTGCAGTTAAACCAACGTGGTCCCCAGTACTTGAGCCGTGTCTTGGTTTGTCTTATCTCTGTTTTTTCTTTCTGGAATGTCTGTGGAAATCTTACCCTCCTTGACTGCTCGCTCACATGCTCCTGTGGAGTTTCTTTGATTCTTCTGTGATTCTCCCTACAACCATGGGACGTGGGCTGGATAGGAGGAAGGCCATGTTGTGCCAGCTGACTGACCCCCAGCACACACGGTTCCGTGTCAGGCAGCCCTCACTTCTCTGTAGGCTGAGGTCAGTTTTGCCTCATTTGGTATCACAAACTCCAAAAAGTGCTTGTCAGTAGTTGTTCAAAAAATAATTACCTCGTTAACTAATAAATGCCCCCAAAGTAGTCAAAACTGCTGCAAAAACCCAGAGACTTAAGACTTTATTACAAGCAAAGGTGGTTGACAAAGGCCACCTTCTGGGTGGGATTTGCTTTGCCTTAAGAGATGGATTGGAGAAGGCAATGGCACCCCACTCCAGTACTCTTGCCTGGAAAATCCCATGGATGGAGGAGCCTGGTGGGCTGCAGTCCATGGGGTTGCTAAAAGTCGGATACAACTGAGTGTCTTCACTTTCACTTTTCACTTTCATGCATTGGAGAAGGAAATGGCAACCCTCTCCAGTGTTCTTGCTTGGAAAATCCCAGGGACGGGGGAGCCTGATGGGCTGCCGTCTATGGGGTCGTACAGAGTCAGACATGACTGAAGTGATTTAGCAGCAAGAGATGGATGCGTCTTCTGTGGTGGCCAAGAGATGAGGTGTGGGCAACCAGAGCACAGGGCTAGAAGACTCAGGAGGCAGTGCCAAGAAAGCACCGTGTGGGCTCTGGGAATGTGAGCGGATTTGCAGAGCTTCCTAGTGGTATTCATATTTGTGGTGACAGCTAACAGATTCTGAGTGTTGTAGATACTTTGCTTGCACTGTCTCATTTAGTCTTCACAGAAGCCAGAAGACGGGGCTGCAGATGAGGAAACTGAGGTGCAGACGCAGCTGTGACTTGTTCAAGGAGAACATCTGCTGAGAGGGGAACTGGGCTTTAGACCCAGCATCCTGACCCCTGAGCCCACACTGTGGTACATTTCCATCTTCGAGGTGCCCGAGACGGGCAAGAGTCCAGCTGCCTCCCTGAGCAGAGATCTCAGACCGTGTCGTTCCTGGGAGAATAAAAAATCTAGAGTCTAGCAAATGTGCAATTAAGGGTTTTGTAGGAAAGAAGAGTTAAAAAATGAGATAGGGACCGTATGATCTTTGAGTGTGGAGTTAGACGTTGGCCTCCATTCAGTGGAGCTGAAGGGTTTTGTGCAGGGAAGTGATGTAATGAAAGAAGAGGATGTGGAAGATTAATCTTGTGGTGAATGTGCACTGACAATGAGATCAATTAGACATAAAAAAAGAACTTTAAAGCAGACAGTTATTACTGGAACTGGCTGCTGAATCAGTCTGGGGAAATGAGCAAAAGGGCTTTTAGAGGGTTCCAGCGCTTCTAGTAAATCTATCTCAGGTTTATTTTCCCTGTATTCCTTGTAGCACCCCAAAATGGGATGGGAGGAAAAAAAATCAGATTAGCAAGCATTTATTGTGTGTCTCCTTTATGCCAGAAACTGTGCTGGGGTTTTTAAATGGTTGGTATGTTTAGATGCCTTGAGGGATGGAGCTGCCAGAGGCCCAGGTGATTCCCACCACCGAGAATTTGGTAGGAAGTAATGAATTTGAGCAGCAGTTTTGTGCTAAGTTGCTCAGTTGTGTTCAGTTCTCTGTGGCCCCATGTGACCCGCCAGGCTCCTCTGTTCATGGGATTCTCCAGGCAAGAATAGTGGAGTGGGTAGCCACTTCCTTCTCCAGGTCCCTGATCCAGGGATTGAACCCAGGTCTCTGGTGTTGCGGGCGATTCTTTACTATCTGAGCCACCAGGGAAGCCCTCTGACTTGGGTCATGTCCTTCAGTTCTCTTAAGAACCCTATGATCTTCTGAACCACATCTTCCAAACAAGAAACCTCAGGGAGGGTGGCTTGCCCAAGGTCACACGACTGCCAAGTGGAAGCAGTCTTCTGAGTCAAGTTCACTGTCCACTGAGACTGCTCTTCCTCGTTTTCTCCCCATATGCCTCCTTGTGTATTGTTCAGCGAAATTCCACTTCCTGGTTTCTCCTCTCTGCTTCTCTAGCCACTCCTGGCTTTTTTGAACTTCTTCTTCCCTCCCCTCTATGCTGCCTGGCTTTGTGGGGGTCTTCCTGCATCTGGCTGTGCTTTGTTCTCTTGTGATGAGAGAGCCAAAGTCCTCTTTCCGGGCACCTGATCTTGCCCTACAGGAAAAAGTTGCTGCTTTGGGAAGGGAGTTCCTGGGGACTCATTCTGGGTTGCTCTTAGCATACAGTCTTGTCGGTAACACAGCCACTGAAGATTCAGGGGTGTTGGCATATGTGGACCCCAGGAACCAGAGTATGTTCAGACTTCAGAGATGATGGTCAGGTCAGGCCATAGGTGATGGTCACCCATGGGTCACCTAACAGGGTCTGGAGGGAACAGAGTCAGGCAGGTGGGTCGTCCTGAGAACTCCACACCCTCTTTGGCCACATCAGCTGTGTAATCTGAGAATGTGGTGCATGAAGCTGGGGTGGACAGACTGAAGTGTCCAGAAAGGTGTCTGAGGACCCCGTGGAATGACTGAGTGAAGAGTATACCCTTAGTTGACATGGGCAGAGAAAAGGCATAGTATGAACTTGGGAGGCCGTGGCCCTACTCTCGGACCTGGTTGACCTTGGTTACAAGGCCAGGTTTCCTCTTCAGTCCTCAGAACTGTGTTTTGCTCTGGGATAATCCTCCCCGCAGGGCAGGCAGGTGGGAATGCCTGTCTGGGGGGCAGCCCTCAGCCCAGATGCCTATCTTTTCCAGAGAGCTCGGGCATTGTTCCTAGCTGGTGTGGCATGCCTTGCTCCCCTCTGTACTGCACGCATCAGTCTCTGAGGCCCAGTCCCTGTCATCTGTTTCTGGTGGGACAGCTGAACGAGCAGTGTGTGGATGAAGTGAAGGGCGTCTGCGGGCAGAGAGTGGACGGGTCTGTTCTCCCTTTGCTCCCAGGTGCTGGCCGGGATGAATGTCTACCCCTCGGACTTTGAAAACATCAAGGAGGAGTACAGCGTGCGAGGCTACCCCACCATCTGCTATTTTGAGTAAGTCCCCTGCCTCCCTGTGGACGCTGCTCCCCCAACGATGACGTCTGCCCCCCGGCTGAGCCATGGTTTCTCCCCACATTTCACAGGAAAGGACGGTTTCTGTTCCAGTATGACAGCTACGGGTCCACAGCTGAGGACATTGTGGAGTGGCTGATGAAGTAAGTTGGCATTTGCCTTGGTGGGGTTACCCAGAGGGAGGGGCATCTGCCGGACCCCAGTATTTCCCTGGTCACAGGGCTCTGCCTGGCGGTTGGAGAGTGAATGAGGAAGGAAGAGACCGTTTCTTGTTGCCCACACAGCTGATTGTGGGTGGCATCTAGGTGAGGGATCTGTGAGTGCAGGGTGTGAAAGTTGGGAGAATTTCATGTGATTCACTGTGATGACTTCATTTCAGATAGGTTTTTTTTCACCCCCCTTACTGTCTACCTGATGGATAGAAGCATTTCTCACCCAAGATGGCAGGTTTGAGAGAGGTTCCGCTGCAGGTCTCTCTGAAAATAGAGTTGCCAGTCGAATGCTTATTTCAAACATAACACTTTGTATTAGGTGCTGTGAAACTAAGAAATGTCCTAATGCCTTAGACTTGCAGACTGCTTTGCGGTTCACCATGCATCCCTGCAGAGCTGCTTCATAGCGCCCTGTGATCCTGTTTGTAATGTGATTAGATCCTTACAACCCAAACCACCCCCGCCCCGCCCCCCCACCATGCTAGGCGTGTGACTTTTGTGTGATACTTGGACCCTGACCAGTGTGTTGGATGGGGAGTCTGTCTCCCCCACCCTTTCTTCATGGCTGGAGTTCTGACCACCCTGACCTACCCTAAGCACTTACCTGCTCTGGGCTCTGCCAGTCATCGCCCATGTGTAGCTATTTGTGCACAGTTCTTAGAATAATAGCAGCATTTTGGGGGCTCCACTTTGTGCCTGACTTTGTTCTAAGCATGGAATCCTCAGAACAGATACTATTATCCTTATTTCATGATTTCATCAATGAGGTAACTAAGCAGAGTGATGGAGTGGCTCGTCCAAGCTCCTGCAGCTGACAGCAGCAGGGCCAGGCTTGGCCCCTGGCAGCAGCTCCCCTGAGTCCTGGCTGGAGCCAGGACTCCTTTTTACCCAGGTGCCAGCATGGTGGATATTTATTGGCATTATTACTGCATGGGCACAGGGTTAAAGAATTAGTTATCCAAAGACATGGAGGTTGAAAATGTGTATTTTCAGAATGAGAAAGGAGGATAAATTTTGTACAAAAAAAAACCCAACACACCAGAATCCACAGGAAACGAACTGTTTGATTCTCAAGGCTGAAACTCTCAATCTTCTGTTCCATGGGTTCCCAGGGGCCCAGGAGATAAAATACCACAGCCAAACCATGTTTGCATGTTGTCTTTTATTTCTTGGAAGTATTTTCACATCTCTGTCTCTATCTCTTACTTCAATTCCAACCCATGCCCAGGAAGGCAGCTCCCCATTATTCTGTACTCATTGTCTTAACCTGGGCTTTCACACCCCTGTTTTCCTTTTCATTTGATAATAAGCATGTCCTCTCCTCCAGTCAGACATGTCTCGCTCTGCTTTGGGAGAAGATTTCAACAAGTGGCAATCTCATTTGTCACCANCCCATGCCCAGGAAGGCAGCTCCCCATTATTCTGTACTCATTGTCTTAACCTGGGCTTTCACACCCCTGTTTTCCTTTTCATTTGATAATAAGCATGTCCTCTCCTCCAGTCAGACATGTCTCGCTCTGCTTTGGGAGAAGATTTCAACAAGTGGCAATCTCATTTGTCACCAGAGCATAAAATCTGTCTGCTTCCCTCCCCCTTCTCTAACCTTTTCTGGTTTCAAAATGCACTCACTTTTCTGGTTTCAAAATGCATAAGGTTTATTATTTATTTTTTTAGAAAGTGTTCAGAACTGCTTGCTCTCCTAGACCAGGGGAGCATGTCAGTGGAGGCTCTGAGACAGGTTATTTTCTGCCCTTGGGAACCCACCTCTCTGTCTCCACCCCACGCACAGCCCCAGCCTGGTTCCTCCATCTTGTCCTGGGCTGGCGCCTCCCCACTTCCCACCTCTCCTCTCCTCGTCCTTCATGGAAAGGAGACCTTGTTAGCAGCTTTTGGTTCACCCTGGGTGTGCAGTCTCCACGCTGAGGTTGATGGGGTAACTCTGGGGAAGGGAAGGCAGCCTCTGGGTACCCCTGGGCAGCAGCTCCTCCAAACTCAGGACCATAGCCCACTCTCCCAGCATGGTGGGGGCAAAGAGGCACTTCCTGAAGGACCCCTCATGGACTGCCTCATCTCATGCCCCAACAAGATCTAGCAGTGCCATTGTGCT
>SJYA01000195.1:0-47885 GCA_006410615.1 Neotragus moschatus
CAGGGAGGCCTGGCGTGCTGTGATTCATGGGGTCGCAAAGAGTCGGACACGACTGAGTGACTGAACTTAGATACTAAACCATTAATATAGATAAATTGGTCATCAAAATAGTTCCATTAATCCTAAAGGAAACAAGGAAAAAAAAGAATAGAGAGTAGATGAAATAAATAGGAAGTAATTATCAAGGTCTATTTAACCAAATTGCTGTTGGCATTAAATATAAATGGCCTAAACACTCCTATTAAAAGGCAGAAATTGTCAGATTGGATGAAAAATTTAAGATTTAACTATATTTAATCCAAGAGAAACCCGTTTTAAATACAAGGAAACAAGTGGATTGAGAGTAAAAGGATAAAAAAATATATGGTAATAACACCACTCAAAAGAAAGCTGAGTAACTACAGTAATATTAAAATAAATTCTAGCAAAAGAGATATTACTAGGATAGCTATTTTCTAATGGTAAAGTGATCAGCTCATCAAAAATACATTAACAATCTGAAATGCTTATGTATCTATAAAAACTTCAGGGTACATAAAGCAATTCCACTAGAATTAGGGAGAGGAATATCAAATCTAAAAGGAGAACTGAGAACTAGGTTTCTTTCTTTTTAGTGCTGACTGCCACTGGGTTGATGTATCTATGCTTTTCAGTTGAGATTTTATCTGCCTTCTTGTATATTTTGATATTAACAAACAGCGCATAGAAAAAATCCAACCTCAGTAACGCTGATGGCTTCCTAGGGTCCTGCCATGCCAGTCTCCTCAGTGTCTTGAGTCCTCAAGTCCATTCCCAGCTCAGGACCAACAAGAATACTGAATGCCTTGCTGGAATACTTCACCATCCTTCACCCAATTCACTAGCACCGGTTCTTCGACTCTCAGCCTAAACATCAGTTCCTCAGGATTTACTCCTGGTCTTCTGCCTCCTATACTAGACCCCACGCTCTACCTCTCAGCTTCCTGCTTCATTTCACAGTCTCGTCTTAGTGTTCGATGTATGTCCCCAACTCTACTGAAATCTACAAGACGGGCACTGCATACCGGGTATGCAGCCTTGTTCCTTAGTAGTTAATGTGCTGACTAGTACATAATAGAAGCCCTCATATTTTTATTGAATAAATAAGTGCTTAAAATATTATGGTTTCATATCACATATAGCTAAAAGATTCCTTTTAGAAAAATATATTTATTTTTTGTTTCATATGCATTATCTATTATAATCTAAATTCCATTATAAAGATGCCTAGAGACAATAAGAATTAGGGACTTATAAAAATGGAGAAGGCAATGGCACCCCACTCCAGTANTTAAAATATTATGGTTTCATATCACATATAGCTAAAAGATTCCTTTTAGAAAAATATATTTATTTTTTGTTTCATATGCATTATCTATTATAATCTAAATTCCATTATAAAGATGCCTAGAGACAATAAGAATTAGGGACTTATAAAAATGGAGAAGGCAATGGCACCCCACTCCAGTACTCTTGCCTGGAAAATCCCATGGACAGAGGAGCCTGGTAGGCTGCAGTCCATGGGGTCGCGAAGAGTCGGACATGACTGAGTGACTTCATTTTAACTTTTCACTTTCATGCATTGGAGAAGGAAATGGCAACCCACTTCAGTGTTCTTGCCTGGAGAATCCCAGGAATGGGGGAGACTGGTGGGCTGCCGTCTATGGGGTCATACAAAGTTGGACACGACTGAAGCGATTTAGCAGCAGAAGCAGCAGCCACTCTAAGAATGTTCTTTTTATCCAGTATGTGTGCTGATTTTGCAGTAAGGAAGAAAAGAAGCTCAATTTTGCTATATGTTTTACAAATCTCTGGAGAAAAGAAATAAGAAAAAATGTTAGCATTTTACCCATAAAATGTCTATGTGTTATTGTTTGCAATATCCTTCTTGAGAATTATTTCCATGTGTGTCTAGGGAATTCATTTCAGAGATGAAATCTCTCTATCCGTTCAGATGGATGAAAGTTACCCTCAGTAACATTGCTGGCAGTTAAGTGCACAGTTTCAGAGAAGAATACAGACTCTGTAATGAATAATATGTATGTAGTTTGCTATTCTCCAACATTTACATTTTAAGCTCAAAGCTTTCAAGAGGCATGAAAGAGGTGAATGATTTGAAAGAAGCAGAATGCTTTCTTGGATTCATGATCACAAGCAGCACATGGATAAACCAAAATGATGTAAATAGTTCCTTAGGATCAGGGAGCACAAAAAAAATGGGAACAAAAACAGAGCCAGTTAATGAACGTTAAGTGCAGATTCCCATAGGGAATTATAAATTAAGAAAACCATCAAGAAAAGAGAGTGGGAAATGGAGCTGATATCATAATAATATTGACAGACTTGTTTCCTGAAGATTAAAAGGCTTGGAGAGAGAGGAAAAGTTACAACAGGAGAATGTCCAAAAATATAGTAGTATGAACTAGAAACAAAATAGCAAAGCAATAATAAAATCAGATTATTTATGGGAAGGAAAGATTGAAATTCACTGAAGCCTAGTGAGTCATCATTGCTATGATTAAAGAATAAAATAAATTGGGAATATGGAAGTAACACACACTACTATATTTAAAAGAGACAACCACCAAGGACCTATTGTATAGCACAGGAACACTGCTCAATATTCTGTAACAACCTAAATGGAGAAAGAACTTGAAAAAGAATAGATACATGTCTATGTGTAACTGAGTCACTTTGCTATACACCTAAAACTAACACAGCGTTGTTAATCAGCTATACTTCAATGTAAAAGAAAAATTAAAAAATAAAATAGGAAAAATTTTAAAAGACCTTTAAAAGAACAAAGTGAATTAAAATCAGAGATTCATGTACACCCATGGCGGATTCATGTCAATGTATGGCAAAACCAATAAAGTAAAATAAAGTAAAAATAAAAATTAAAAAAAAAAAATCAGAGACAGCAATGGTACCTCAACAGGAAAATGTAAAGTCTAAGTCCTGCAAGAAACATCAAGCCTCAGTATTGAGTGAAAGCAAAGAAGTGGATGATGGAAATACGCATGTTCTCCCTTGTTAATCTCTTGCCTATGGCCATATTCAGAACCATTTTCTTTTGCTAGAATTCCACCATGCTCAGGGGCACTCAACTTTCCATTTTGCTCTGGTCTAAGGACTTGTATAAGTCTAACTTTTAAGGTAATTTATTTTTTTTCAGATAGTGTATGGGTTTTACTTTGTGTTTCAGTACTAAAATGCATAGTTAGTCTCATAATGGCAAATGTACCCGAAGTTGTAAGTGGCAACAATCTTTGGAATTAGAAAGGCTATTAGACGGTTGATTCTAGTCTAGTCTCACTCCTCCAACTCATCAGCCTGAGTCATTTTCTCCCTTCCCACCAGGTGCTTCCTTGAGTTCTCTCTAGTGTGTTAAGTAAGGGACCAGTCATCTACCACCTCGGCATCTTATGACTGCCATCACTTTAGCTCTCTTCCTCTTTATCCTGAGGATTATGTTAATATTCCTTCACTATCATCCTGATGGAGCTTCAGAGGCAAGGTGGGTGAACAGTGACAGAGCACAGGTGTTCAGTTATTTTGTCCTACCAGCAATGATGATGGGAAAAAAAAAAACCTGCGTCTGGGTTTCAGGTATGATACACTCCTCTATCTTCCCATAGAACTTTGGGGAACATTACGTACAGTCCCCCTGACTTCATAGTCCTGTTCTTCTTTCATACCAGCTAATCCATTCTTGCATTTTCTGCCTTCATTTCATCAAGGTATTGCTCCTCAATGTGACTTTGCTCATTGCTAAATACTAGTCCCTTGGATGCAGTGGAGGGGCACCGTCATCCGTGTACTCCATCGGCTTACACAGCACTGAGTACCTAGACAATGCAATGAACACTTAAATATAACTCAGGCCAGTCTCCCTTGAGGTAGAAAGGGCATTTCTTTGGGACAAAAAGTGCCATCCTCCTGGGGCTTCTCCACAGTTGGAACCTGCTGTCATGGTCTACGACTGATCAGTATGGAGGCCAAGGGCCAGCCCTTCTCCTCAGCATGAGCATTTATAGCAAAAGAAGTGGGACTGACCTAGAATTCTACACCCAGAGTATTAAGCAAGTAAATGAAGACATTTTTAGACAATGCAAAGTCAAAACTTCTAGCTCTCGTGTACCCTATTCTAAAAGCTTCTGGGAGATGAATAAAAGGCAGCAACCCAGGAAAGAGGAACACATGACATAGAGGAAAGGGGGCTCAAACACAGGTGATGAGAAACAAAAGGAATTTCCAGAGTAGCTGAAGATCCCAGGAGAGCAACTCTATAGTGGAAACTGGACCAGATTAATGAAGAAAGGAGGCTCCCAGAAATATGCTCTGAAGAAAAAGAAAATCATCTAACTGAGGAGACCTGAAGGGGAAGGAAGACCAAAAGGGGGGTGGGTATACGTGCGGCTGATTCATTTTGCTATACAATATAAACTAACACTACATTGTAAAGCAACTATACTCCAATAAAAATCAATTAAAAAAAAAAGGCCCTGATGTATCTGAATGCATTTAAAGCAGCACTCTGTCCTGTTGGAGAATTTGGGGGGATAAATTCGTTACACAAACTGTGAAAACTAAGTACACAGAAAAGTAAGCAATTATTAATCCCAGGGAACACTCAAAGCTACAACAGAAAGCGTTCGTAATATGCTGTGTGGCTCAGCCGTAGCTGAGCTATGCATAAATATTTACAATGTTACAATAGTGCAAACCCCAAATATTGATTTAACCCCAAATAGTGATATCATTAGATGGAAAAAATAGCAGAAGGTAGGAAGGGATGGTATTCACAGTCCAAACAATACGTTAAATAGCTATCTAAGCCCGAAGATTTCAGAAAGAGATATCAGAACTACCCAAGGTACATATAAAAATATGTATCCATAAAATATTAGTTTTTAAATTAAGGAGCTAATGGTGATCCATTCTTAGTTGTTCAGAGCAAATACTCAGGGTCCTCCCCAATACCCCTTTTTCTTGTGTCTTTTATTCACTGTATCAGGAAGTTCTTTAGATGCACCTTCAAAACAGACTCAGATTTGTCATCTCTTCTGCCTCCTCCCTGGTCCGAGTCACCATCTTCTCTCCCCTGGATTACCGTGGTGCTTCCCCAAGGAGCTCTCCACCTCCAGCATCGCCCCTCCCCATACACTCTATCCATCAGCCAAATCGATCCAGGGAAACACATCAGGTCCTCTCTCTCCTTTGCTCAGAATCATCCAGAGCCCCCAGTCTCTCACATGAAAGCCAGTCTTGCTCTATGACCCGGGAGCACACTTCCCCTGATGTGAACCCCTGCTCCTCTCCCTTGCTCACTCCACTCTAGCCACATGACCTTCTTGTCATCAAGAGCATCTCCATGAGCTCTGATCTCTTTAAGCATCCCTCTCCCTCTTCCCGGGATGGCTCTTCCCACAAAATCCACCTGGCTCACCCAGTCCCTTTTCAAGGCTTTGCTGAGCCGTCTCCCAGGCCACGAGGTTTGCTCCCACTCTCTTATTTAAGTGGCCCTGCTGCCACCACGTGAGCACTCCAGGTGTCCTTATTTGCTCTTTTTCTCTGCAGCATGTCACCTTTTCATACTGCGGCATGTACTTATTTACAATACTTTTTATTGTCTGTCTCTCTCTTCTTCCCTTTAACATTTTAGTTCCTGAAGGGTAGACAGTGGATGGATTTAAGTCCAAAGCATTCTCTCCCACCACTGTTTCCGTAAGTCAGCAGAGTGTTTATTGTTTCAAGAGGAAGACAGAGGCACAGAGAAGGGAAGGAGGCTGGCTACCCAGGATCTCACGTTGTGTGTACAAAGATGACCGCGTGCCCCCTGCATCTGTGTATGGCACTACCGTAACCTCTCCAGCAGCTTGCTAGTCTCATTTCAAGCAAAACCATGTCACCAAGTGCATTATTAAACTTTAAATTAGCTTAAATCTATTATTCTTGCTTTCATTTGGGATATAATTGAAGAACTAACATTTACTGAATATGTATTATGTGCTGGGACTATGCTAAGTAGTTTAATACAAAATTTCACAAATCCTCAAAACAAAGCTCATAGGTGGCTATTATTGCTGTGTTCACATGAGGGATGAGAAACCACGTGACCTTTGAACCATGTAGTGAGGGAGAGACATAGGGTATGGTTCAGGAGTCACTAAAACAGGGATTGTGTTTGAGCTCAGACCCCTCCGAGAATGAGAGGCTTGTCTGGGCTTTCTCCTCTGAAGGGAGGTAAGGGTGTCTACAATTCTGAGTTCAATTCCTTAAGGGTCAAGATTCCCAAGTTAGCCACCTTTGATCTAGTCATCACTGAAAAATAACGATTGATGATGCTCATAATAAGCTGTGCTTGGCTAGGTACACTGCATTTCTCGGGCCTCATTTCAAAGTCTTTGTCATCTTTCATCTTTCTAATCTTTTACCTTTAGATAGAGGATCAGGAATGGTATCCTTAGACCAGAACTGAACAAAACATGAAAAAAAGAAAACTGTGTGACTGAAATGTCTTTGACTACAGCTCTTATTTCTTTTTTCTTTTCCTTTTCTTTTTCCTAGAAAATCCTGATAATTGACCATAGAGTTCTTTTTTTCGAAAATTAAAACTATGATTAAGGATTGGAACAACCAAACCAGAAAACACAGTTTTCAGAGTGTTTTTTTTTTTTTTTCTAAAGACATCCTCTAGGTCCAGATCCATGGTAAAAATGTAGTCTGTTCAAAATACATGGTAGCATTAATGCTCATGTCCAGTTGCAAGAAGTTTTGCCCTTAAGGGACCGAATCTCAGTTGGAATCCATTTATTTTGACAGTTTGCCTATCACAGTAGAATGGATTCGCTGAGTCACAGAAACTTTTCCAAAAAGAGGAGAATCACACTCTCCTTGTTTGTAAATATTCATAACATAGTAGGGTTTGGACATTTGCAAGGCAACCAGACTGCACTATTACTAACCCCAGAACCTATGAAAACTCAGCTTGGGCTTCACTGCACTCAAAGTCCCTTTCGTAATAAACCTAATATACACCCGCCAGCTGTGTAATGGGCCCACATACCCCCCTGGGGCACAGAAGAAGGTCACAAAATAGAGTCCATTATCCCACATTGGAAATTTGACTAGATTTGGATTTGACACTTCATTTGCAGAAATGGCCTAGAGGCATATCCTTTCTAGGAGGCTGGGGTTGGAATGGGTGGCAGACAGTTGCCAAATTAACTCTGCAGAGCACTTTTAAATGGAAAGGAGTAAGACTTTTAAAATATTCCCTTCATGATAACTTCTGAAAATCAAATTGAGTTGTAACGTCTGAAAGTTATTACTGGAACGTTTTAAATTACACCAATGTGGCACCACTCATTCCCAAGAGGGAGTGTGACACAGTCCAGTCATAGCCTTTTCCAATGTTTGCCCCCCACCAAAAAAAAATTCAAATCATATTTGTAAAGACAAAATAGTTCTAACCTAAATGGATCACAGGGCTTCCCAGGTGGTTCAGTGATAAAGAGTCTGCCTGCCAATGCAGGAGATGTGGGTTCAATCCCCGAGTTGGGACATTACCTGGAGAAGGAAATGGCAACCCGAGAAAAATGTGCCTGGGAAAGTCTTCATGGACAGAGGAGCCTGGTGAGCTATATAGTCCATGGGGTTGCAAAGCATCAGACATGGCTTAGTGACTGAACCACAACAAATGGATCATAAGGAGGAAATGATGATTACACAACCCATCCAAGGATGCCCCAGGACCACAAGCCTGGCATACTCTTCATCACATACGACTGTCTCTACAGACAGAATAACCTGGTGTGAGCTACTGGAAAGAAGGTTCAGGAGAGGAGACTGGAGGCTAAGATCCGACTCAACACCAGCTTCTAAATCAGTGATGCCTTCCTTTGCACTTTGTGGGATGACTACAGTATCATATTGAAAACACAGTGTGTGAAACTCACTCATGATTACTGAACCCCAACACAGATACCATGAGGAAATGGTACAGAGCAAATTCTATTACCATTAGACAACTTTTAGCCAATAGAAAGTAACACCATGATCCCAAGTGATCATCACAAGAACGGCTATGCACTTATAATTTAACTGTTTTTGAATCCTTTCTTCGCAACATAAGAGGCCAATAAATTAGAAGAATGCCAAAGGCAACACAGTAAATTTCCGTAAAGACTGTAAGAACACATTGACGGGGCTCCAAGCAAGAGTCTCATAAGAAGTACTTGGGAAAGGGTCAAAGTCAATTTTACAGAAATTCTGAAGTGGAATTAGACCAGCGCAAAACTTGTCTTATGGAACAATTCGTTACTTACTTAACCGAAGATCATATAATGATAGGAATGATCAAGAGAATCATATTAACAAGAGGCGCATTCATTCAGTATCATGCCTGGCCCGTCCATCGTTTCCTGAGACCCCATCAGCTCATGTGGCAGGTGCTCTTACTACACAGAGAGAAAGTGAGGCAGGACATGACAAGCTACACTCGTGGGGGATGCAGGGGGCCTGGTGGGGACAGGATGGGTCAGTCTGCTCAGGCTGCTAAAACAAAACATAACAGACCGGATAGCTTAAGCAACAGAATTTCATTTTCCGACAGTTCTGGGGGTTGAAGTCCAAAATTAAGTTGACGGCAGGGTTGTTTTCTCCCGAGGTCTCCCTCCTTGGTTTGTGGATGACGGTCTTCTCATAGTGTCTTCACGTAGCCATCCCACTATGTGTGTGCACCCCTGCACTCTCTGTGTCCAAATTTCCTCTTCTTAAAAGGACACCAGTCACATTAGATTAGTGCCTCAAACTAAGACCTCATTTTAACTTAACTGCCCCTTTAAAGGATACATCTCCAATACAGTCAAATGCTGAAAATCTGAAGGTTAAGGCTTCAACATGGGGTTTTGGGGAAGACACACTTTGGCCCATATCAGAAGGAAACAAAGATGATGGAGTCATGAGAAAACGAAAATTTGAAACCACTGTGATAAAAGGATGCTGAGGATTCTGCAATGGCTCCTATGAGTAAGAAGATGAAATGTACTCTGAGTCCAAACCCTCAAGAGCAAAGCTAAAAGCAGGCAGATGTTTGCCTCCATGAGTAGGAGAATATTCTGACAAATAGAACTGCCTAACTTTGAGGCTGGAATGTTTCAGAGGGGAATGTTAGATTGATGCAGCCGAGGGCCATGAGGGTTGATTGGACGATGTCTGGATTACGAAACACCTTTTTACTAAGAAGCATGAAATAACAAAAGTCATGCATATTTCTCAGCCTTGGAAATAGACATCCTGATTTTATAACCTGATTCCCTTGGAAGCTCCTTTTCTGAGTAATGTGAACAAAGGTCTTGTCAGAAATACATGTACCGTGAACTTCCAGATGTTCAAGCCAGTTTTAGAAAAGGCAGAGGAACCAGAGATCAAATTGCCAACATCTGCTGGATCCTCAAAAAAGCAAGAGAGTTCCAGAAAAACATCTATTTCTACTTTATTGACTATGCCAAAGCCTTTCACTGTGTGGATCACAAGAAACTGTGGAAAATTCTGTAAGAGATAGGNTTCAAGCCAGTTTTAGAAAAGGCAGAGGAACCAGAGATCAAATTGCCAACATCTGCTGGATCCTCAAAAAAGCAAGAGAGTTCCAGAAAAACATCTATTTCTACTTTATTGACTATGCCAAAGCCTTTCACTGTGTGGATCACAAGAAACTGTGGAAAATTCTGTAAGAGATAGGAATACCAAACCACCTGATGTGCCTCTTGAGAAACCTATATGCAGGTCAGGAAGGAACAGTTAGAAATGGACATCGAACAACAGACTGGTTCCAAATAGGAAAAAGAGTATGGCAAAGCTGTATATTATCACCCTGCTTATTTAACTTCTATGCAGAGTACATCATGAGAAATGCTGGACTGGAAGAAGCACAAGATGGAATCAAGATTGCTGGAAGAAATATCAATAACCTCAGATATGCAGATGACACCACCCTTATGGCAGAAAGTGAAGAGGAACTAAAAAGNTGAAAGTGAAAAGTGAAAGTGAAGTTGCTCAGTTGTGTCTGACTCTTGGCGACCCCATGGACTGCAGCCTACCAGGTTCCTCCATCCATGAGATTTTCCAGGCAAGAGTAGTGGAGTGGGGTGCCATTGCCTTCTCCGAGAGACACACTACCGTGTATAAAATAAACAACAAGGAAACAGCACAGGAAACTCTATTTAATACCTTGTAATAACCTACACGTTTAGCGTCACCAGGGCTCATTTCTTCTGAAGCTTCTTCTCTCCTGGGACTGTAGGTGGCTGCCTCCTGCCTGTGTCCACAGAGGGTCTTCCTTTTGTGAGTGCCTGCACCCTAAACTCTTCATTGTATAAGGACACCATGATATTGAATTAGAGCCTGGTGGGCTACAAGCCCATAGGGTCGCAAAGAGTCGGACACAACTGAAGCAACTTAGCCCGCATACATGCACTCACTAAGGAGCTCATTTCAGCTTAATCATCTCTTTAAAGGCCCCATCTCCAAGTCCAGTCACACTCTGAGATTCTGGGAGTTACAGCTTCTATGTAAGAATTTGGGGTGAGGGACATGACTCAGTGCGAAACGTGGAGGACAAAATGTAGCTTTTATTTCCCACAGTCAGTGCATCACTTAAAATCTGTAAATTACAGCTTTCTCCAGCAAAGCAAACCTAACTCTGGCAGGCAGTTTAGTCTTGGTTGCTTTTTTTACACTTTACCCTACAGTTTTCAGACGTGATTTTCAACAAGCCTGATGTCACAGGTGGAAATGTTCCTCAAGAAAGATGCGAGTGAGGCTTCCTCCTGACAACGTTTCAACCAAGCGCAAGCACTGACTAGTCTCTTGCCCAAGAACTGTGGGAACACTGGCCTGTGAGCAGAGGAAACCCCCATAGTCAACAACCCTTCAAAGAGGCTACTTGGAAGACCTAAACTGGTGCTCTGTCAAGTCCTTGTAAGGAGGAAAAAAGCTGACGCAGAAGGAGTTTCTACCTGCTACCAGATTTGAGATGTAAGGTTTCAAATATTCACAGTTAGCTTTAAGCCTCACCAACCCAAGTATGATATGCCTCAATGCAACTGCCTTACAAAGGAGTGGAGAGGAAACACAAAATACTGTATTTAATCTTCACCAAACTAAGGGCAGTTCAGGTGAGGAGGTCAGGAAACTGTCCAGAGAGTTTTGCTGTCCATGGGTGTTCACTAAAGCAATATAGTCCCATATGTGAGAGTCATTACAATATCCTCTTTAAAATTCAAGACATCCATACTTCCGTTATTTGCACCTGAGTGCAAATCACTTTAATCGTTGAATCTTCTGCATTAGCTGAGTGCTGCTATGTGTTTCTGAGTGCTGCTGTTGGAGTATGAAACGGCAACCCACTCCAGTATTCTTGCCTGGAAAATCCCATGGACAGAGGAGCCTGGCGGGCTACAGTTCATGGAGTCACAAAGAGTCAGACACGACTTAGTATGCATACATGCTGTGTGTTTCAAGAGTAGATAGTTTGGATAAAGTGGTTGGAAGAAAGGTATATCGGGATCCATCTGAATGGAGTCCTGGTTTTTGACCCAAGCAAGGGAGACTGGGGACCATAGATTTTGGGGTGGTAGGAACACTGGAAATGGGAGGATGGTTCACAAGAACAGCAAGGATGGCCAGCAAGGAATGGCCCCTTTGTAATTTTGTCCAGAGGCTTTGAGACAGCCATATGGTCCTGAAGAAAAAAAGTCTCTTTTGTTTTACAAGGTCCAAGTCAAAATTATCAAAAGCTGAGAACTATGCTAAGCTCATCAAATCTCAAATCAGTGTCAGTTCCCAAATCTAGGTTAGTCAGCGTGCAGTGTCTCTGTCCAAGTGGATTCAACACATTTTGACTTAGCAGCTACCTGTGCCCTGCAGGGAGGGGGCCTAGGATAAGCTCTCAGGACCCTCTCAGAGTGGTCACCAAGGTCAGGACATGCACCATGATCAGAAATGGAGAATGAAGATGAGCGCAAAATACTGAAAATGTCGCTCATCTCCTGGAGGCTATGACTTTGTGACATACTGAAAAGCATGACTCAAGCAAAACTCACCTCCCTGCTTTTCTACTTTGGCAGCTAAAAACTGCTGAAGGTTAAACACGCCTACCTTGAAAGGATGTTGGATAGAAAGAATAAAATTAGATATTTAAAAGGGGTGCTTAACAGCTTTCGTATCTGCATGCACCCGTGTGCACACACACACACTCTTCCAGAATGGTGCCCAAACTATTTGCCCTAATGCACATCAAACAGACTTACTTACTATTCTCCAGAGCAGTGGTTCTCAAAGTAAGGTCCCCGCACTAATAGCATCAGTCTGACCTGGGAGCTTCTTAGAACGTGTGTCTCAGTCCTCAATCCCAGCCCAATGGAATCAGAAAACCTGTTTCCATGAGTCCTCCAGGTGATTTTAATAGATACTAATGTTTGAAAACCACTATGCTAGACCAATGATTAGCTGCCTAGCTGCAGAGAAGTCACCTGGGATACTTCTTTAAAACAGTAATACCATGGCTCCACCCAGACCAAATAAGTCTGAACCACTGTGGACAGAGCCCAGCCCCAGAGACAACAAGCTGGCAGAGGAGTAGGTGGTCGTGGAGTACATCTCCCTCCACAGATACATCAGGAATACACCTTCAGACACAGAAGTGTGTGGGGAACACCAGCTGAGAGCCGACAGGAGTACCTGACCAGACGAAAAGAATCTATAGACCCACGTGAAACTTGGTAGGACATAGGAAATAGGGGGAGAAACAGGAGTGTTAGTCAGACTGGACCCGCAGTGGGAACTGAAGCAGGGGTCTGATCCTCACTTCAGGGCAATTGTCTGAATCAGAGAAGAAACATTTAAGGCTGAAACAGCTGATCTATNACCCACGTGAAACTTGGTAGGACATAGGAAATAGGGGGAGAAACAGGAGTGTTAGTCAGACTGGACCCGCAGTGGGAACTGAAGCAGGGGTCTGATCCTCACTTCAGGGCAATTGTCTGAATCAGAGAAGAAACATTTAAGGCTGAAACAGCTGATCTATGGCAGCCTAAATGGAATGAGAATCAGACAGTCCTTGCCACAGCCATACATACCCCAGACAGGAACGCTGTTCCCCTAGAAGGCACAGTGGCTGGGAGCTGGAGTTTAGGGATGGTGGAGCAATCACAGGGCGAGGGCTGCTGATGACTGCGGAGAGGTGGATTTAGGGGTTGTAAGGAAAGAGATCGTGGTGGAAAATGCCAGTGGAGGAAAGCCAGATTCCAGCCCCAGAGCCTTCTTTAAAATATACATACATACATATATATATATATATATAATTGATTTGGGGCTGTGCTGGGTCTTTATTCCTCACCTGGGCTTTCTCTAGTTGTGGCAAGCAGGGGCTACTCTTCATTGCAGTCGGCAGACTTCTCTTTGCAGTGGCTTCTCTTTGTGGAGTGTGAGCTCTAGAATAGGGGTTCAGTAGTTGCAGTACACAGGCTTAGTTGTCCCATGGTATGTGGGATCTTCCCAGATCAGGGATCAAGCCCATGTCCCCTGCATTATCAAGCAGATAATTACCCACTGAGCCACCAGGGAATCCCCTTAGAACCTTCTTCTTAAAGATCTTTCTCAGGTGATTCTGATGTGTGGCCAATGCCGAGAAATGACCCTTTTGGGCAACACAGTATGGAGTTATTGGCTGGTTCTTGGGTTGAATATATCCACCTTTCATGTTTTTGTTTCCCTGAATAAGTGTTCTGTGCCAAGTTCTGGGCCATGCATTTCTAGAGTTTACAGTCTAGCTGACATTACAGAGTCCACCATTTATAGCCACACAAGTTGTGCACTGCATAACTTCATGAAAGTTAGTCACTCAGTCATGTCTAACTCTTTGCAACTCTATGGAGTGTAGTCCGCCAGGCTCCTCTGTCCATGGAATTCTCCAGGTAAGAATACTGGAGTGGGTAGCCATTCCCTTCTCCAAGGGATATTCCCAACCCAGGGATTGAACCCACATCTCCTGACTTACAGGCGGATTCTTTACTGTCTGAGAATATGCCTCATACCTTTATATACAACTGGTAAAGACACACGGCATCTGAGGTCACAGCCCAAGGTAATCTTGGCACCAAAAGATGTAGACTATATAATAATTTCCAAGCAGCTTTAGCCTCTACTCCTGGCACTGCTACCAGCTTCCCAGGAAGTCCCAGCAGGATCTGGGCCAGCGAATTGATTGCTTATCACTCTGTTAGGAATAATCACCACATTTTTTAATTGACAAGGGACATGATGTCAAATACGACTTTGCTGAGCATGGTTTTATAATGAACTGGTGCCATTATAGAGTGTGTGCATTTTGAACTTACTTTAGTAAGTACTTACAGTAAGAACTATGCACGTGTGCTAAGTCACTTCAGTCCTGTCCAACTCTGTGAGACCCCACAGACTCTAGCTCGCCAGGGACTTCTCTCCATGGGATTTCCCAGGCAAGAATACTGAAATGGGTTGCCATGCTCTCCTCTGGGGAATCTTCCTGACCCAGGGATCAAACCCACATCTCTTCCATCTCCTGCACAGCAGGCAGGTTCTTTCACACTAGCACCACCTGGGAAACCATTCTTACTGTGGTAGGCTGAATAATGGTCCCAAAAGATATAAAGATCTTAAGCCCTGGAACCAGCAAATCTTTCTTATGTAGCAACAAGAACTTTGCAGACGTGATTACATTAAAGATCTTGAGATGGTGAGATTATCCTAAACTATCCAGGTAGGCATAAACACAATCACAGGTGTCTTCACATAGAGGTGCAGAGATACAATACAGAAAACAAGGAGACCAGTGAAAAATGAGGCTATCCTGGGGCCTTTAAAGGCTGGGGAAGGAGCTAGGAGCCAAGGAATGCAGCTCTAGGGAAAGTAAAGACAAGAGGATGAATGTTCTCCTACAGCTTCTAGAGGGAACACAGTCCTCCTGACACTGCTTTTCACTCCGTGAACCTGATTTCAGACACTATATGAGAATAAAGGTGTTTTAACCCACAAAGACTATAGTTATTAATAGTTGATGCAGCAGCAATATAAAACTGATATGCGTGCATGCTCAGTAACTTGCCATATCTGACTCTTAGAGACCCCATGGACCATAGTCCACCAGATTCCTCTGCCCATGGAATTGTCTCAGCAAGAAGACTGGAGTGGGTTGCCATGTCCTCCTCCAGGGTGTCTTCCTGACCCAGGGATGGAACATGCATCTCCTGTGTCCCCTGAATTGGCAGGTGGATCCTTTACCACTCAGCCTCCAAGGAAGCCCATAGAGCTAATATACCCAAATAAACAAGACACGGAAGAATAGAGCAGAAGGTTTGGGAGAGAAGTTAAAGGCACCCCCAAAATAGTCCAGGCTCTGTGCTTGTTACTTTACACGGACTAGGTCTCAACCCCACTGCAGTCACAGGAGAAAGGGGCTCTCATAACCATCACCATCGTTATCACTGTCTTCATCATCAAAATCACTTATCACTGCCATCATCTCTTTTCTTTTTCTTTTCTTATTCATTTATCTATTTATTTTTGGCAATTCCACACAGCTTGTGGGATCTCAGTTGCCCAACCAGGGACCGAACGTAGGCCCTCGGCAGTGAGAGCCCCGAGTCCTAACCACTGGAGCACCAAATTTCCGTTTTCAATATGAAGAAAATCAAATATAGAAAAGATTAAGTAATGTCCTCTAAATCACCCATGGTCAGAGTTTGGACCCACCTGTTTGACTCATAACTACAATTTCCAAAAGGCACCTTCCACTGAAAAATCACCGAAGACTTCCCTGGTGGCTCGGTGGTAAAGTATCCACCTGCCACACAGGAGCCATGGGTTTGATCTCTGGGTCAGGAAGACCCCCTGGAGGAGGAAATGGCAACCCACTCCAGTATTCTTGCCTGGAGAATCCCATGGACAGAGGAGCCTGCCAGGCTACAGTCACAGGATTGCAAAGAGTTGAACACAATGACTAAACCATCATCAACCCTGCAGGAAGGTTTTTGTTTGAAATTTCAAATTCTGCTCTGGTTGGAGCATTGTAAGAGACCAACTAATGGTCTTCATGGCCTGAAAGCAGAGTGTCGGAAGCAACCACTTCTAAAGAGCCACAGAGCAGACTGATTTTACGGCAACCTGCAAAGGGCAGCCCACCCCAGAGATGAACGTGGTGGGTGGTCCCACAGCCGCTGTTCATACAGCAATGAACAGGGTTAAATGCCATTAATAATTCCCCATTCAGTACCGTCATGACCCAAAGAAATTGTTTCTGCATCATCAACTCCTGGCAGCAACTTCGCTATATTTGAACTGCCATTTCTCACAAATAATGGCCTTTTATCCCACTTGAAACCTGTCACCTGGAACAAATAAGGTCTTTACAAGTCCCAGAAAATGAGAGAATTTTCTCCACAAACTATATGATTTTTTACTTATTCCCTATCCTGACATAATACGAGGGGTTAACCTGCTGGAAAGGTTGCATTCCCATCCCCCCAAAATACGAGCAACCCCCATAAAAATGCAGTGAGGACTGCTCATATAAGGGAAAAATCCAATTTATACCAAAAGTAAAATCTGAGGTACGGAAAACTTATTCTAAAGAATAACAAATAAATAAATTTTACTTGTTATAAATAAAATTTTATAAAATTTATTTTATAATTTATAATTTTATTGGTAAAATTTTTTCATGGCACAGAGACTTTCTCAGATACCATGTTTCTATGTGGTTAGAATGTTTCAGCATCTCTCAGAAGTCCTGACTCTGAGGAACTTTCACTAAAAATCCCTCAGACTTTGTTTTTATGATATAAAGAGGGCTATGTGCTAGGTGCTAAGTCACTTCAGTTGTGTTTGACTCTTTGCAGCCCCACGGACTATAGGCTGCTGGCCTGTTCTGTCCATGGGATTTTCCAAGGAGGAATACTGGAGTGGGTTGCCATTTCCTTCCCCAGGAGATCTTCTTGATCCAGGGATCAAACCCATGTCTCCTGTGTCTCTGGCATTGCAAGTGGATTCTTTATCACTGAACCACTGGGGAAGTCCCATTAAGAGGGCAACATTCTCTAAGTCTAATCGATAGTTTAAAAGAAAGTCCAATAAAAAAAATAACAAATTAACAATAATTTGACACCTTAAACTCGCTCATCCTCATCTGTGTCTGAGAAACTTGATCTTACTCCGAAATTTACACAAAAGTCTGAAGAGCTAAGAACAGCAAGGACTCACCTAACAGATACCAAGACTTAAAGATAAACCATAGTCATTAAACCAGAGTGGTGCTGGGGCAGGAATGGGCCAATGGGTCTCTGGAATAATGAGGGAGCAGAAGGGACTTGCTCTGTGCAGGAGAGAAGAAGGGAAAAGAGAAAACATTCAGTAAATGATGGCAGGACTATATGGCACCATATGGAAGTAAACGGAACTCAATCCCTCTCTCTCACCCTACAGAAATCAGTTCCAGATGAATTAAGGACTTAATAAAATGCAAGTCAAGACAAACTATTCCAGAAAAGAAAAATAGAAAATGTGTAGTAGGAACACATTTTTTGAAAACACAAAACACTAATTAAAACTCTTAAATCTATGATCACCTATTCATCAAAAAAAACAACAAAAAGGTAAAATATCCAGCACAAACAGGAAGATATTTACAGCATCCATAACCATGTTCCCTAACAAAGAATTTGAATAAAGAATCTATAATGAACTACAAGGAGAGAGGAAGAAGGTAAATGACCCAATAATCGATGGGATAAAGGCATTAGTAGGCAATTCACAGAATCAAAACTTTCCTTTTCTTTTCCAAATCATCAAATTCCCTTTGTCTACTAGATCATTCCTGACAGCATATTAAGCCCTGGGAGGTTCTCGCTCTCCTCTTACCTTCACATCTCAAATTCTTCCTTGGTTTTACTTTCCCCTGCAGCCTCCTATTCTCACCTCCTAAGCTGGTTTCTGTCCCCACTGCTCCTGTAGACATCACTGTGGCCTGCATGTCACCCCAGAAGGAATATTTGACACTACCGATTATGCCTGGTTTCCCTCTGATTAGAAGCTGCAAATCCAATTCATCAGAAAAGCTTAATGCTCAGCCAAAACCACAGCTGCATCATCCCTCCTGCGCATCACGGCAGGGACTCCTGCTTGGCCCGTGGGCGCCAGGCAACGGACAGAGAAATCTGGCCACAGAATGAAGGCCACCCTCCTCCAGCACCTCCCACTCTCTTTCCATCCTCATCTCCTCCTGCATCTGCTTTGCTCACTTGCTCGCTCCACAGTGGCCTCCTGGCAGTACTTGAAACACATCAGAGGCAACACTGCTGCGGGGCTTTGGTGCTTCCTGTTTTCTTTGCCTAGAAAGGTCTATTACCAAGTCCAAGCTCACTCCTCTTACTGCAGGACAGGTCATCACATCTGAGAACAGGGGTTGAGACAAGGAATATGACTATATGCAGAACGCCAGCTGATGGAGAAGATGGCAGACTAACATCTCAAAATAACCATCCTAAGGGGATCCGGACACCAGTTTGTTTTATAGAACAGAGATGGGGGGTGATGGGACTTCCCAGGTGACACAATGGTAAAGAATCTGCCTTCCAATGCAGGAGATGCAAGAGACTCCTTGGATACAGAAGATCCCCTGGAGTAGGAAATGGCTACTCACTCCAGTATTCCTGCCTGGAAAATTTCAGGGACAGAGAAGCCTGGTGGACTATAGTCAACAGGGTCACAGTCAGATGTGACTGAGCACCAGGTGGGGGTGGGGGTAAGGAAATACAGTAAAAAAGGCCATTAATCTTGCAAATAGCTCCTAGAATGGCAAGCCTCAGAGGGGATTTTTCATTTCTTCCTTCCTGTCCTCCACAGGTGGACAGGGCAGGTCCCTGAACAAAGGCACTTTGGTTTAATATTCAGACAGAGGGGCAGGGTTCCCCAAGGCAAGCCATTACGTGAAGACAGTATGCTTTTAGTGAACCAAAGCAGTGGGAAACAAAGGTTAAAGAACCAGATCCAGCTTGAAGTCAGTTGCATGGATGTCCCCTTTGTTACAGCAGGCAGGCAGCTAGGTCTAAGCAGAGGAATGGGGGCAGTGGCCAGGGGTCAGAAAATCATGCATCTTGTAGACACTGGGGCTCCACAGACAGAGAGGGGAAAGCAGGAACCTCCAGACTGACTAGAAACTACACATTTTGGGTGATAAGGGTCCAAGTAACAGACAAAGAAAGGTGGGGCGAGGCAGGAATCACCTGAGTCCAAATGTAACCTTCTCCACACTGTTCCCTCACTGCAATAAGATTAGCCTAACAGATAAGAAGCATTCATCAAGTGCTGACCCATGATTTTTCTTCTTTAAAGCAACTGTCTGCCTGCTCTCCAAGACTGTATCTCTACTTAAGTAAACTCTCACTTTATTTTAAGTGTATAAATGTATTTTTAATTCTTTACTTTTAACTGAAGGATAATTGCTTTACAATGTTGAGTTGGTTTCTGCCATACGTCAATACGAATCAGCCATAGGTATACTATGTCCCCTCTGAACCTCCTTTTCCCTTCCACCCCTGACTCCATCCCACCCCTCAAGTTGTCACAGAGCACCAGGTTGAGCTCCCTGCAAGTCTGAGTGCTAAGCTGCTTCAGTCATGCCTGACTCTGTGACCCTACAGACTGCAGCCCACCAGGCTCCTCTGTCCATGGGATTCTCCAGGCAAGAATACTGGAGCGGGTTGCATGTCCTCCTCTAGGGGATCTTCCCAACCCAGGGATCAAACCTGAATCTCTTATGTCTCCTGCATTGTCAGGCAGTTTCTTTATCACTAGTGCCACCTGGAAAGTCCTGAGCTCCCCGAGTCAAACAGCAAATTCCCAGTGGCTCTCTATTTTACATTTGGTCGTGGGTAGCTTTCACGCTCCTCTCTCCTTCCCTCCCCTACCCGGCCCCCCATGTCCACAAGTCTGCTCTCTATGTCTGTGTCTCCACTGCTGCCTTGCAAATAGGTTTATCAGTAACATCTTTCTAGATTCCACATATATATTTAACACACAATGTTTGTTTTTCTCTTTCTTACTTACTTCACTCTGTTCATCCACTTCCTTAGAACAGACTCAAATGTGTCACTTTACTTTCTTAACATCTCTGCTTCATCTCCAAATTCTTTCCCACAAAGAACCTCATGTTCACCAGCAACGCCTTGACCTTCTTCCTTACCATCCCTGGGGTAAGGGTTTCCACCCAAATGTCCCCTCATCTGAAACTCGTGTCCCCTATAAAATTATCCTTCGCTTGTTTAGTTTTCCCCGTATACCAGCTATAATCCAATAGGCTACATGTTCCACTTTTCTTGTTTACTGCCCTCATCCCTTCACGCACCGGAAAGAAGCTACCTTGGAACATGGACGTGCCTGTTTTGCTTGCCCTCTATCTCCAGACCTAGAATCAACGTGCACAGCGACTGCACAAGAAATGATTTGTTGAGTGGATGAACAAAGCACACTCATCGTCGTGGATAAATCTCTAAGCAATAATGTTGAGAACAAAGCCCGTCCCAGAAGAACGCCTCCTCTGTGATTCTAATCACACAAAGTTCAAGAGCACGCACATCTTAGCACGATATTACTTAGGGCTACAAACATAGGTTGGCACAACTACAAAGAAAATCAAGGATTAACTAACATCAGATTCAAGAGTGAGGTTCCCTCTGGGGGAGGGCATGTGACTGGGAAGGAGCACATGGGGGAATTTTCAAGGACGCTCTTCAGCTTCTTAACTTTGGCAAGGCTTCCCTATGTGCTTTTATTTTGCTAGTGTACCAAATGTTTAAAACAAACAAACAAAAAAGGCAAGAAAAACCATTTAGAGCACACCAGACCACATTGCCTCTTTGGGATCCAATATTCATAATATGGGATTACAAATATGGTCTCATCATGGATACAATGCTCTCTTCTGCTGACTTAGCCATATTGCAAACTCCCTGTGCAGCAAAATCAAGCTACTTATTCTTGTTCCACAGCCCAGCTGGATGGCAAAATTTACCCCAAGAGACTGACCTCTAGGAAAAATCAAGGCAATAAGAAGGTAAAGGTTATTTCTGATTTTGTATCCCCTGACAGCACTGTGTACAAGGTAATGGGGGGGAAAAGAAAACAAAAAACTACTGACATATTACACAGACCACAGAGTTTTACTTAGTGGTGTGAGGGTTTATGTGGAGAAGGGAATGGCAGTCTACTCCAGTATTTTTGCCTGGAAAATCCAATGGACAGAGGAGCCTGGCAGGCTGCAGTCCATAGGGTCACAAATAGTTGGACACAACTGAAGCGCCTTAGCAAACGCACGTGCATACATCATTTCAGAGCTTCCCTGGTGGCTTAGATGCTAAAGAAGCTGCCTGCAATGCAGGACGCCAGGTTCAATCCCTGGGTGGGGAAAGACCCCCTGGAGAAGGGACTGGCAACCCACAACAGTATTCATGCCTAGAGACTCCCATAAGAGCTCAAAGCATTGCACGTGATTGAGCAACTAACACTTTCCCTTTGACTTTACATGAGGATTTATATCAATAAAGGAGACTGGATTCCCCAAGACTTTCTCAAGAGAGGATGCTTCCTCCCTCCTGCACCCACTCCTGCTCTCAACTGCCAGCTCAGCTCTCCCTCCTGCCTGAGAGCAGCCACTCCCTACCACCAACCCCCGCCCCCTGACACACACATACACACTCACACACGAGGGTTCTCACAGCCTTTCACAGCTGAAAACTGCATGTGAGGCAGAGACTCCAATAGGTGTTCTTCCTCGGGAAAATTACCTGTGGCTCCACTGACATCTAACAACTTGGCATGAAAACCAAAAATATCTGAAACACTAGGTGAGAAAGCAGAGTCTGAAATCAGAGTTCCAAGGCAGAGCGAGGAGATATACTAAAGCCTTCCTCAGTGATCAACGCGAAGAAATGGAAGAAAACAATAGATTGGGAAAGACTAGAGATCTCATCAAGAAAATTAGAGGTACCAAGGGAACATTTCATGCAAAGATGGGCACGATAAAGGAAAGAAATGGTATGGACCTGACAGAAGCAGAAGATATTACGAAGAGGTGGCAGGAATACACAGAAGAACTGTACAAAAAAGATCTTCACAACCCAGATAATCATGATGGTGTGATCACTCACCTAGAGCCAGACATCTTAGAAGTCAAGTGGGCCTTGGGAAACATTACTACAAACAAAGCTAGTGGAGGTGATGGAATTCCAGTTGAGTTATTTCAAATCCTAAAAGATGATGCTGTGAAAGTGCTGAACTCAATATGCCAGCAAATTTGGAAAACTCAGCAGTGGCCACAGGAATGGAAAAGGTCAGTTTTCCTTCCAATCACAAAGAAAGGCAATGCCAAAGAATGCTCAGACTACTGCACAGTTGCACTCATCTCACATGCTAGCAAAGTAATGCTCAAAATTCTCCAAGCCGGGCTTAACAATATGTGAATCGTGAACTTCCAGATGTTCAAGCTGGGTTTAGATCAAGTTGCCAACATCAAGTTTCAGATCAAGTTGGATCATCAAAAAAGCAAGAGAGTTCCAGAAAAACATCTACTTCTACTTCATTGACTATGCCAAAATCTTTATGTGGGTACAAAAAATTGTGGAAACTACTTAAAGATATGGGAATACCAGACCACCTGACCTGCCTCCTGAGAAATCTGTGTACAGGTCAAGAAGCAACAGTTAGAAGTGGACACGGAACAACAGACTGGTTCCAAATCGGGACAGTAGTACCTCAAGGCTGTATAGTGTCACCCTGCTTATTTAACTTCCATGCAGGGTACATCATGCGAAATGCCAGGCTGGATGAAGCACAAGCTGGAATCAAGATGGTCGGGAGAAATATTAATAACCTCAGGTGACACCACCCTTATGGCAGAAAGTGAAGAACTAAAGTGATTCTTGATGAACATGAAAGAGGAGAGTGAAAAAGTTGACTTAAAACTCAACATTCAGAAAACTAAGATCATGGCATCTGGTCCCATCACTTCATGGCAAACAGATGGAGAGACAATGGAAACAGTGACAGACTTTATTTTGGGGAGCTCCAAAATCACTGCAGATGGTGACTGAAGCCATGGAATTAAAAGATGCTTGGTCCTTGGAAGGAAAGCTATGACAAACCTAGATAGCATATTAAAATGTAGAGACATTACTTTGCTGACAAAGTTTCATCTAGTCAAACCTATGGTTTTTCCAGTAGCCATGTATGGATATGAGAGTTGGACTACAAAGAAAGCTGAGAGTGGAAGTATTGATGCTTTTAAACTGTAGTGTTGGAGAAGACTCTTGAGTGTCCCTTGGACTGCAAGGAGATCCATCCAGTCCATCCTAAAGGAAGTCAGTCCTGAATTCTCATTGGAAGGACTGATGCTGAAACTGAAACTCCAATACTTTGGTCACCTGATGTGAAGAACTGATTCATTTGAAAAGACCCTGGTGCTGGCAAAGATTGAAGGCAGAAGGAGAAGGGGAGGACAGAGGATGAGATGGTTGGATGGCATCACTGACTCGATGGACACGAGTTTGAGTAAGCTCTGGGAGTTGGTGATGGACAGGGAAACCTGACATGCTGCAGTCCATGGGGTCGCAAAGAGTCGGCCACGACTGAGCAACTGCACTGAACTGTGAGAAAGCACGTGGTTATTTTAAAAATATTGTTGCAACACTGGAAGAAAGTGAAAGTGTTAGTCATTCAGTCATGTCTGATTCATTGCATGCAACCCCATGGACCGTAGCCCACCAGGCTCTTCTGTCCATCTGATTCTCCAGGCAAGAATACTGGAGTGGGTTGTCATGATCTTCTCCAGGGGATCTTCCTGACCCAGGGATGGAACCCAGGTCCTACGCATTGCAGGCAGTTTCTTTACCGTTTGAGCTACCCGGAAGCCCTATAACACTGGATAAGGACACAAATGTTCAAATGAAGCCCTGTGAATAAGCTCAAGGAAATAAATTAGGTGACAGATAGAAATGATAGTTTGGTACATAAATGATAGATGATTGATAGATGATAGATAGATAGATGGTGAGTAATTAAGTAGATGAAGAAGGGATGTTTAGGAAGCAAAATTAAATGAAGTGACATTTAGTGAGGGAAGTGTGGGCATGATAAACTGCTTCAGTTGAGTCTGACTCTGTGCAACCTCTATGGACTGTAGCCCCCCAGGCTCCTCTGTTCATGGGATTCTCCAGGCAAGAATACTGGAGTGGACAGGCGTGCCCTACTCCAGAGGATCTCCCCAACCCAGGGATTGAACCTGTGTCCCTCACGTCTCCTGCATTGGCAGGCGGGATCTTTACCACTAGCACCATCCAGGAAGCCCAATGAGGGAAGAAGATGAATAAATCTACTTAAAGATGAGGCAACACATTTATACAAACTACAAACAGATACAACTGACACTCTTTAGACCTGTTGTATGTTGTTGTTGAGTCCTTAGGCCATGTCCATGGACACAACTCTTGTGACCCCATGGACTATAGCCTATCAGGCCCCTCTGTCCTATGTTACACTGAATTTAAAGCAAAGAAATTGGTCAAGAAATATACTAATCCATTTATAAACTAATTGGATTGCGAGGTGCACATTACTATCCACAGCCTGAAGTAACACTTCCAACTAAGGGTAATAATTGTTCTTAAATAACCTTAAGATGAGTACAGTCATCTCAAATGCCCTATTTAAATCCCTTTTCTACTACAGAAATAAGGCTATCGATCAGCCTAATGGGAACACATACCTAATATGTATACAGAAGACACCTGAAGAGCCAAGAAGTAAAAAAAAAAAAAAAATTAATGACTCTTTGTAGAGTGAGTTAAGACAGACAACAGTCTACACTGGCCTTGCAGCAGAGTCAGGCTGGTCAACCTTCACACTCATGGTTCTGCACCTATGAGCTTTGTGACCTTGAGTTTGCTACTGAGACTCCCTGCACTTCAAATTTCCATCTGCAAAATGAAAGAGGTCATCTGAGTGTCTGACATTTCTTCCTGTTCCTGTGGGCAGTGAGTCTGCAACCATGGTAGCAACAGCGATTGGAAGGAAGAGTGGCCCAATCTTCCTCCCCATCAGACCAGCCCCTCCTGTGCTTTGCCCAGGTGGAAGCACCAGTGTCTTCTCAGACACCTTGGACTGAGGCTCTGTCCTTCTGCTGACCTTGCCAATACATGTTCTCCTGATTGTATCCCCACCCACTGACCAAGCAGGGCCCTCCTCCAGGACCACAAGAACCTCCTCTCTGTCACTTCTCCAAGCCACCCTCCACCGTGTCAACAAGCATTTCCCAAAACACATGCAATGGGAGCGGTACTCCCTCTGGATTGCCCTAGAAGACCCCGAGACAGGGATGCAAGGAAAGTAGTTTATTTGGGAAGTGCTTTCAGAAAATAAAGGCAGGAAATGGAGCAAATGAGACAGGAGGGGGAAGATGGCCAGGAAAGGCTGAGTTATCAAGCCAGTCAGCACTACAAGCAACCACAGCTTAATCTTTGGGGCATCCTAAGAGTCAGCATAGAACCACAGCACATCAGTCCACTTGAGAGGTCCAGGTACTCATCACCAACCCCTGGCAGTCATCGGCAGGGGGCTGCTGCCAAGAGTCAATTCCCAGGCTCTACAGTTGATCAAGGAGAGTCTCAGGCACAGTCTGGCCCCTGCTGGCTGCGGGGATGCTCGGGACTGAGTGGGCCTGGGCTGGTGCCCACAGTGCCTGCTACAAAAGCAGACATCTCCATTTCCTAATGACCCTGTGGCTTCTTTTCACACTGAGCAGGTAGCATCTGTGCAAATGCATAAGTGAACCCAGGTTCTTCGAGAAGGAGGGGTCGTGGCTCAGCTTTGAGTTTCTGACTTGGTTTCTTGAGTCTGTGCTTTATGGGAGAGTGATTGAGAGGGAAAAGGATTTTCTAAATGCCCGAAATCGTTGTCCAGTTTGAAGGACAAAGGAGTTTGGAGATGTGAGAATGGAATGTAGTCATAGGACATGGTGCTGGGGGCAGTAAGGACATGACCTGAGTTCCTGCCACGTGGAAGGGAGGCCAGGATGACTCAGCAGGCAGGGCCCCACAGGGAGACTTGCTGGGGAGAAGACTGAGGGGAGCTGCTGCCCAGGTTCTTGAGGTGCGGTGTGGGGCGCTGATTGGAAATGACAGAGCTGAGTCAGTAAAAAGTGCCCCTACCATGCAGGAGACCCGGGTTCGATTCCTGGGTCAGGAAGATCCTCAGAAGAAATAAGTGGCAACCCACTCCAATAGTCTTGCCTGGACAATCCCTTGGTCAGAGGGGCTCAGCAGGTCACAGTTCATGGGGTCACAAGAGTTGGACACGACTGAGTGACTAAACCACCGCTGTACAGGTTACTGGAAAGACTCCCCTGAGAGACCACAGAGGAGAGGATGGACCTGGTGGGATGAGAGGATGCGGCAAAGGAGGGCTGGGGTCCCACAGGGTCCCCTGTGTCCTAGATGGGGTGTGGAGGTGACCCCCCTCATCCCACACACACACTCACACAGACCATATAGACATTAGCAGACAGGTGAGTTCAAGAACAAACCAAGATGTTAATTAAAACAGATACCATTTATTTAGCAGCTGAAATGTGCTAAGTACTGCACGCAACACATACTTTCCTATTTTAACTCATTGCTTACCACCCATTTATCTCTAAAAAGGAGGTATTTTTATCCCCATTTTATACACAAGAAAACTAAGGCACAGAAACCTTGGTCAAAGGTGACAGAAGAAGAAACAACAGAGGATGAGATGATTGGATGGCATCACTGACTCAATGGACATGAGTTTGAGCAAATTCCAGGAGCTGATGAAGGACAGGGAAGCCTGGAGTGCTGCAGTCCAAGGGACACGAATGAGCAACTCAACAATAACAACAACTGGCTTTGCAGTCAGCTGCTTGCCTGGTTGAGAACTAGGAAAGCCACCTTGGTTACCCAGGGAAAGAAGTGCTAGCTCAGCTCCTAAGAGAACCTTTATATCTCAAGTGGTCTTGTCGCTCTTCCAACCAAGACACACCTGGCAGAAACTGAGGAGAAATGGGCTTCTTCAGAGGTTAAGACTCTGCCCTACCCTCGTGGGTGATATGAAGGCAGACATCTGATCTGCAGCTCTTCATCTGGCCTGCACCCACCAAACACTTGTCTTAGTTACTAACTTACCCCTAAACCAAGAACTCTGATGCACTTGTGGTGTTCCCTTGCCTGAAAGCGTGTGGGGTACGAGATGTGGGATGGGGGGACAGAATCACGTGCAAGAGAGAAGGGGCAGAGAAAAGTGAGGAGAGTAAGGGAGGCAGGAGAAATCACAGCAGCTCCTCCAAGCCCAGGTCTCTGCCTTTGCCCCATCTCACCTCCTGGGTGTTGAGTCTTCCTGGGATGAGAATTAATTGTCCAGGCTCAATTCCACACTCCTCAGAGCCTTTCAAATTGTCTCTTATTCTAATTCGATCCTGTGTGTCACATCTCACCTCCCATCACTCCCCAAAACCCCATCGGTCAAGACCCCTCAGCATCCCCTGATTCTTCCAACATCATGGCAGCCTTGTGGCCAACACTACTCTGGGTTTCTCGTGGTACATAGGAGTCTCTATGGATTGGTTTATGGCTTTTTGACACTTGAGGAAAAGAATCAGCTGAACAACATTTAAAGTGTGTGCCTCCTCCATGCCCTTTCAATCACTGATAAATAACCGTGATAATGATAGTGCATGTTGATCCATCTGTCTCAGCCTCTGTCTCTTATAAGTGAGACCACCACGGGAACGTGCTGTAGGTTAACACTCCAGTCAATGGGCAGTTGAACTGCTAAGACACTTCTATGCCTTCTCCGGCACAGATCTGGTCCTATTCTCAGACTGAGGTGTTGGTTGTCACCGGATCCCAGAGCTTTGGCTGTGATAGCATGTGTGCACACATGCTGAGTCACTTCAGTCGTGTCCCACTCTTTACGACCCTGTGGACTATAGCCCACCAGGCTCCTCTGTCCATGGGATCTCCCAGGCAAGAATACTGGAGTGGATTGCCATGCCCTCCTCCAGGGGATCTTTCTGATCCAGGGATCGAACCCACGTCTCTTATGCCTCCTGAACTGGCAGTTGGGTTCTTTACCTCTCGGACCACCTGGGAAGCCCATAAGAGCATGAGAACCAGTTAATTCAGATTCAAATGCAGGCGGTCAAAGTGTCCCCACAACCCCCCTCTCCCATCTCGGAGATGCTCGCTGGGGGCAGCCAATACACAGCACAGGGTGGGATCTTTGCTTTCAGCACCACCTTCTCCTGCCCCCGCTGCATCTCAGCATCACTGTCCGAGAAAGGAATCCAGCCATCCCCGTCACAGCCCATAGAAAGGAGGAAGCGAGAGGCAGCGTTCACCTTTCTGAACCCCACTGAGAATCAGGCACCATATCTGATCTTTCCACATTCATTGACCACTGGTCCTTGCCTCAGTTCTGCTCCAAATATTACAAAGCTATCCACATTTTAAAGATGAGGAAACTGAGGCTGAAGAGGCCTGTAGCCTACATAGAAATCCATGGATCATATGGAGCGGAATTGAGATTTGCTTCCTAGTCAGTCCTGCCCAGAGACAAGGCTCTTTCCACCAGACCATGGAGGCCTTGGATGCAGGCCATTCATGGAGTTAAAAATTGTTCCTTACAGACACTCAAAGCCATCAGCAGGATCACTGCTTTGACACAGGCCAGCGCCCGGGAAGTCACCACAGCTGACATTTGGCTGCAGAGTTCCCTGTGACCCACTCCGTCCCCACTGGCCAGTGCTTGGCCTGGCTGTCTTGCCTGGTGCCTTGCCTGACTCAACTTCTGAGAGTTGCATGCGACTTCCACATGGGGTCTCAGGGGCACTGCACCAACTGTGCCTAAGCTGCTATCCCAGCCCTCCTGCACCTCCACTTGCTGTGCCTGACCCCTCAACTGCCCTTCCCGCCCACCCCTTCATCCTCCCACCTGGAGCCACAGCTTAGTTACAACAGGGTTCCCCAAGACACAGTCAAGTCAATCACCAGCACCTCC
Source organism: Neotragus moschatus (assembly GCA_006410615.1). Lineage (NCBI taxonomy): Eukaryota > Metazoa > Chordata > Mammalia > Artiodactyla > Bovidae > Neotragus > Neotragus moschatus. The sequence continues at coordinate 29,182 of SJYA01000195.1, forward strand.
CCAGTGAGTGTGTGTGGGGACAGGGAAAGAGAAAGATAGACAGACAGACAGGTGGACAGCCTGGGGAGCTCTGGGCTGGGCTCCAAAACAGGTGGAAAGACTAATTTAAAATCTCAAGATTCCTAGATCACAGCTTGGTACTCAGGTACTTGGTACTTGGTGCTCCTTTCCCTCTTGTGATGCAGGAATCACTGCTGAATGTCTGCCTTCCTGGGTCCAGTGTCTCCATTCTATCTGCGGAGATTCTATGGAGAAGGAAATGGCAAACCACCCCAGTACTCTTGCCTGGAATATCCCATGGACTGACAGAGAAGCCTGGTGGGCTACAGTTCATGGGGTCGCAAAGAACTGGACGTGACTGGGTGACTTCACTTCACTTCATTCTATCTGTAACCTGCCAACTCCCTATAGAACAAACTGGTATAGGATCTGAATTGAGTAGAACCTAGGTGGGGGTGGGGACTTGAAAATTGTTAGTGAGCAACTCTAAGTCAAGCATTAGGCTTTTTCCATCCTCCTTCCAGATAGTGGGCTTTATCATTCATTACTCTGTGCAACTTTGTTAAACCCAAGTACAGCTCTGGCTCCAAGCCTACCAGCTTGGCACCTGCATTAGTTTCCTATTTGCTGTTGTAACAATTCACCACCTATTTGTATGCGTGCCAAGTCACTCAGTCCTGTTCAACTCTTTGCAACCTTATGGACTGTAGCCTGTCAGGCTCTTCTGTCCACAGGAATTCTCTGGAATTCCTGGAATGGGTTGCCATGCCCTTCTCCAGGGGATCTTCCTGACCCAGGATCAAACCAGTGTCTCTTATGTCTGCTGTACTGGGAAATGGGTTCTTTACCACTGGTGCCACCAGGGAAGACTGTCACATATTTAATGGCTTTAAATGACACAGACTTATTATCTTACATTCCAGAGGTGAGAAGATCACATGAGTGGGCAGAGCTATGCTCCTTCCTAAGATGTGGAGGGGAATTGCTTCCTCGTCTTTGCCCACTGTCCTTGGCTTGTGGCCCCCTCTTCCATCTCTTCTCTCTCTCTTCTCTCATTCTCTTCCTCCCTCCTACTTTCCGGTGTGGTTATATTGGGCTCACTTAGGTAATCTCCCCATGCAAGTTTCTTAACTCAACTCCACATGCAAAGGCCTCATTGTCTTATAATGTAGCATAGTCATAGGTTCCAGGATTAGAACATGGGCATTTGGGGTCCATCACAATACCCATAGGGGGGCTTCCCTGGTGACTTAGTGGTAAGGAATCTGCTTGTCAATGTAGGAGACATAAGAGATATAGGTTTGATCTCTGGCTTGGGAATATCCACTGGAGGAGAACATGGCAATCCACTCCAGTATTCTTGCCTGGAGAATGCCAAGGCAGAGAAGCATGGCGGGCTCTATTCCAAAGGGTTGCAAACAGTAGGACACGGCTGAAGTAACTTAGCACGTACACACATTCATACAATACCCTAAGTGCCATGGCCCACAGAAGGCCCTGTGGACCCACAGGGCATGAACTGTATCTTCTAAAGTTGTGCATCTCCCAGGACTTTGTCCCTGATGGTTATTTGACATGTAGTTCTTGGATAAACCAATGGATAGTGTGTGAACTATACTGTGTCCTTTCATAACCCCTAGCTTCCCTGGTGGCTCAGATAGCAAAGCATTGGCCTGCAATGCAGGAGACGTGGGTTCAATCCCTGGGTAAGGAAGACCCTGTAGATAGGGAAATGGCAACCCACTTCAGTACTTTTGCCTGGAAAATCCCATGGACCAAGGAGCTTGGTAGGCTACAGTCCATGGGGTCCCAAAGAGTCTGACATGACTGAGCGGCTTCACTTTCATAACCCCTATAAAGTCAGAATGTGACCTCACTTAAACACATCATTTTTTCAGAAGTTATCAAGGTAAAACGAGGTCATGGGCTGGACTCTAATCCAATAAGCTTTCAGCTTATAAAAAAGGACATAGACACCCACAGGACTCCTCTGTATCTACAAGNTGCTTACCACCCATTTATCTCTAAAAAGGAGGTATTTTTATCCCCATTTTATACACAAGAAAACTAAGGCACAGAAACCTTGGTCAAAGGTGACAGAAGAAGAAACAACAGAGGATGAGATGATTGGATGGCATCACTGACTCAATGGACATGAGTTTGAGCAAATTCCAGGAGCTGATGAAGGACAGGGAAGCCTGGAGTGCTGCAGTCCAAGGGACACGAATGAGCAACTCAACAATAACAACAACTGGCTTTGCAGTCAGCTGCTTGCCTGGTTGAGAACTAGGAAAGCCACCTTGGTTACCCAGGGAAAGAAGTGCTAGCTCAGCTCCTAAGAGAACCTTTATATCTCAAGTGGTCTTGTCGCTCTTCCAACCAAGACACACCTGGCAGAAACTGAGGAGAAATGGGCTTCTTCAGAGGTTAAGACTCTGCCCTACCCTCGTGGGTGATATGAAGGCAGACATCTGATCTGCAGCTCTTCATCTGGCCTGCACCCACCAAACACTTGTCTTAGTTACTAACTTACCCCTAAACCAAGAACTCTGATGCACTTGTGGTGTTCCCTTGCCTGAAAGCGTGTGGGGTACGAGATGTGGGATGGGGGGACAGAATCACGTGCAAGAGAGAAGGGGCAGAGAAAAGTGAGGAGAGTAAGGGAGGCAGGAGAAATCACAGCAGCTCCTCCAAGCCCAGGTCTCTGCCTTTGCCCCATCTCACCTCCTGGGTGTTGAGTCTTCCTGGGATGAGAATTAATTGTCCAGGCTCAATTCCACACTCCTCAGAGCCTTTCAAATTGTCTCTTATTCTAATTCGATCCTGTGTGTCACATCTCACCTCCCATCACTCCCCAAAACCCCATCGGTCAAGACCCCTCAGCATCCCCTGATTCTTCCAACATCATGGCAGCCTTGTGGCCAACACTACTCTGGGTTTCTCGTGGTACATAGGAGTCTCTATGGATTGGTTTATGGCTTTTTGACACTTGAGGAAAAGAATCAGCTGAACAACATTTAAAGTGTGTGCCTCCTCCATGCCCTTTCAATCACTGATAAATAACCGTGATAATGATAGTGCATGTTGATCCATCTGTCTCAGCCTCTGTCTCTTATAAGTGAGACCACCACGGGAACGTGCTGTAGGTTAACACTCCAGTCAATGGGCAGTTGAACTGCTAAGACACTTCTATGCCTTCTCCGGCACAGATCTGGTCCTATTCTCAGACTGAGGTGTTGGTTGTCACCGGATCCCAGAGCTTTGGCTGTGATAGCATGTGTGCACACATGCTGAGTCACTTCAGTCGTGTCCCACTCTTTACGACCCTGTGGACTATAGCCCACCAGGCTCCTCTGTCCATGGGATCTCCCAGGCAAGAATACTGGAGTGGATTGCCATGCCCTCCTCCAGGGGATCTTTCTGATCCAGGGATCGAACCCACGTCTCTTATGCCTCCTGAACTGGCAGTTGGGTTCTTTACCTCTCGGACCACCTGGGAAGCCCATAAGAGCATGAGAACCAGTTAATTCAGATTCAAATGCAGGCGGTCAAAGTGTCCCCACAACCCCCCTCTCCCATCTCGGAGATGCTCGCTGGGGGCAGCCAATACACAGCACAGGGTGGGATCTTTGCTTTCAGCACCACCTTCTCCTGCCCCCGCTGCATCTCAGCATCACTGTCCGAGAAAGGAATCCAGCCATCCCCGTCACAGCCCATAGAAAGGAGGAAGCGAGAGGCAGCGTTCACCTTTCTGAACCCCACTGAGAATCAGGCACCATATCTGATCTTTCCACATTCATTGACCACTGGTCCTTGCCTCAGTTCTGCTCCAAATATTACAAAGCTATCCACATTTTAAAGATGAGGAAACTGAGGCTGAAGAGGCCTGTAGCCTACATAGAAATCCATGGATCATATGGAGCGGAATTGAGATTTGCTTCCTAGTCAGTCCTGCCCAGAGACAAGGCTCTTTCCACCAGACCATGGAGGCCTTGGATGCAGGCCATTCATGGAGTTAAAAATTGTTCCTTACAGACACTCAAAGCCATCAGCAGGATCACTGCTTTGACACAGGCCAGCGCCCGGGAAGTCACCACAGCTGACATTTGGCTGCAGAGTTCCCTGTGACCCACTCCGTCCCCACTGGCCAGTGCTTGGCCTGGCTGTCTTGCCTGGTGCCTTGCCTGACTCAACTTCTGAGAGTTGCATGCGACTTCCACATGGGGTCTCAGGGGCACTGCACCAACTGTGCCTAAGCTGCTATCCCAGCCCTCCTGCACCTCCACTTGCTGTGCCTGACCCCTCAACTGCCCTTCCCGCCCACCCCTTCATCCTCCCACCTGGAGCCACAGCTTAGTTACAACAGGGTTCCCCAAGACACAGTCAAGTCAATCACCAGCACCTCCCCAGTGAGTGTGTGTGGGGACAGGGAAAGAGAAAGATAGACAGACAGACAGGTGGACAGCCTGGGGAGCTCTGGGCTGGGCTCCAAAACAGGTGGAAAGACTAATTTAAAATCTCAAGATTCCTAGATCACAGCTTGGTACTCAGGTACTTGGTACTTGGTGCTCCTTTCCCTCTTGTGATGCAGGAATCACTGCTGAATGTCTGCCTTCCTGGGTCCAGTGTCTCCATTCTATCTGCGGAGATTCTATGGAGAAGGAAATGGCAAACCACCCCAGTACTCTTGCCTGGAATATCCCATGGACTGACAGAGAAGCCTGGTGGGCTACAGTTCATGGGGTCGCAAAGAACTGGACGTGACTGGGTGACTTCACTTCACTTCATTCTATCTGTAACCTGCCAACTCCCTATAGAACAAACTGGTATAGGATCTGAATTGAGTAGAACCTAGGTGGGGGTGGGGACTTGAAAATTGTTAGTGAGCAACTCTAAGTCAAGCATTAGGCTTTTTCCATCCTCCTTCCAGATAGTGGGCTTTATCATTCATTACTCTGTGCAACTTTGTTAAACCCAAGTACAGCTCTGGCTCCAAGCCTACCAGCTTGGCACCTGCATTAGTTTCCTATTTGCTGTTGTAACAATTCACCACCTATTTGTATGCGTGCCAAGTCACTCAGTCCTGTTCAACTCTTTGCAACCTTATGGACTGTAGCCTGTCAGGCTCTTCTGTCCACAGGAATTCTCTGGAATTCCTGGAATGGGTTGCCATGCCCTTCTCCAGGGGATCTTCCTGACCCAGGATCAAACCAGTGTCTCTTATGTCTGCTGTACTGGGAAATGGGTTCTTTACCACTGGTGCCACCAGGGAAGACTGTCACATATTTAATGGCTTTAAATGACACAGACTTATTATCTTACATTCCAGAGGTGAGAAGATCACATGAGTGGGCAGAGCTATGCTCCTTCCTAAGATGTGGAGGGGAATTGCTTCCTCGTCTTTGCCCACTGTCCTTGGCTTGTGGCCCCCTCTTCCATCTCTTCTCTCTCTCTTCTCTCATTCTCTTCCTCCCTCCTACTTTCCGGTGTGGTTATATTGGGCTCACTTAGGTAATCTCCCCATGCAAGTTTCTTAACTCAACTCCACATGCAAAGGCCTCATTGTCTTATAATGTAGCATAGTCATAGGTTCCAGGATTAGAACATGGGCATTTGGGGTCCATCACAATACCCATAGGGGGGCTTCCCTGGTGACTTAGTGGTAAGGAATCTGCTTGTCAATGTAGGAGACATAAGAGATATAGGTTTGATCTCTGGCTTGGGAATATCCACTGGAGGAGAACATGGCAATCCACTCCAGTATTCTTGCCTGGAGAATGCCAAGGCAGAGAAGCATGGCGGGCTCTATTCCAAAGGGTTGCAAACAGTAGGACACGGCTGAAGTAACTTAGCACGTACACACATTCATACAATACCCTAAGTGCCATGGCCCACAGAAGGCCCTGTGGACCCACAGGGCATGAACTGTATCTTCTAAAGTTGTGCATCTCCCAGGACTTTGTCCCTGATGGTTATTTGACATGTAGTTCTTGGATAAACCAATGGATAGTGTGTGAACTATACTGTGTCCTTTCATAACCCCTAGCTTCCCTGGTGGCTCAGATAGCAAAGCATTGGCCTGCAATGCAGGAGACGTGGGTTCAATCCCTGGGTAAGGAAGACCCTGTAGATAGGGAAATGGCAACCCACTTCAGTACTTTTGCCTGGAAAATCCCATGGACCAAGGAGCTTGGTAGGCTACAGTCCATGGGGTCCCAAAGAGTCTGACATGACTGAGCGGCTTCACTTTCATAACCCCTATAAAGTCAGAATGTGACCTCACTTAAACACATCATTTTTTCAGAAGTTATCAAGGTAAAACGAGGTCATGGGCTGGACTCTAATCCAATAAGCTTTCAGCTTATAAAAAAGGACATAGACACCCACAGGACTCCTCTGTATCTACAAGTCAAGGAGGCGTGGGACATATTCTGCTTCCTCAGTCCTCATGGAAACCCAGCACCTGGAATGTCTGCTGCTGAAGTCACCCAGCTTGCAATGCTTGTTACTACAGCCCTAGCAAATGAATGCAGATAGTAAAACTACCTTGCTGGTGTCCTGGCACACCGCTGCCTAGCGTCCTGCTGCAGGGTCGGGGGTACTGAGGGCACCACTGCATACATAGGACCTTTTAAAGGAGGTCCCCGTTATGTTCCTTACCCCCGCCACAGTTTGGCCTCAAGTCAAGCAACAGGGAGGGAATATAGCCACACCTATCAACAGAAAGTTGGATTAAAGATTTACTGAGTATGGCCCCTTCCATCAGAACAAGACCCAGTTTCCCCCTCAGTCAGTCTCTCCCATCAGGAAGCTTCTGACCCTTAACTATCACAGGGCAGACAGAATGAAAACCACAATCACAGAAAACTAACCAAAATGATCACATGGACCACAGCCTTGTCTAACTTAGTGAAAATATGAGCCATGCCATGTAGGGCCTCCCAATATGGTTGGATCATGGTGGAAAATTCTGACAAAACACTGGAGAAAGGAGTGGCAAACCACTTAGTATTCTCGCCTTGAGAACCCCATGAATAGTATGAAAAGGCAAAGATAGGACACTGAAAGATGAACTCCCCAGGTGAATAGGTTCCCAATATGCTACTGGAGATCAGTGGAGAAATAACTCCAGAGAGAATGAAGAGATGGAGTCAAAGCAAAAACAACCCCCAGTTGTGGATGGGACTGGTGATGGAATAAAGTCTGATGCTGTAAAGAATATTTTATAGGAACCTGGAATCTTAGGTCCATGAACAAGGAAAATCGGAAGTGGTCAAACAGAAGATAACAAGAGTGAACATCAACATTTTATGAATCAGTGAACTAAAATGGACTGGGATGGGTGAATTTAACTCAGATGACCATTATATCTACTACTGTGGGAAAGAATCCTTTAGAGGAAATGGAGTGGCCATTATAGTCAACAAAAGAGTCCTAAATGCAGTACTTGGAAGCAATCTCAGAAACAACAGAATGATCTCTGTTCATTTCCAAGGCAAACCATTCAATATCACAGTAATCCAAGTCTATGCCCCAACCAGTAACGCTGAAGAAGCTGAAGTTGAACAGTTCTATGAAGACATACAAGACCTTCTAGAACTAACACTCACCCCCCCTCCCCCTGGCAGAAAAAAAGATGTCCTTTTCATTATAGGGGATGGGAATACAAAAGTAGGAAGTCAAGAGATAAAAGGCAAATTTGGCCATGGAGTACAAAACTAAGCAGGTCAGAGGCTAATAGAGTTTTGCCAAGAGAACACACTGGTCATAGCAAACACCTTCTTCCAACAACACAAGAGAAGACTCTACACATGGACATCACCAGACGGTCAACACCAAAATCAGATTGATTATTTTCTTTGCAGCCAATGATGAAGAAACTCTATATAGTCAGCAAAAACAAGACCAGGAGCTGACTGGCTCAGATCATGAATTCCTTATTGCCAAATTCAGACTGAAATGGAAGAAAGTAGGGAAAACCACTAGACCATTCAGGTATGACCTAAATCAAATCCCTTACGATTATACAGTGGAAGTGAGAAATAGATTCAAGGGATTAGATCTGATAGACATAGTGCATGAAGAACTATGGACGAAGGTTCGTGACACTGTACAGGAGGCAGAGATCAAGACCATCCCCAAGAAAAAAAAAATATATNTAAATCAAATCCCTTACGATTATACAGTGGAAGTGAGAAATAGATTCAAGGGATTAGATCTGATAGACATAGTGCATGAAGAACTATGGACGAAGGTTCGTGACACTGTACAGGAGGCAGAGATCAAGACCATCCCCAAGAAAAAAAAAATATATAAAGGCAAAATGGTTGTCTGAGGAGGCCTTACAAATAGCTGAGAAAGGAAGAAAAGCTAAAGGCAAAGGAGAAAAGGAAAGATACACCCATTTGCATTGCAGAGTTTCAAAGAATAGCAAGAAGAAATAAGAAAGCCTTCCTCAGTGATCAATGTGAAGAAACAGAGGAAAACAATAGATTGGGAGAGTTGGACTGTGAAGAAAGCTGAGCACCGAAGAATTGATGCTTTTGAACTGTGGTGCTGGAGAAGACTCTTGAGAGNCTGGCGTGCTGCGATTCATGGGGTCGCAAAGGGTCGGACACGACTGAGCGACTGAACTGAACTGAACTGTAAGTAGTGGAATCTGGCTTTACACCCAAGTTGTTCTGACTCCAGAGTCTGTAGTGTTTCCATCATGAGCAGAAGGACGACCCATGTGGACTCTGACCTTGTGATGAGCTTTAGAAACTGACATGCAACATCTTGGCCACAAAAACTTGTAAAGGTAAGATGGTTTTCATGATTTTATTTCCATTTATAATTTTAGGAACCACCTATTTCCAAGTTATACATACCAACTATTGTATATAGTATTTAATATATATCCTACAGATAAGCTAAAGATAATTATTAGGAGAAACTAGAGAGCAGACAAAATAAGTATGGCATCATCCTGGGGTGGACTTCCCTGGTGGCTCAGTGGTAAAGAATTTACGTGCCAGTGCAAGAGACACAGATCCGATCCCTGGATCGGGAAGATCCCCTGGAGTAGGAAATGACAACCCACTCCAGTATTTCTACCTGGAAATTCCATAGACAGAGGAGCCTGGGGGCGGGGGGTGCTGCAGTCTATGGGGTTGCAAAGAACTGGACATGACTGAACAACTGAGCACGCGCACCTCCTAGGGTGAATCGGCGTTACAAGTAGGAATTAAGTTTGTCTCCAGTTAGTCATTGCTACATTTAGGCTCCAACTAAAAATTGCTGTGTCTGATAGTCTTGTTACTTCATATAATAATAAATACTGGTTGTATTCATTACTAACTCATCTTTTAAAAACAATTTGTATTGGAATATAGTTGACTTACAGTGTTGTATTCATTTCAAGTGTACAACAAAGTGAACCAGTTATACATACACATATATCCACTCTTTTAGATCATTTTCTTATATAAGTCATTGCAGAGTAATGAAGAGAGTTTTTTGTGCTATACAGTATGTCCTTCTTAGTTATCCACTTTATATATCAGTTCAGTTCAGTTTAGTCACTCAGTCGTGTCCGACTCTTTGTGACCCCATGAATCGCAGCACCCCAGGCCTCCCTGTCCATCACCAACTCCCAAAGTTCACTCAGACTCACGTCCATCGAGTCAGTGATGCCATCCCCCAAGACAGGCACCACAATGACTAGCAAAGAAAACTTGAGAAAGCATTTGCAAGGAAAACCCAACTAATTTATGAGTATGTGGTATCAGGAAACTCCAGGGTTTCTATTTTGAACACAGGGCTGACTACTCTGTGAGATCGCACTACAGAAATGATGTTTGCATAATGAAACAGAGGAAAGAGTTCAGCAAAGATCTGGACCCATCATCCAGGAGCAGATGTAGCAGATCCTAGTGAAAAGAAATCTCCTGAATCCTTGTCTGTGGCTGGAGGAGATGGATTTGATTGTTAGGCTGTACAGCAAGATCATCGAATCACTGCTGGAGAGGACTCTGGACTGAACAGAGAGGCAGAGCCTCGATGGGGCACAGACTACCTTTCTTGGTCACCACTAGGGACAATATCATCTTCAACAAGCACAGATGAACCCCAAACCTCTTAACTCATGCTCAGTCACTTCATTTGTGTCCAACTCTGCAACACGATGAACTGTAACCCTCCCCAGGCTTCTCCAGTAAAACCCATTCATTCAAATTTTTTTTTAATCGATAGCTTATTTTTTCTAATGTTCATAGGAAAACTTTGTTAAAGTTCAGAAAGGTATAAATTAAGAGCAAAAATGTGCCTTTACACACCCAACCTGCAATCACACTCCTGAGTATATATCCAGAGAAAAACATGATTCAAAAGGATACATGCACCCCAGTGTTCACTGCCGCACTGTTTACAACAGCCAAGACATGGAAGCCACCTAAATGTCCATTGAGAGACGAATGGATAAAGAAGATATGGTACATATATACAACGGAATATTACTCAGCCATTAAAAATAAGCAGTGACACCATTTGCAGCAACATTGGTGGATCTAGACATTATCGTATTGAGTGAAGTCGGTCAGACAGAGAAGGAGAAACATCATATGACATCCCTTCTCTGTGGAATCAAAAAGGAAATGACACAAATGAACTTATTTACAAAACAGAAAGAGACTCACAGACTTAGAGAATGAACTTATGTTCGCCAGGGGGATAAAGCGGGGGAAGGGATAGTTAGAGAGTTTGGGAGGGACATGCACACATTGCTATATTTAAAACGGATAACCAACAAGGGCCTACTGTATAGCACGTGGAATTCTGCTCAATGTTATGTGGCAGCCCGGATGGGAGGGGAGTTTGGGCGAGAATGGAGAATGTCCACAGAATTTTTAGTGGCAATGTGACATTTTGTTTTATCATATGGTTATATCCTATTTTGTATTACCAACATTTGCTGCATGAATATTGTTATTTATGTTTCTTATATGAGAATATCATAGAGTAAATTCCAATTCGACAATTTATTGTGTGTTTCCATTTTGGATTTTGAGAGATACTGCCTCTTGCAAGGTTGCTTCAACAAAACTCCCACCAGAAGTGGGCAGTCTGGAACACCGGTTCCCATACCTAGATTACTGCAGTGGTACATTGCCATATTTTCCCATTTGGAAGATAAAACAGGGTCTGATATTATTGTTCTGATTTCTGATTCTTTAACTACAAGAGGAGCTGAGTCCATTTTCATGTCCTTACTGGACATTCAGATTGTGTCTTGGGTATCTGAACGTCCATGCGCTTTGCTCATTTTTCTAGGGGGTTATTCATCTTGGTCTTATTCATTCTAAGCATTCCTTATAAAAGAACGAAATTCTCCCTTTGTTGTATGTCTCCCATGTCATTTTAGGAATCTTTTCCCAGAATTCCATGTGCACAGTGATTTTATGCATGTGTGTGTGCTAAGTCACTTCGGTTGTGTCCAACTCTCTGCATCCCTATGAGTTGTAGCCTGCCAGCCTCCTCTGTCCACAGGATTCTCCAGGAAAGAATACTGGACTGGTTGCCATGCCCTCCTCCAAGGGATCAAACTCACGTCTCTTACATCTCCTGAATTGACAGGCAAATGCGTTACCACTAGGGTCACCTAGGATTTCATAATACTTATTAAATTGTAGGTAGTCTTGTAGTGTTTCACTCTGACTAGTGAGTTTTCCCACTACAATATATTTTTTAACACAAACATTTTTCTAGCACTTTTTTGGTTCACATTTTAGATAGAAATATTTATTTCATTTATAATTCATTTTTGTCTGAGAAGCAAGGTACAGACTCAGCTATATATTTTTTTTCCTAAATCATAATTACATTGTTGGACCAACTTCATTCACTGAGGATTCTTCCTTCCCTTGCCAATTGAGCCGCCTGTATAAGAAATCCCCACATGTGTTTGGACCTATTTCTAAACATACTTCTATTCCATTTAACTGGTCCATATCTAAGACAAGCTCAATAATAGATACAAATCACTCAATTCCCACTTCATAGTTCCTCTTTTAGAAAACATTTCTGTTTTCTCCCAAAAGGACTAGACTCTGATCAAATCATACTGCTTCTGTTTACTGGGTGTGATTCCAAGCACTCACACGTGCATGCTCAGTTGTGTCCGACTCTTTATGACCATGGACTGTAGCCCTCCAGGGTCCTCTGCCCATGTGAATTTCAGGCCAGAATATTGAATATCATACTGAATATCATACCAATACTGAGGAATACCATTTCCTTCTCCAGGGCATCTTCCAGGCCCAGGGTTGGAACCCATGTCTCTTGAGTCTCCTGCATTGGCAGGTGAGTTTTTTACCACTAACGCCACCTGGGAAGTTTCCACTTAAGCGTAAGTTATATGCCTCTCTACTTGGGTACTCTCATATATAAATATTGGTGTGAATAGAATACGCTGCACTTAAAGCAGTTAGAACAGAGCAGGTTAAACAAGCACCCAGTGTGTGTCCACCATTGTCATCATTATTCTTGTGCCTGGGATTGATGCTATTTGGTTGTGTGCATTTTGTAGTAATTTTGAAGCCTTATATTTAGTTTTACCTCTGCTGGTTACATTTATAATTGTATTAATGTTAACATGTTATTACTTCATTAGTGATTAGTTTTTAACTGGTCATATGTTTATTGAGTACCGACGATGAGTGGGCACTGTTCTAGGCTACATTCAGATCTTCCTTCATTTTAGGATTTCTTTTTCATTTCTGTGCATACTTTATCTTCCTTTGGCCATTTGCTATTTTCCCAGTGGTATTAACTTCATGTGGTTGTTGTATGCCCTCTGTGTGTGTGTGTGTGTGTGTGTGTGTGTCTGTGTCTGTTACTAGTTCAGTCCTGTCCAACTCTTTGTTACCAAATGGACAGTAGCCTGTCAGGCTCCTCTGTCTATGGGATTCCCGATTCCCCAGGCAAGAATAATGGAGTGGGTAGCCATTCTCTTCTCCAGGGGATCTTCCCAACCCAGGGATTAAACCCAGGTCTCTCGCATTGCAGGCAGATTCTTCATCATCTGAGCCAATAGGGAAGCCCCTATGTCTTTGCTTATTGTTGTTGTTCAGTTGCCCAGTCATGCCTGACTCTCTGTGACCCACAGACTGAAGCACGCCAGGCCCTCCTGTCCCTTCTGTGCTTATACTCATCTGTAGTTGATTTATTTTTGTGATTATCTTAGGTATTTGGTCTATTCACACAACAAATACTATACCTATCATGTGCCATCCAAATGACTTAGATTTCATAAGTATCTGTTTTTCTTCCTAAGTCTTAATTATTTATTAGTTTGGAAAGATGGTTGGTTTAGTTCTTATCCTGTTTTTAATAGGCATAATTACTTTTTTGCTTCCCTCATAGCTCAGTCAGTAAAGAATCTGCCTGCAATGCAGGAGCCCCAGGTTCGATTCCTGGGTCGGGAAGATCCCCTGGAGAAGGAAATGGCAACCCACCCCAGTATTCCTGCCTGGAAAATTCCATAGACAGAGGAGCCCTGTAAGCTATAGTCCATGGAGTCACAAAGGTAGGACACGACTAAGTGACTAAGCCACAACCACCATAATTACATTTTTTAAATTAATTTCTTCTTTTATCAACATTTTTAAATTTTTCTTTCATTTGATTTCATATGACTAAAACTTCTAGTACAAACAAAATATTGTCTTTTCTTCCTTTCAGAAAATTTTTATTCCACAATGGATTTCTCATATATCTATTTTTCATATGCATGTTATGTTTCTTTGCTTTTCTTTCTATAATCGTTTGGGCATACCTCCTATGCAATTTCTTTTTATACACATCACATTTAACTAGGGCATCTCAAGTTCAACTTTCTATTCACTTTTCGTGTGATGTAGATAAATTTCTCCTGAGTCTTCTCCAACTTTAACTGAAACTTATCCATCTTCCTTTCAGAAAACCTGATTCAAATTCAAGTGGTTTGCCTTCCATATATTTGTCTGTAGCTGAAGGTCATTTTCTACCTGTAGGAGGGAGGTTGTTTTGGGTGCTGGTCTCCAGAAGTGGTCATAAGAACCTAGGACCCAAAGTCCCAGTTTCTGCTTTTCTCTTGTAACCTGGCCCCACGTTCACTCTACCTACTCAACGGCATAGCCCATTTGTGTTGGAGACAGGTGAGTACCAGATTCACATAATTCTCCCCAACATGTGGCTGGAAACTTTGTGCCGAAAATGACAAGCCCTTTATTGATCCCCAAAGCCTCCTCATCTTTACTTCTCTGAGTGGAAAAAGGAATGAGAAAGTCACAGGTTTGGGTACAGTTGGACTACCCTGGTGACTCAGACAGTAAAGAATCCCTGGGTTGGGCAGATCCCCTGCAGAAGGGAATGGCTACCCACTCCAGTATTTTTGCCTGGAGAATTCCATGGACAGAGGACCCTGGAGGGCTATAGTCCATGGGCTCACAAAGACTGAACAACTGAGCATACTTTTCACTTAGGCCCAGTTATCTTGCAGTGAAGAGAAAGGGTTTCAGGAAGAGGTTTTGTGGCCCTTTGCCCCTGAGCCATAGGCCTCCTGCCAACACCTTCTGCTGAGTGCTTCTTTATCACTGGATGCAATTAATTATGGTCAATTACAATGATCCACATCCCTTCTTCTCTTTCCCACAAGCCTATTAAAAAAAAAAAAAAAAGTCTGTAGTGGTTTTTCCCTCAGGGTTTTGAGGTGGTAAAAAGGTTTCAGATTCTCCAAGTGTCAGTTAATAATCAAATCTCCCCCAAGGGTTCCCAGATTTAGCAAATAAAAATACGTGACCCAGTTAAATTTGAATTTCGGGTAAATAATAAATATGTTTCAAACATAAAAATGCTTGTTACAGACTAAATTGCATCACCCTAAATTCACAGAAAGGGAAAGTGTTGTTTGCTCAGTCATGTGCGACTCTTTGCAACCCCATGGACTGTAGCCCACCAGGCTCCTCTGTCCGTGGAATTCTCCAAGCAAGAATACTGGAATGGGTAGCCATTCTCTCCTCCAGGGGATCTTCCCAAACCAGGGATAGAACCTAGGGTTCCCACACTGCAGGCAGATGCTTTACCGTCAGAGCTACCATGTTGAGGCCTCACCTCAGAATCGGACCTTGTTTGGAAACAGGGTCACTGCAGATGCAATTGGTTAAGACGAGGCCAGACTGAGGGAGGGTAGCCCCAAATCCTATAGGACGGTGTTCATTCACTCAGTCATGTCCAATTATTTGTGATCCCATGGACTGCAACCTGCCAGGCTCCTCTGTCCATGGAATTCTCCAGGCAAGAATACTGGAGTGGGTTGCCATTTCCCTCTCCAGGGGATCTTCCTGACCCAGGGATCGAACCTGCATCTCTTGTGTCTCCTCCATTAGTAGGTGTAATCTTTACCACTGCGACACCTGGGAAGCCCCAGTCCTTTATGACGAGGGTCCTTATGCAAGAGGGAATGTGGATACAGCCACACACAGGGGGAGAACAGCATGGAAGGCTGGGGTGATGCAGCGACAAGATAAGGAAGGTCTGGGGCTCCTGAAAGCCAGGGAAGAAGCACAAAACCCTCACAAGGAACCCAGACAGATGACACTTTGACCTCTGACTCCTGGAACTCTGGAACTGTCAGAGGATAAATCTCTGTTGCTTAGACAACACAGACTGGGATGCTTTGTTAGGGCAGCCTTGGAAACCAACGTGATATCCCATGCATCCCCGGGGAAATACTTAGATTGAAAGAGAATCCATTGTTTATCTGTAATTCACATTTAACAGGCACATTTAACAAATGCAGCCTGCATTTGTATCAGCTTTATCTGGCCTCTTAACCCAAAACTGGTCTCCTTCTCTCCAAATATAGTAGGAATAGTGATGGTGATGTCGATATCCTGGAGATTTTTCAAAACTTTGCCCACTCAACACCCCTGACTCTTCTGCCTGGGGCAGGAGTGAAAGCTGGGGTCAGGATACTCCCTGAGACTGATTTTCTCCCCTCACCTGAAGAGGACCCAGGTTGATGGAGGCATCCATTCCCTCCTGCCTCGTTGTTAGTTTCTGGCCCTGTAACATCACTGAGCTTCACTTAGTGCATTAATGCTTGTAGGAAAGAGGTTTTGGACCCAGCCCCACTGAGCCATCTAACCCCAGCTCTCATCTCCAATTTAATTTCTCTGTAGCGATAGTGTTAGTCGCTCAGTCATGTCTGATTCTCTGTGACCCCATGGACTGTACCTCTGTCCATGGAATTCTCCAGGCAAGAATACTAGAGTGGGTAGCTATTACATTTGCCAGGGGACCTTCCTGACTCAGGAATCATCGAACCCGAGTCTCCTGAATTGCAGGTAGATTCTTTACCATCTGAGCCACCAGGGAAGCCCTAATTTCACTGCCGTGTTAGTAAAATTTAAGAAGCATCTGTGTACACATGCAAAGTTAGAGCTGAGCTCTGGTTGCATTATTTTAATGTGTGTGTTTTTTTTTTAATGCCACCAGCCATGTTTATCCAGGTAGGGGATGGGGATGCCAATCCCCTAAGTACACAAACTTCAGTGANTCACTGCCGTGTTAGTAAAATTTAAGAAGCATCTGTGTACACATGCAAAGTTAGAGCTGAGCTCTGGTTGCATTATTTTAATGTGTGTGTTTTTTTTTTAATGCCACCAGCCATGTTTATCCAGGTAGGGGATGGGGATGCCAATCCCCTAAGTACACAAACTTCAGTGAGAAGTGACCAGGTTCATTACTTGCAGGGGGTAAATTCCCAAAAGGTAATCATCACACATCAAGAAACATTGATAAGAACCATCCTTTCTTATAGGACTTGCCACATACCCCTTATATGAGCACCAGAATGCTCTAGACAGTCTGGAGCTTCAAGGTGAGGCATTATGCCAACAGGTAAGGGTAGCAGAGGCCAACATTTATGTAGCCCTTCCATGTGCCAAGTACTACTCTGAATGTCTTATACATTTACTTCCTTTTTTTAATAATTTATTTATTCTTTGCTGTGCTGGGTCTTCATTGCTGCACGTGGGCTTTCTCAAGTTGCAGTGAGTAGGGCTTCTCTCTAGCTGCGGTACAGAGACTTCTCATTGCCGTGGCTTCCCTCGTTGCGGAACATGGGATCTAGGGTTCGAGGGCTTTAGTAACTGTAGAATGTGGGCTCAGCAGTTGTGGTTCTCGGGCTCTAGACCACAGGCTTAGTAGCTGTGGTCCACGGGCTTAGCTGCTCGGCAGCGTGTGGGATCTTCCCCAATCAGAGATCGAACCCATGTCCCCTGCACTGGCAGGCAGATTCTTTACTACTGAGCCACCAGGAAAGCCCTACATTTATTCTTTTAATCATCATAGCAGTCCTACAAGGTAACATTATTATTAACCTTCTGTTACAGATGGGAGGCTTGAGACAGAAATTCAGTAGCTCCCATTAAGTTGTTCCTTAGTGATGTACCAGGATTTGAAGTCAAGCATGGCAGGGACTCCAGGATCCCAGCTCCCTAACTAGGCTGTGATGTCTCCTGAGTAATTTGGGGTCTTATATCTGTACACAAAATGACCGAAGTGTCTCATCACAGCCGCCGCTCATCCACCTCAAGTGGGACTTGGGCCTATTCAGTGGATAATTATGGAACTCTGTCCAGCACACTAAAAAATCAGCCTAGGAAGACTTCCAAGCGACTTCTGCCATCCATCTGCATTTCTTATGGAAGAAACCAGAGGATACAAATTTGCATCATGTACCATTTATACCAAACACCTGCATTAACCCAACAGAGTTGGAAAAATAGCAAAATAGGAGAAGATCAAACTACAAATTTGCTACCACCTACCTGTGTGAGTGTGGTATGGGAAAGATTTAGCTTTCCCCTGCCACCATTTGGGCTGCTTGGAAGAAAAGGGCACTGAAGAGCAGAGGGCTCTGTTTTATCACCTTTTGGATGGATTGCCTGTCTTACTTGGAAAGACTGAGCTTAGAAAATGTTCTTTAGATTTGCAAAAATGAAACACTGGCTTCCACCTTCAAACGCTAATGTCACAGGCTGAAACAAGAGACACACAGTAGATTTCTTTTTCTCTTTGAAGGGAGATTAAAGAGCCAAGGGCAGCGAAGAAAAGGAGAACAAAGAAAAATCCAAGCGCATGACTTGAGTTTATAACAACTTGGTTTTCCTGTGTATTCACAAGAAGCCCTTCAATATGGAACCACCTTCCCAAGGTAACCAGGAGGAGAGTAACAATCATCTTCCAACTGCTATGTTGAAAGAAATTTGGAGATGACTAAGGGCTGGGAATGCTAATTGGAACAGCAAGCCAGGTAACCAGTTTCCAGCACCTTGTGGCCCTTTAAGAGTTTCACCCAGAGGAGGAAATAACAATCAACTGGTAAACGGATTACTTTCATGATCTCAAAGAAGGAGCAAATCTCCTACTTTAAGGAATGAGTTCCGGGAGCCTGTATTCAGGTTCTGACCTACAGTGAAGCCTTTTCCCCAAAATGATTGTGTTGAATTTCACCAATAGGCACAGTCCAAAGGAACATTGTTTAGGTCCACTAGTCTAACTGCTTCTTTGTAGCAACAATTCATTTTTCTGTCTTAACATTTCAGGCACTAAAAACCCAAATATGTGGAAAGTGATCGGCTGATTTGTGTCCTTCCTTCAAAGTTATGTGTTGAAGTCCG
>SJYA01000195.1:62429-86851 GCA_006410615.1 Neotragus moschatus
TCCAGCAGATGTTGGCAATTTGATCTCTGTTTCCTCTGCCTTTTCTAAATCCATCTTGAACATCTGGAAGTTCATGATTCACGTATTGCTAAAGCCTGGCTTGGAGAATTTTGAGCATTACTTTACTAGTGCGTGAGATGAGTACAACTATGATCAACCTAGAGAGCATATTGAAAAGCAGAGATATTACTTTGCCAACAAAGGTCCGTCTAGTCAAGGCTATGGTTTTTCCTGTGGTCATGTATGGATGTGAGAGTTGGACTGTGAAGAAAGCTGAGCGCTGAAGAATTGATGTTTTTGAACTGTGGTGTTGGAGAAGACTCTTGAGAGTCCCTTGGACTGCAAGGAGATCCAACCAGTCCATTCTGAAGGAGATCAGCCCTGGGATTTCTTTGGAAGGAATGATGCTAAAGCTGAAACTCCAATACTTTGGCCACCTCATGCAAAGAGTTACTCATTGGAAAAGACCCTGATGGTGGGAGGGATTGGGGGCAGGAGAAGAAGGGGACGACAGAGGATGAGATGGCCTGACGGCATCACTGACTCGATGGACATGAGTTTGAGTGAACTCTGGGAGTTGGTGATGGACAGGGAGGCAAGGTGTGCTGTGATTCATGGGGTCACAGAAAGTCGGAACTGAGGTGCTTAGATTGAGTTTCCCAGGTGGCTCAGTGGTAAAGAATCTACCTGTCAATGCAGGAGATGCAGGTTCAGTCCCTGAGTTGGAAAGATCCCCTGGAGAAGGAATGGAAACCCACTCCAGCATCCTTACTTGGGAAATCCCATGGAGAGAGGAGTCTGGTGGGCTACAGTCCAAGGAGTCGCAAAGAGCCGAACACAACTGGGTAAATAGACAAAAGTATGTAGATCAGCCTGTGCTATAGGCTGGATTGCATCCCCTCAAAATTCTGTGTTGTAGTCCTAACCCTCAGAAACTCAGAACATGACCTTGTTTGGAAGCAGAATTGTTGCAGATGTAATTAGTTAAGACAAGGTCAGACTAAAGTGGGGTGGCCCTTAATCCAACATGACTGGTGTCCTTATGCAAAGTGAACATGTGGACACAGAAACATGCATACAGGAAGGGCTCATTGTAATGATGAAGGCAGAATCAATCTATAGGCTGTGGGGATGCGGGCCACTAAAGTCACCAGCAAAGCCCAGAGGCTGAGGCAAGAGCTGGGACAGTCTTCCTCGAAGCTTCAGAAGGAGCCAGTCATGCCCACACCTTGACCTCAGACTTCTGGCCTCCATTCTGTGAGAGAGTGAGTTTCTGTGTTCTCAGCTCTCAGTCTCTGGTGCTTTGCTGTGGCCGCCCTAGGACTCGTACACAGTATATATGCTCTCAGTTGATTTGATTGTGATATCATGTACACGCTCAGCCCTATCCAACTCTTTGCAACTCCATGGACTGTAGCCCACAAGGATCCTCTGTCCATGGGATTCCCCAGGCAAGAATACTGGAGTGGGTTGCCATGACCTCTTCCAGGGGATCTCCCTGATTCAGGGATCAAACCCACGTCTCTTATGTCTCCTACAATGGCAGGTGGCTTCTTTACCACTGAGCCACCTGGGAAGCCCTGTAATATAATAATTGTCTTTATTAGGCTGGCCCCTTATGGCTTTGTCCTCTCTCCTTCCTTATAAGTTTAAGAGCAACAGTATCACTATGGATAAAAATAGGTTCTTCACATAAATGAAGTTAGTGAAATACATTGACCTGGCAAAGACAAGTATTTCCTCCTGAAAAGTGATGATGATCTGCTAATAAAAGACCAGTGTCTGCTTGGAGTCAAAGTTACTTGATGACAAAAACTGTGAATGAAGGAAGAAGTTGTCTGCAATTAAAAATGTGGAAGTCACTTCTTTGGGTCTTGCCTAATAGAATATTGGTCAAATCTTATTCATTATTAAACCTGTTCTAAATCAAAAGCATTTTATACAATTGTTTAGTTCCTAAGTTGTGTGTAGCCTGCCAGGCTCCTCTGTCCATGGGATTCTCCAGGCAAGCATACAAGAATGGGTTGCCATGCCCTTTTCCAGGGAATCTTCCCAACCCAGGGATCAAATCCACGTCTCTTATGTCTCCTGCATTGGTAGGCCAGTTCTTTAAAACTAGTGCTACCTGGAAAGCCAATATATATATGCCAGCAAATTTGGAAAAGTCAGCTGTGGCCACAGGCCTGGGAAAGGTCAACTTTCATTTCAATCCCAAAGAAAGGCAATGTCAAAGAATGTTCAAATTACTGCACAGTTGCACTCATCTCACATGCTGGCAAAGTCATGTTCAAAATTCTCCAAGTGAGGCTTCAACAGTATGTGAACCAATAACTTTCAGATGTTGGTTTCAAGCTGGATTTAGAAAAGGCAGGGGAACCAGAGATCGAATAGCCAACATCTGTTTGATCATAGAAGAAGCAAGAGAATTCCAGAAAAACATCTACTTTTGCTTTATTGACTATGTCAAAGCCTTTGACTGTGTGAATCACAACAACCTGGAAAATTCTTAGTGACGTAGAAATACCGGACCACCTGACCTGCCTCCTGAGAAAACTGTATGAAGGTCAAGAAGCAACGATTAGAACTGGACATGGAACAATGGACTGGTTCCAAATTGGGAAAGCAGTATGATTGCCAGGAGAAATATCGATAACCTCAGATATGCAGATGACCCCAAACTTATGGCAGAACGTGAAGAGGCACTAAAGAGCCTCCTGATATAAGTGAAAGAGGAGAGCAAAAAAGCTGACTTAAAACTCAACATTCAGACAACTAAGATCATGGCATCTGGTCCCATCACTTCATGGAAAATAGATGAGGAAATAATGGAAACAGTGAGAGGCTATTTTATTGGGCTTCAAAATCATTGCAGATGGTGACTGCAGTCATGAAATTAAAAAAGACGCTTGCTCCTTGGAAGAAAAGCTATGACAAACCTAGACAGCATATTAAAAAGCAGAGACATGGACAAAAATCCATCTAGTCAAAGCTATGGTTTTTCCAGTAGTCATGTATGGCTGTGAGGGTTGGACTATAAAGAAAGCTGAGCACCAAAGATGTGATGCTTTTGAACTGTGGTGTTGGAGAAGATGCTTGAGAGTCCCTTGGACTGCAAGGAGATCCAAACAGTCAGTCCTAAAGGAAATCAGTCCTGAATTTTCATTGGAAGGCCTGATGCTGAAGCTGAAGCTCCAGTACTTTGGCCACCTGATGCAAAGAACTGACTCATTGGAAAAGACCCTGGTGCTGGGAAAGATTGAAGGCAGGAGGAGAAGGGGATGACAGAGGATGAAATGGTTGGATAGCATCTCTGACTTGCTGGACATGAGTTTGAGCAAGTTCACGGAGTTGGTGATGGACAGGGAAGCCTGCAGTGCTGGAGTCCATGGGGCCACAAATAGACCCCATGGGACTTGACTGAATGACTGAACTGACTGATACATATATATATGTATATATCCACATATGTTCGTATGTGTGTTATGTATATACATTAATACAATGTGCAAAGCCTCTAATATGGTCTCATCCATGATATTAGGCAGAGCACAGTACATTTTTTGAAAAACAGCATGAAAGGGTAACATTGAGGCTTTACGGATGTCTCTGGGAGTACACCAGAAGACAATTGGGCTTGTTTTATAAAGTCCAAACAACGTAGAGTCCTCATTCTTCACTACAACCCCCAACACACACACATCGCTGCTGCCAGACAAACACTCCTCCATCATATTCCAAGTCCTCTAGACACTCCATCTCCAGTAGCCTAGGTCCTACTATTTCCTCTGCGAGAAGGATCCATCTTGTCTCCCAGTAGCTCCCCTCTATCAGAGCTCTCAGCAGCTCTCAGTTTTCTTTTCTGGGTTCGCTAACTTTGGGTTCACTTGGCCTGTGCCTCCCCAGGAAGCCTCAAGTCAGTAAATTCCTGTCCAACACAAGAGACTCCTCAGCAGGGGAGGCAAGGGGAGTGGGCGGCAATGACTTTTGATGCTTTTCCTTTTCCCTTGCCAAATGTTCAAAGTAAAAACTGCTGTCACCCTTTCAAAAAAAATGAAGTCAGATGTCTTGCAAGAAGCCCCAGGTCCTTCAGACTTTCAGGTATGACTCTGCCTGCTCAGGTATCAAGCTGGTTCACTGGACTCTCAGAAAAGCAGAGAATGAGAAGTCTAAGGAGTCCCTCAGAGGCAGAGCAGCCTGGTGTGGGTCTCCCCTGCTCCACCCCACAGCTCTGATCAGAGATTTCTGCTGTTTCACCCATGTTTTTAGGAGTAGGGGAGGTGTCTGATAAACACCATAGACTGATGACTTATGTAAGAGACATGAGTTTGATCCCTGGGCTGGGAAGATCCCCTGGAGAAGAAAATGGCAACCCAATCCAGTATTCTTGCCTGGAAAATTTGATGGGCAGAGGAGCTTGGCGGGCTACAGTCCATGAGGTCACAAAGAGTCAGACACAACTGAGCAACGAAGCAGTCAAGGGAGGCTTGAACACAGACATTTACTTCTCACAGTTCTGGAGACAGGAACTTCAAGATCAAAGCGCCATCAGGTCTGGCTTCTCTTGAGACCTCTCCCCATGGCTCGCGGGTGGCTTTCTCACCATCCTCACAGGGCCTCTTCACTGAACACGAGCATTCCTGGTGTCTCTCCCTCTTCTTATAAGGACATCAGTTCTTTAGGATTAGGGCCCCACCCTTACGACTTCACTTAACCTTAATAACCTCCCTAACCCACTCCAGTATTCTTGCCTGGGGAATCCCATGGACAGAGGAGCCTGGTGCGCTTCAGTCCACAGGGTTGCAAAGAGTCAGCCATGAACGAGCAGCTTAGCCCGGCACAGTAGAGCACACCCACCTCAAGCCCTTCTCTTGAATATGATCACATTGTGGGCTTAGAGCTTCACCTGATGAATTCTGGGAGGGCACATTTCAGTCCAAAGTGGGAAGGATGAAGGAGTAAGTGTGTCTCAGTCAGTTGTCTTCAGACACTTCCAGGATCAAGGGCAGTGGTGGAGCCTGTGACGTCTGAAGTAGAGGACCCACAAATGGGCAAATCAAAGAAATAAACCCCCCACTGGCCAAACACAACACAGCTGTTTTCAAGCTCTGCTATGGAATTTCTGGAAACTTTCAACATTAATTGAAAACTGCTTGGGCACGCATCCATGGCCCAGCTAGTGTTCACTTGTTCTGCCTTTGCTTTCTGTTGGGTGATGAGAATTCTGTTTGCTTTGGGATGAGGGGCAGAGAGAGAGCTGTACACCTTCGGTTCCTTCAGATGGACACAGAGTTTCAGAAGGTAAGGCATGTGTGTCAAGTTCCTTCAACATTTACTTCTGGCCTTTAATTTCCACATATAGAGTAGAAAGAACTCCTTTCTACAGCCTGAACTAAAAGCTCAGTCGATAGATGTTTGCATCTATAAGAAATCAGGCACGTGGCTAATATGCCAGATTTGTTGTTGTTTCTGTTTCCTAGCTAAGTTGTGCTTGACTCTTTGTGACCCCATGGATTGTAGCTCACCAGAGTCCTCTGTCCGTGGGATTTCCCAGGCAAGAATACGGAAGTGGGTTGCCATTTCCTCCTCCAGGGGATCTTCCGGACCCAGGGATCGAACCCTTGTCTCCTGCATTTACAGGTGGATTCTTTACCAGTGAGCCACCTGGGAAGCCCCAAAATGCCAGACAGATGTTACCAAATTCTTAACTCCTCAGATCCCCAGTCAGATGGCAAGTAGGTTTCATGCCACATGCCTATTCTGGTCCACTGGCTATGACTGCCTGGAGTCCTGTGCTGGAAAGGCTCTGAAGTTTCAGATCGAACTAATAAATACAGTGCTCTCATCAATCAACTGCATCTATCAGGGATGACAGACAGAAGCAGGGCTTTGAGGCACCAGAATATGAAAGCCTAGGGAATTAGCAGCTTGTCTGGGACACTCTTGTCTTGGATAAGATCCAGCGTGGCATCAGCCAGACAAATCCTTCACTTTGTAGGTGCAACAAAGGGGAGAGTGCTCTGCGGTGCTTTATGGGGCTAATAAGCACACAGAGACACCGAAAAAAAAAAACCTAAATTATTTCTTTGGGATTGGAAGAAAAATCAAGATCATGTGAAATAAAAGTAGCATACATACTCTACGATTTTAATATGAAATCCAAAGAAACACATGTGTATCAAGTGTGGTGTTTTTTTGTTTTTTTTTTTTTTTTGGTTTGTTCAGGAAGTTGGTGATTCGTTTTACAGTTTTGATTTAAAAAGAAAATCTCTGTAATAATCTTGCTGATTTTTTCCTCTTAAAATAAGCAATATTCTGTGGGAAAAGGCCAACCTTTCTTGGCACTACCTCTTTCTTCTGGAGATTATTAATTTCTTTTTAATAGACCTCATACTGCAAAATCAAATTTTTATATCACAAAGGGATTTACATTTATCTTGGACTGCATACTCTTCATCGTCTATCAAACTGAATCTAAGTTTCTAATTGAAATAATTTTTCAAGTGTTGAGCAATAAAAAGGCAATAAGTGATAGGTTTAAATTATTTATTCATCTTATTTATAATTAATTCGGTTTTGTTCCTTGCTGCACAGTGAGGCTAACTCAATGTGTTTGATTTTCAAATCTTTCCTATCATTAGGCAACAACAGAAATAGCTGTTTTTTCCTGCCCTTCTTGTGTTTCATTGGTCCCAGGGGACCGAGGCTACATCAGTTTAAATCACAGTTAAATTTAACACATTAACTTTGTTTTACAACATAGTGCTCCAAAAAGAGATTCATAAATAGATTAGGCCTATTTTTAATCAAATTTAAAAAAAATTTACCCACCTGGTAAGATGAATTATTGTATTAACAAAGATCTCATTCTTCATCATTTAAGGACTGTGTATGCTTTGGTCTGTATTCTTACTTGAGTTAAGACTGATAAGATTAATATACCTTTCATATGTATTGCATAGTAGATCCCCAACTAGTTGACACCCCTAGCAGGTGGCACTAGTGGTAAAGAACCCACCTGCCAATGCAGGAGACTTAAGAGACGTGGGTTCAGTCCCTGCATTGGGAAGATCCCCTGGAAAAGTAAATGGCAACCCACTCTACTCTTCTTGCCTGAGAGATCCCATGGACAAAGGAGCCTGGTGGGCTACAGTCCACAGGGTCACACAGAGTAGGATACGGCTGAAGTGACTGAACATGTAACTAATTGATCTGGTTAACTGGTTTAAATATTATCTAAAACTCTTTTTCCAACATCTCTATCTGGATATCTCTCTTGCAGCACAAACTCAGTACCAAACTGAATGCATCTTTTCCTCCCACCTAACCCCCTGCCTGCTCAAGTTTCCTCTTTCTGATTATGGCATCATGATCACCTTCAGCATTCTAAGGCCACTGGTTACTCTCTGCTCCCGAATACACATACTGTCCTAGCCTTGTTCATTCCACTATCGCTCCATATAACACCCTGATAATCTCTTCCTCCACCAAGTTCCCAGCCACTGGACAACCCTAAGCCAATACATGTACACACTACTCACTCTTTCCCCCTAATGCCAAGGGATGCATCTGCTCTGCTCACAAACCTATAAAGTTACTCTTTGACTCAATGGATATGCTCGAGCTTCCCAGATTCCCATTTATTCAGGCTGCATCCTATCTCTGCAGCTTCATCCACTACTGCTGCTGCTGCTAAGTCGCTTCAGTCGTGTCTGACTCTGTGCGACCCCATAGACGGCAGCCCACCAAGCTCCCCCGTCCCTGGGATTCTGCAGACAAGAACACTGGAGTGGGTTGCCATCTCCTTCTCCAATGCATGAAACTGAAAAGTGAAAGTTAAGTCGCTCAGTCGTGTCTAACTCTCAGCAACCCCGTGGGCTGCAGCCTACCAGGCTCCTCTGCCCATGGGATTTTCCAGGCAAGAATACTGGAGTGGGGTGCCATTGCTTTCTCTGAGCTTCGTACCCTAGTACTTGGTAATTGGATAGTGATGAACCAATAGTGACGAACCAGGGCTTACATGTAAGGGATCCTCCTAAGACCTTATTCAACAGTAAGCCCCTTGATATACACCAAGTATATTTTTGCTGCTCACACAATGTCTGATATACTTGGATACTCAAATATCTGTAGAATACATGATCAAAGAGTGGGTCAAAAACAAAATACAGAGAATAGAATAATCAAGTAACGTGAAACTCAAGCCAAAAACACAGGCCGTATGATGGCCAGGAAGATTCAGCCACTGCCTAGAATGATTCAGAAATAACTGACTGCGTCCATAACCTAGACCGGCATACAAGCAAGTGCCTAAGTGACAGCACTTCAAGTGATCGGATTGCTTGGTCCACAGTGGGCCTCCACAAGCTCCAGGTGTCCCAGCAGGAAAGGATAGGGACTTTCTTTGGCCTGGAAGATACAGTAACTTGACCACGAGGATCAGGGTGAGGTATAAGAACAAAATCAATATCAAGTATGATTACAAACATTTACTGAGCCTCTCTTATGAGAGGTGCCATTCCTATCCACCTCAGCTTATTCAGTCATGAAAACAACCCTCTGAAGGTAACAAGAGTACACAGCTGCTGAGTGGCTTCTAAGAGGCTGTTCTTATCCTAACACTTCAGCTCCTCTCCTGTAGGGGATGATACTTCCCCATCTGTCCCCTTGTGGGAGGAGCCAGCTGCCCTGTCTACTGACATCAGGCTTGGAGAGGTGACACGCTATGGCCGATAATGGCAAGTGAGCAGGCGTGAAGTATGCAAATCCAAGCAGAAGTTTTAGAAGGTTCCCAAAAGGTCTGGGGGAAATAGCCTGCCCCAAGAAACACTGCCTTTAGGTGGGCCCTGGGGGAGCAGAGCTGTAGCCAACATTTCATCCTGACACACCATGCAAGACTTTAGGGTCCATGGTTATTACTCAGAACTTAGCAATGGCCGAGCCAGGATTCACAGCCAGAGCCTACATGTTCATCCATCACAATCTTCTGTCCTCTTAAGCATATGCCCTATTATAAGATACCCCAAGTCTGCTTCTGTTGGGCTTTGTCCCCTCCTTCCTGCAAGTTCGGTCCTGCAAGTTCTGGAAGTTGGTTAGATGTGCAGAATCTCAGCCCACCACTCCAGGATCTGTATTTTTTCAGAATCAGTACATATGAGATGTGCTGGTTTAACCCTTCTGCATGACTATCTAGCTTAATGGCAGGACAAGGTCAAGGGCCATGAACTGGAAATGCACAAGCATCTACTTGTTTTTCTAGGAATTAGATGGGGAGGACCTATGTGTTGTACTATCATTATTGTAAGACTTTCTAGGACTTGCTCTAGACACTACATAATGCCCTTTGGTGGAGCAGCTCACACTCACTGCTGGCTATACTGAGCTCTTGTTCACAACCCAGTGGCTTGTTTACTGAACAAATAAACATTAGATCCTATCAGTCCTCATTAGTGGCTGTCAGCATGTGAAAAAAATGACATACCACACTTTTCTTTTCTCTCCTGTTCCAAGATCCCATTATTGGTTTATTACCCTTTTGATGAACGACAGTGATCATTACCATAACAGTAAACACCATAGCTTCCCAAACACAGAGCTATCGTCATAAAAGTAGAGGAGTATAGCCCATACCCCAGAGAAGGCAACGGCGCCCCACTCTAGTACTCCTGCCTGGAAAATCCCATGGATGGAGGAGCCTGATAGGCTGCAGTCCACGGGATCGCTAGGAGTCGGACACGACTGAGTGACTTCACTTTCACTTTTCACTTTCATGCACTGGAGAAGGAAATGGCAACCCACTCCAGGGTTCTTGCCTGGAGAATCCCAGGGACAGCGGAGCCTGGTGGGCTGCTGTCTATGGGGTCGCACAGAGTCGGACACGACTGAAACGACTTAGCAGCAGCAACAGCATAGCCCATACCCAGTGCTGCAGAACTCAGTATCATGGTCTCCTCTCCACATGGCCCTAAAACCAGTCACCGTGAGCAAGAGTATCCAAGTAGACATGGAAATGAGTAATGACCTTTCAAGATGGTGGATAATTCAGGTGGAACAACTACCCACACATCTGAGACAGTTTGTCCCCTGTGAAAGCTAAGGTTTTTGACAGGCTGGTTTATGAATAAATTCATGACATGAGACATTTCCAAAATGTCTGTGAAGAACCGTTTCAAAATGAAGTCATCAAAATTACTGCAAAATGTATACTTTAAATTCAAACAGCCGGGGGAAAGAGTGTGCTTGTTATGTAGAATTCATTAACAGTATTTCAGAGTGCAGCCTCTATAAACATTTGTTTAGGATTGCTTTTATGCAATTGTTTGGAACATAAGCAGAGAAAGAGCTGAATGGGAAATTCCGGAAGCCCAGAGCTTGTTCAACTTGTTTTTCTTTCCTGCCTTGTTAGAAAGAAATCATTTCTTTTTCCTCAAATTTTAGTGCAATTGGAAGAATCTGATTTTTTTCTAATTTATCAGTTTATGTTCTTGAGAGTACAGAACGTCACTTTAATGTGGGAACTGAGAGTCATACACTGAGACTTTCTCTCTCATTATCATGCAGGGGAAAAAAGACCCTTTATGATATGCAAATGACTCTTCATAGGTATCTAATTCACTTATAAATATGTGCACATTCGCAAACTCACATTATACTGCTCCTTCTGTATTTATCAGCCTGGAGCTGCTTAAGGATGAGATTATATGGTCAAACAATCAAATTAGCCAATTGAGGAGTTTTAGGTCAAAAATATGCTAAAGGGGAAAGAAACTATTTTTAACATAGGTATGAACTGAGTGGCTGGTTAAGGATTAGAAATATTATGGCTGCACCACAAAGAAGAAATGCTGTATTTGATCTAAAAGGAGAAGCTGATTAAAATCTAAATAAATTTACATTTAAAAAAATCTAGTATAACATCAGAATTGAAGAAAATCAATTTGTAAATAATAGAGAATAGAAATCACCATAGATGCACCCAAAAAGGAAAGGCAAATACTTTACATAAAATTTAGTAATATTTATATTCCAAAGAGGTGTCCCATAAACAAAATTAAAATGCAATGAGTTTCAAAATTTTACATCCTGTGAAAAAACTAATAACCTTAATATACAACAACAACAAAAAGATGGTAAAGTTATTTTTCAAATAACATAGCAAAAAAAAAAAAAGGAAATGGGCAAAGCACATGGATAGGCAACGATAAAATTCCAAAAATAACCTAAGTGCACAACAGGGGGATTGGCTAATAAATTGTGGACATGTATTTACATATAATAAAACAGAATGCTATGTGAGTGTTGGAGTATAAAGAAAGCTGAGCACCGAAGAATTGATGCTTTTGAACTGCGGTGTTGGAGAAGGCTCTTGAGAGTCCCTTGGACTGCAAGGAGATCCAACCAGTCCATCCTAAAGGAAATAAGTTCTGAATATTCATTGGAAGGACTGATGCTGAAGCTGAAACTCCAACACTCTGGCCATCTGATGTGAAGAACTGACTCATTTGAAAAGACTCTGATGCTGGGAAAGATTGAAGGTGGGAGGAGAAGGGGATGACAGGATAAGATGGTTGGATGGCACCACCGACTCAATGAACATCAGTCTGAGCATACTCTGGGAGGTGGTGATGGACAGGGAGGCCTGGCATGCTGCAGTCCATGGAGTCACAAAGAGTCGGACACAACTGAGTGAGTGAACTGAACTGAACCATTAAAAAATTTTAGAAGAATACATATTGATGTCAGAAAATGTTCAGAAAACAGTAAAAAAAAAAAAAATCAGATAAGATGAATATTTAAAAGCGATATCCCAAAATATTAACAGTATGTATCTCTGCTGCTACTGCTGCTGCTAAGTCGCTTCAGTCGTGTCTGACTCTGTGCGACCCCATAGACGGCAGCCCACCAGGCTCCCTGTCCCTGGGATTCTCCAGGCAAGAACACTGGAGTGGGTTGGCATTTCCTTCTCCAATGCATGAAAGTTGAGATTAGGTCCCAACGTAAACCCAAAAGTTGCTGGGGCTGGTATGGGTGAAGATGAGGGCAAAAAGGACCCCGCTCTGTTTCTACATTGTAGAACTACAAGTGTTTTCCTGTCTTTTTGACTTGTGCACAAATATTTAACAAAATTTACATTCATTTTATGTTTTTTTTCAATTTGAAAAATGATAACAAACACTGTGAAAAAATTTTAAGGGTTTAAAACTGGAACCGTTTAGAGAAAAGAGTTTAGCTAAGTGCAAGAGATATTCTTCTCAATCTTATAAAGTTATAGCCTAAGCCATTGAGGTATGTTGCTTTCAAGAGTAAAGTGAGATGGTATCTTAGCAGAGTGTCTTTACCTTAGGCTGACATTTATCAGGAGCTGTGTTTGTAGGCAAAGGAAAATGTTGATTCACAAATATGAGGAGAAAGCTGGACCAGTAGGAGGTTCCTTGTGCTTCATTCAGAGTCTGTGTTTACCACATCAGCGACAGTCTTGCCAGAACAGCTGCTCTGTTCTGGACTGAGCTGCTTGACAGGCCCAGACTGCTGGGTTTTAGATTGGGTGGTACCCCCTCACTAACTGATTCTACACTGTCAGTAGGTTGAGATGGGAGCTAACACATCAACTCAAGGTTACTGCATGCATCATCCCCCCATCCTCTCATATAAAAACCAACCATCAGGGTAACTGATCAGTAAAACACAAGGAAAACAAGCTCAAAATAAACTACCCTACAATATCAGTGTCTTATTACTGTCATGACCTAACACAAATTTGGTGACTTAAAACAACTCAAATATATTCTCTTATAGTTCTAGAGACCAGAAGTCTAAGACTCCTTTCATAGGACTAAAGTCAAGGTGTCAGCAGACCCAAGCTTTCTCTGGAGGCTCCATGGGGTGGGTGTAGGGGGCAGGCAGCAATCTATCTCCTTGAACTTTTCAGCTTCTTGGGGCTGCTAACATTCCTTGGCTTGTGATCCCTTCCTTGCATCACTCCAATCTTTTGCTTTGTCATCACATATCCCACTGCCCTACTGGTCTCCCCACCCACTCTCAGAAGGAGCTATTAGGTTTGATGTATCAAACCTAATAGACAGTCCAGGAGAATTTCTCCACGTCCAGAGCCTTCATTTAAATACATTTGCAAAGAGTAGTTCTATTCCTGGGTTTCCTCCATGGCTCAGCAGTAAAGAATCTGCCTACAGGAGCCACAGGAGACTCGGGTTAGATTCCCTAGGTTAGAAAAATCCCCTGGAGGAGGGCATGGCAACCCACTGCAGTATTCTTGCCTGGAGAATCTCATGGACACAGGACCCTGGCGGGCTATAGTCCATAGGGTCACAAAGAGTCAGACAGGACTCAAGTGACTTAGCACAGTACAGTTCTATCCCTAGTTTTTTAAGGAATCTCTATACTGAAAATCCCATGGACAGAGGAGCCTGGTAGGCTGTAGTCCATGGGGTCACTAAGAGTCAGACACAACTGAGCGACTTCACTTTCACCTTTCACTTTGATGCATTGGAGAAGGAAATGGCAACCCACTTCAGTGTTCTTGCCTGGAGAATCCCAGGGATGGGGGAGCCTGGTGGGCTGCCGTCTATGGGGTCGCACAGAGTCGGACATGACTGAAGTGACTTAGCAGCAGCAGCAGCAGCATAGTGTTCTTCATTGTGGCTGTATCAATTTACATTCCCATCAACAGTGCAAAAGGTTCCCTTTTCTGCACATCTCCAGCATTTATTGTTTGTAGACTTTTTCATGATGGCCATTCTGACCGGTGTGAGGTGACTCCTCATTGCAGTTTAGATTTGCATTTCTCTAATAATGAGCCATGTTGAGCATCTTTTCATGTGTTTATTAGCCATCTGTACCTTGAGGAAACCATAATTGAAAAAGACACATGTACCCCAATGTTCATTACAGCACTATTTATAATATCTAGAACACGGAAGCAACCTAAGTATCCATCGAGAGAGGAACTGATAAAGAAGGTGTGGTATGTATCCATAATGGAATATCAGCCATAAAAGGGAACATATTTGAGTCAATCCTAATTAGCTGGATGAACCTAGCACCTATTGTAAAGAGTGAAGTAAGTCAGAAAGAGAAAAACAAATATTGTGTATTAATGCGTGTATATATATATGTGTGGAATCTAGAAGGATGGATGAAACTATTTGCAGGGTAGTATGGATGTGAGAGTTGGACTGTGAAGAAAGCTGAGCACCGAAGAATTGATGCTTTTGAACTGTGGTGTTGGAGAAGACTCTTGAGAGTTCCTTGAACTGCAAGGAGATCCAACCAGTCCATCCTAAAGGAGATCAGTCCTGGGTGTTCATTGGAAGGACTGATGCTGAAGCTGAAACTCCAATACTTTGGCCACCTCATGCAAAGAGTTGACTCATTGGAAAAGACTCTGATGCTGGAAGGGATTGGGGGCAGGAGGAGAAGGGGACGACAGAGGATGAGATGGCTGGATGGCATCACCAATTCGATGGGCATGAGTTTGGTTGAACTCCGGGAGTTGGTGATGCACAAGGAGGCCTGGCATGGTGTGATTCATGGGGTCACAAAGAGTCGGATACGACTGAGGGACTGAACTGAACTGAACTGAACTGAATAGAGATACAGACTAGTGGACATAGTGGAGGAAGGAGAAGTTGGGATGAATTGAGAGAGTGACATGGAAATAAATATATCATCATATGTAAAATAGATAACCAGTGGGAATTTGCTGTATGATGTAGAGAGCTCAAACCTGGTGCTCCGTGACATCATAGAGGGATGGGATGGGGTGGGGCGTGGGAGGGAGGTTCAGGAGGGCGGGGACATATGTATGCCTATGGTTGATTCATGTTGATGTATGGCAGAAACCATCACAATATTGTAAAGCAACCATCCCCCAATTAAAAATGAATAAAAAATAAATACATACATTTGCAAAATCTCTTTGGCCACATAAGAAAATATTCAGAGGCTCTGGGCATGAAGAAGTCCCAGCCCACAGAATTCCTCTTCTTCGAGCAGCAATTCAGTACATTTTTATTGATGTTTTAAAGTCCTGACACACTACGATTATCTTCAGAAGCACTAAATTGAAAGTAAGTCAGATAAGTGGGCTTATGAGAGGAAAAGAAATACTCGTTCTCGAACTTCCTGTTGTTTCCCCAAGTCTCCAAGAAGGGATGCGCAGCTGAAAACACGTATGTTTTTAAGAACAATCACAGCACAACTGCCATCTGGCAGACACAGATGTGATCAGTGGCTCCTGCTTAAAAACTGCAAATGACGCCTTTGCCTCCGTGTGGCCTGTGTCTGCCAAGAAGGCAGTGAAAGGAAGAGAACACCCCTGTCGAGTGTGCCACCCCGATCGCCCACCCCAGGCCCGAGAAAACAACAGAGAGTGACTACAGCCGTCAGTGGAGGTGACTGAAAATCTTTAAAGGCAAACATGGGGCCTTCAGGTTCCTTAATGCAGCAGGGTCATGCGACAAGGCTGATCACCCCCAAGACGGAGATGTCCCTACCACTGCCACACCCACAAGTGACTCACAGCGGGCCTCCAGGCTGCCCCTTCTCTTTCTTCTCATCATCTAGAAAGGTGACACATTTGTGTGTCTGCGATCATGAAACCACTGAGTTGTTTGGGGAGTTGGCAATTACTAGTGTAACTACTTACTGAAATGAAACATAAGACAAAAACACTGAACTCTGACTTGGAGAGATTGGGAAGGAAGGGGGAGAGGCAGGGGAGAATGGAAGCCCGTATCTGGACCCTTCAGTTTCCCTGGAGAAAACCACACAGCTGGGAGGATCTGTGTCACAGCAAACACGGGGGCCAGGCTTCCCGGTGGCTCAGCGGTACAGAATCTGCCTGCAATGCAGGAGACCCAGGTTCAATCCCTGGGTTGGGAAGATTCCCTGGAGAAGGAAATAGCATCCCACTCCAATATTCATGCCTGGGAAATACCATGGACAGAGAGGCCTGGTGGGCTACAATCCATGGGGTCACAAGAGTCAGACACAACTTAGTGACTAAACCACCACCACACACAGGCACTTACCTACCCAGTCTCCATCCCAGTAAAGGTCATGGTCTTCTCACCTTTTCTAACCTCCCAAGCCTCGGGCCCCTCACTCTCAGGAGCCAGTCTGCCCTCCCTCTTTAGAAAAAGGAGGAGAAAAGAGTGAAAAAATGCCTTTACTCATCTCACCACCACCACCAAGTCTCCAAACACTCCAAGATCAGGCCCCTCCTTCCCTCACTTGGGTTGGGATGGAGACAATGACGTGTTACACGAGGCCCTCCTCCAGCTCTGTCCACAGCGACATGGGGCGTGAAGATCAGAGTGTGGAGGTGGCCTTGCTGATGCTGAGTCTGGTTCAGAGTCAGAAAAGCCCAAAGTCTGCCAACCTCCTTTAAACGGAAGCACAGAGGCTCTTCTACCTGAGGGTGAGAAAGCCTGGGGATGAGGTTCTGCAGGGGAGTGAGGCTTCTTCCACTCCAGCCTTTCTCCTGCTACCTGATCCCTCCTGGGTCCCTGTCTACTCAGTGGTCACCGATTCTCACCATTTCCATATGCTCTGACCCCTCACTGAGCAGGGCTCCCCCTGGATCCCATCACCTCCTGCTACTGACCCATTTCTCCCCATTCCCAGTAAACCTGCACTGAGGAGACGCCAGCATCAGGCTGGTCTCTTCTTCCCCAGTTGCTCACCTCTCACCCCAAGGTACTTCCTGCCCCCATCCTCTTAACATTTTACCACTGATGGCCATTGCTTCTCATTTTCCTTTTCTAAGTCATATTTCTGGGCTGGATC
This sequence comes from Neotragus moschatus, assembly GCA_006410615.1. Lineage (NCBI taxonomy): Eukaryota > Metazoa > Chordata > Mammalia > Artiodactyla > Bovidae > Neotragus > Neotragus moschatus. The sequence goes on from SJYA01000195.1 coordinate 79,233, forward strand.
CAAAAATATTGGTGTTCTCCGGGATTCTCACTCGGGCTCTTCTCTCATCTTACTATACACTTGCTCTTAGAGGTGCTGGCTACACCCTGGCCCAGATGACGGTATATTAGGTGTATCAACTGGCTCTCCACCAGCTTGACCCAAGCCTGTGCTCTGAGCTCAACATCTACTCTTCCACTCAGATGCATTCACAGCATCTCAGACTGACCAGGGCCACACCTGAGCCTATGCTTTCTCCTCGCTTGCCCCTGAACTGCTCCAACTCCAGTGGCCCCTGCATCAGGGAAAAGCACATCCACCCAGCCTTGCACACTAGACTCCTTCAAACACACCTCAAATTGGCTCCCTTTCCCCAGCTGCACCACTTGGCAGTCCAAGCTCCCATCCTTTCTCCTGGGAGTGGTAATGACCTCCTAATGGCCTTCAAGAACCCCATCTCGCTCCCCTCAAATCCATTTTCTACTCTGATACCTCCTTATCTCCCGAAAATAACATGATCACATGACTCCTTTGCTTACATACTTTAATAACTGCCCAAAGGCTTTTGAACAAAACTCAGCCTTAACTTGAGCCAGCCAGCTCTCTCTAGCGGGCCCCCATCTACTTCTCCAGCCCTGTCTCTGCCATTCTTCTTTCTCTGGGATGATCCCTTCTGCTGGCTCGTCCACCTCCCCTGTTCACCCTGTTTCCTGGCCTGTGAGGCTGACCAGTCCTGAGGGCATCACCAAGCTGCCCACACCCTCTGACTTCTGCGGGCTCAGGGCACTGGGAGCCCCCGCAGAAGATCCGATGAAGGGAGGAGAGCCGAGGCAGTCACTGACCCCTGGCTCATCTCCTGATGGGTTTCCTTAGCTTGCCTCATTTGCCAACCAAACATCACTCCTCCTGGGAAGTGGGCCTCTCCTTCCAGGTGCTGGGACCCACTGCATCCTCGCCTGAGCCCACCAGGCTCATGGACAGTGACAAGGCAATCATCGCAGGACTCGGGGCACTGCCCAGCCTTTGTGCTGTCTTGACATCAGCCCACACCTTCAAAAACAGTGCCTTTATTACACACTCCTGGCATTTTCTCACCCGTGAGCACCATCTACCTCCTGTAGGGATTCTGCCCGGTGTATCTTCATCCTCAGTGACCTTTTCTCCAAACATGCAGCCTCGCCACAAGTGAGGCTGGTCCTTGTGCTCCATCTGACCCACAGGCTTGACTAAATGCTCCACCATGCACTCCCAGTATGCAATCTCCTCTGCCAGTGACACACTCCACACCACTGCCATTACTGATGTATCTCTTTAATTAACTCCACAAAGACAGGGACCATGTTGGTGGCACCCGATTCCTCCAGTGCCGGGCACCCAGCAGATGCTCAGTCCGTACACATTGACCAGCACACCCTCATTTCTCCAAGTCTGAGATCAAACCCAGTCAATCCCAAAGAAAATCAATCCTGAATATTCACTGGAAGGACTGATGCTATAGCTAAAGCTCCAATACTTTGGCCACCTGATACGAACAGCTGACTCATTGGAAAAGACCCTGATGCTGGATACTGTGAAAGATTGAGGGCAGGAGGACAAGGGGGTAACAAAGGATGAGATGGTTGGTTGGCACCACCAACTCAATGGACAAGAGCTTGAGCAAACTTGGGAGATGGTGAAGGACAGGGAAGCCTGGTGTGCTTCAGTCCATGGGTTGCAAAGAGCTGGACACAACTTAGTGACTAAACAAAAACATACTCATTTCTCCAAGTTTACCTAGTGGGTAACCTAATTGATATTGAAAGTTGCCTTCTAGCTTGCATATTACACATGTATAATTGCTACACAAATAGCTTTGGATGACCTTGGGTAAAAAGTGACATCATTCATTTCCAAATCCCAGAGGTAGTCAAAACTCATCCGTCACTTTGACAGTCATGAAGTCCAAAAATTTTATGAGTGCTAGGATATGTATAAATAGATTTGAGGGCTAGATTCCAATTAGTTTCATCTTCATGAGAAATTAGTCTTGCATAGCAGACCCAAAGTAATATATAATGAAAAGCATTATAAATATTTGATTAGTGGTTTATTATTATTGAACTCTGTTGACCATATAACTCGATGGTGTCCAAATTCCTTTATATATGAAAAAGTCTATGTCCTACAAGCCTGTAGTCCAAACACAGGTTCTCATACCTGCCTCCTTCCAGGTCGGCCTTCTGAGCCTTTTGATGGCTACTAGGGAACTGGTTCTTGTCCTTGATCTTTTTTTCCTTTTCCATTTTTTTTTTTTCATTTTTATTGGGATATAGTTGACTTATAGTTCTGTGCTATGTCCTTGGTTTTTTGATTACTCTTAACTACTGTCAACCTAATCTCAGGTTCTTGGTCCTCCCACCCTCACACTCTCTGGGGGACAGTTCTCCTGTGCACACCCCTTGGAAAGTTTCAGTCCTCTCCCTAGACCAGAGGTGTGGGATGGAGGAGTTTGGAGGGAGACTCAAGAAGGAGGGAGATATGTATACATATAGCTATTCACTTCATTGTACAGCAGAAACTAACACAACATTGTAAAGCAACTATATCCCGCTTTTTAAAAATAGGAAAAAATAAGCAAAAGATTTGAAGGGATATCTACCTAAAATATATATATATAAATAGCTAGTAAGCACATGAAAAGATATTCAACAGTATGTCTTTAGGGAAATGCAAATTAAAACCACCCTGAGATACCATTTCACACCCATAGAATGGCTGTAACAGATAAGATAAACAGTATCCATGTTGACAAGGATGTGGAGACATTGAAATCCTTACAACACAGCTGGTGGGAATGTAAAATGGTGCATCTATTTTGGAAACAGTTTGATGGCTTCTTAAAAAGGTGCACATAAGCTTACCACATGACGCAGCATGTCTGCTCCTCGGTACCGACCCAAGAGAAATGAAAATACATCTCCACACAAAAACTTGTACACAGATTTTCATAGCAGTATTATTCATAGCCAAAAGCGGAAACCATCCAAATGTCCATCAACTGGAGAGTGAGTAAACAACGTGTGGTTCATCCGTATGATAGAATATATTTGGCAATAGAAAGGAATGAAGGATTGATGTGTGCTACAGCAGAGAGGAACTTTAGAAACACTATCGTTTGTGAGAGAAACCAGTCAGTAGATCATATATTGTGTGAAATACACAGAAAAGACCTCTCTATAAAAGCAGGAGAGTAGAATTCACAAACATAGAAAACAAACTTATGGTTACCAAAGGGAAGGAGGAGACGGATAAATTAGGAGTTGAGGATTAACATATACACACGATGATACATAAAACAGATTAACAACAAGGAACTACCGTATAGCACAGGGAACTGTATCCAATATCCTGTGATAACCTGTAATAATAGAGGCAACAGAGGATAGATGGTTGGATGGCATCACCAACTGAGTGGACCTGAGTCTGAGCAAACTGCAGGAGATAGTGAAGGACAGGGAAGCCTGGAGTGCTGAAGCTCATGGGGGTGGCAAAGAGTCAGCTATGATTTAGCAACTGAACAACAACAACCTATAATGGAAAATAATATATATATATTTATTATATATGTGTGATACACATATAAATAAGTGAAACACTTTGAAACACAACACCTGAAACTAACACAACATTGTAAATCAGCTATACTTCAATAACGAATGTTTTCAATTAAAAAAAAAAAAAGTTGAGTAGAGGTTGTTGCCCAAGTCTGGGGTCTGAGGGTGGGGAGGGGGACTGAATGCAAATAAACATGAGAAATACTTTTGGGTGGTGGAGAAATGTTTTGCTAAAATATTTCTAAAGCTGGACTGTGGTGGTATTTGTACAACTCTGTAAACTTACTAAAAATCAGTGAATTGTACTTGAAACAAGAGAGTCATGTACTATGTAAATTATGCCTCAAAAAAAGATGCTAACAATATAATTAAATTAAAATACAATTAAAAAGTAGATAAACAGCCAATAAAAGGAGCCTTGTGATTACCCAGTACAGACCCCCACCTCGCCTTGGCCTATAGTCAACTGACGCGTGTTTGTGTCCCCATTGAGACTGGTGCTTCTTGCCATCTGGCATTTTCATTTTTGCTATATCCACAGCAGAGTCTCTTGACTACAGTGAGCACACAATAATTATTTGTTGAATTGAACTCCAGTGAAAGTTTAAAAAGGCATTTTTCTGGACATCAAAAGAATGCTTTAAAAAAAAAAAGTTTTCACAAAATGCTTCCCCTCAGCCTCTCCATGTAGGTGATGCAGGAAAGTGTGATGATGTGGGTGTGAGAAGCAGATATGACATTTAGCTAAAGACCCAGCAAGTCTGTCTTTGGGGGGAAAAACACAGCAGCAGTGCATGCGCGTCGCTTCCTCATTTCCAGCCAGATGATGGTGGCACTCCAGAAGGGGCAGCCATCCGTCCCCACTCCACAACGCCAGAGGCTGCTGGCTCTTCTGCTAAAACTGTCAGATTACACCCCACATGGCTGAGCATGTGGACAAAGAAGACAGCTGAAGCTGCTTTTAAGTTTAGTCTAAGTGTTACTGTGCTTCTGCTCGAGGGACACGGAAGAACAGAGAATGCCACTCAGGAACTTGTGATGGGTCCTGATGAAGCTGGGGCTGGACCCATCACAAGTCCCTGAGTGGGACTGCACACCCCCGGGACTGCACCCAGGGGGGTTTGCTGTTGTTCAGTCACTAAGTCATGTCCGACTATTTGCGACCCCATGGACTGCAGCCTACCAGGTCCCTCTGTCCATGGGATTCTAGAGAATACTGGAGTGGGCTGCCATTTCCTTCTCCACGCAACTTTACTGACCCAGGGATCAAACTGTGTCTCTTGCATCCTGGATGGTCTCCTGTATTGCAGGCAGATGCTGTAAGCTGAGCCACAGGGAAGCCCAAGGTTGATCATCTTGACTCCTAAGTACCACCCTATTACCTCACCAGCAATCCATCAGAAGAATGTCCATGAGCTGACCAGGCCCCCTACAGTGCTCACCCCTATATTGACTAAAAACTCTTCCCTGAAAGTGAGCAGGGAGCTGAGTTCTTCTGAGCATAAACTGCCCATTCTTCTTGCTTGACCCTGTAATAAACACCATGTTAGTAGATTGATTTCATTGTAATTTGCACAAGTGGAGTCAATGTCAGTTCCATAACATTATATATCAGCCAGAACCCCAAAATCAGTATCTGCAGCTCTGCATTTTAGAGAGCCATCACTTTAAGTGAGCATTTCTTTTTAAAACTTTTACCCTTCATAAATAAATCTTGGCTTCACGCACTAAAGCATCCGATACCTACCAAGAGCTTAATAATGCTTGTTGGGTTTCAATTTGCTTAGTTGTTCCCACAAATTCACCAACATGAATCACGAAGAAGAAAACATAACAAGACTTCAATTTCACCCAAAACAAGCCTAAACAAGGACAGAATCTTTTCTATAGGAACTGGGAAGGGGGCGTGAAATTGCGGCAGAGCTGGTGGGTCAAGAAGAAGAGAGAGGAGGGTCCAGGAAAGAGAAGAGAAGAAGGGAGGTCAAGAGTAGACGGGGAGGATGAAGTCAGTGCACCTGAGAGAGACTGAGAGCCTGCGGACCAGAGAACAACCAGCTCAGCTGTGGGTCACTCCTCAAGCCTGCGTTACTTTCTCATCTTGAGAAATCGGTATCTCCCCCCTAGCTCTTCATGCTGAGCCACACAGAGTAGGTTTCCTGATCACTCATAGTGTCTCACACAGGAGAGGCCTCTGGGTCCCTACAAGTCCACTTGGTCTTGGATATGACTCACTATGTTCTCCACTTGAAGCATCAGCACTCCGGTGAAAACAGACCATCCCTTCTCTGTCTCCCAGTTTCCTAGTACTGGAGAATAGAAGAGACGGCTTTCAGGGAGAAGAACCATAGATCAAGAAAAGGTTTTAAGGTGTCTATGGAAAATGTCATTGACTAAATAGGGAGTGACGTTTATTTATTTATTTATTTTATTTAACTGCAGCGTCACTGACTCAATGGACATGAACTTGAGCAAACTCGAGGAGACAGTGAAGGACAGGGAGGCCTAGTGTGCTTCAGTCCATGGGGTTGCAAAGAGTTGGACACAACTTGAGTGACTGAACAGTAATTAGCTTCAGAAGTGACTTGGAGAGTTCCAAGTGGATACATCTAGTCAACTGAAACTCGGTTAGAACTAGATGCAGTAAGCAATGGGCATGCGTGTTACCATCCTCAAAAAGAGCAGAGAATAAAGACAGATGAGAGACTGGGCCTGAGCTTTAAGAAATTCTAACACTGAAAGGCTGTACATGAGCTGGCAAAGCAGAATGAGATAGAGACCAGAAAAACATGGGAAAGCAGAAAAGGAAGAGAAGCTGGAAGCCAAAGGAAGAGACTGTTGCAGGGAGGAAAGAGAGGCCACTGGTGTTGAACATGACTGTGAGGCTGGAGAATGGCCCACTACAGGTAGCAGGAAGCTGTTGGTGACTTGAAAGGGCTGACTGGTGTAGGGAGATTGGGTGTTGAGTGAATACAAGGTAAGAACATAGGGCCAGTTAGTGTTGACATATTTTTAGAGAAATCCGACTTTGAAGTACAAAACGAGAGAAAAAAGGATAACAGAAAGTGAAGTAATAAAGAGCAAATCTGTATGAAAATGTAGCCAAATATACGCTAAAAAGTATAATAAAGATGATGGTCAAACCAGCAGAAATGAAACACTATTTCATTCCGTAGAACACTAGAGAATNGCAGGAAGCTGTTGGTGACTTGAAAGGGCTGACTGGTGTAGGGAGATTGGGTGTTGAGTGAATACAAGGTAAGAACATAGGGCCAGTTAGTGTTGACATATTTTTAGAGAAATCCGACTTTGAAGTACAAAACGAGAGAAAAAAGGATAACAGAAAGTGAAGTAATAAAGAGCAAATCTGTATGAAAATGTAGCCAAATATACGCTAAAAAGTATAATAAAGATGATGGTCAAACCAGCAGAAATGAAACACTATTTCATTCCGTAGAACACTAGAGAATGAAATAATCGAATCTGAAGCCAAATCTCTTTGACCTAAAGACTATGGTTGGTCAAGAGAACAGCAGTCCAGGAGATTGAACAAATGGGCATCAGTCTAAATAACCGGCACGTGAGGACAGGGTGGCGGGGCAGGCCTGATTCATCAAATCTTTCAGTTCAGTTTAGTTCAGTCACTCAGTCGTGTCTGACTCTTTGCAACCCCATGAATCGCAGCACACCAGGCCTCCCTGTCCATCACCATCTCCCAGAGTTCACTCAGACTCACGCCCATCGAGTTGGTGATGCCATCCAGCCATCTCATCCTTGGTTGTCCCCTTCTCCTCCTGCCCCCAATCCCTCCCAGCATCAGAGTCTTTTCCAATGAGTCAACTCTTCGCATGAGGTGGCCAAAGTACTGGAGCTTCAGCTTCAGCATCATTCCTTCCAAAGAAATCCCAGGGCCGATCTCCTTCAGAATGGACTGGTTGGACCTCCTTGCAGTCCAAGGGACTCTCAAGAGTCTTCTCCAACACCACAGTTCAAAAGCATCAATTCTTCAGCGCTCAGCCTTCTTTACAGTCCAACTCTCACATCCATACA
>SJYA01000195.1:89703-105930 GCA_006410615.1 Neotragus moschatus
CCCCGCCTTGCAGGGACTGACTGCTGCTTTATTGCAGCGGAGGCCTGGGAGCAGGAGGTTTGTGAAGTGATGAACTGTGCGGCATTATACTCCTTTTACCTTCTTCCCTCTCATGTAAATGATGACAAATTGCCTGGCTGTAGATTTGAAAGTCCCTAAATGGCATTTTTGTCAAAGCCTTTAGAGCAAAATGCTTACTCGGAGAGACTTTTCAGTCTTGGGAGACAGGGTGGCAGGGAGCAGGCCTAATTATTATGCATCAAGACACGATGCATTATGCATCATGCTTGCTTTTCTGCTCTTTAAACACTCGTTATGGATGATGAAACTAATTTAAATGGACAAACAGGGCGCGCTCCTGCACATTTTCCCTGTGATGTCATATTTTTCTTCCAGGGGGTGTTCATCTCCAACTCCCGCAGAAACCCCTCAAACATGCACATTTTAATAAGACACTTTAATAATTAGCTTCGAGATAATTGTCAGTCGGGGGAAAATAACCTTTTATCAAAGGTGCCTTGAAAGTGGCGTGTTCACAGACGAAACAAGTGATCTCATTTGCATCTGTGCCTGCTTCGCTTTCCTCCTGGCATTTATATGGAATAAGATACTGCAAGTGGGGAAGGGAGTAAAGGAGGAAAAGTGTGGGCGTGGAAGGGGAAGCCAGAGCTGTCAAATTGTTAAGACAAATGGGGCTTAGAGAATCCTAATTAAACCTGAAATTGCTTAGAAACAGGAAGTATGTATTCCTAATTGTTGGCACCATGAAAAAAAATCTAATTTACTGCATATCTTTAAATAAAGATAACCCATTATTTGGCTTATGAGATTTCAATCCTTGCCTCTTGCAGAAGTGAGTGTAGAGACTTTCAGTGCTGTGAAATTCACCTGCAGTGTTCAGCGTGAGATACAGTAGAGAACTTCAGAAAGCAGTAGTGCCGGAAAACATTCATATTTTTGGGGGTCTGTATTTCCTTTTCCTGGATGTATTCTCATTATATCTTGGGAAAGTTTTGGTATGTTTGAGCCCTTGGAAGTATAGCATCAGAAAAGTAAAATGAATACACGTGTATATTCTCCAGACTCAAGGCATCTATTCTTAAGAGAGAAGTGCGCTCTGCAGGCAACCCTGTCACGCTGCTTTCAGAGAAACGCGGCGCTATCTGTTGGCTTAGCACTTTGGGATCCAGGATGGTGCTGAGGGTCTCTGATGTAGGTGATTCTCTCACCTCCGCCTGGTTCTCCTGTCGTGATGATCACCACCCCCTCTTTACAAAAAAAATTTGTTTTTAATTTCAGAGGCAGTAAAAACTTCCAACATCTTGATANCACGCTGCTTTCAGAGAAACGCGGCGCTATCTGTTGGCTTAGCACTTTGGGATCCAGGATGGTGCTGAGGGTCTCTGATGTAGGTGATTCTCTCACCTCCGCCTGGTTCTCCTGTCGTGATGATCACCACCCCCTCTTTACAAAAAAAATTTGTTTTTAATTTCAGAGGCAGTAAAAACTTCCAACATCTTGATATCCTGAATTCATCATCACACAATTTGGGTGCAGAGTTAAGGACAAACCATAGTCATTTTTTTTTTTTTTCACTTCAAGCCATACTACCACTCTCTCTGTAAGCCTTTGGCTTCTATTTATTTAAAAATACACATTTATAACTAATGAGAATCTACTGTATAACACAGGGAACTCTACTCAATGCTTGACCTAAATGGGGAGGAAATCTAAAAAAGAGGGGACATCAGTTCAGTTCAGTCTCTCAGTCGTGTCTGACTCTTTGGGACCCCATGGACTGTAGCACACCAGGCTTCCCTGACCATCACCATCTCCCAGAGCTTGCTCAAACTCATGTTCATCGAGTCAGTGATGCCATCCAACCATCTCATCTTCTCAGGTGAAGAACCCACCTGCCAATGTAGGAAATGCAGAAGATGTGGTTTTGATCCCTGGGTTGGGAAGATTCCCTGGAGAAGAACATGGCAACTCTAGTATTCTTGCCTGGAGAATTCCATGGACAGAGGACCCTGGCGGGCTACATTCCAGAGTCACAAAGAGTTGGACACAACTGAAGCAGCTTAGCATGCATGCAGGCAAAAGTGTTCAATGCGTTTGTAAACCCTGGCAACTCTGTTTCTATAAATCACCAAACACTGTGGAAGTGGGGAAAAAATCCTTCTGTGGCATTAAGTTTGCTGTGCAGCTCTTGGGTCAATTTTAATGTCGTCACTCAACAAATAGTCCTTGAGCTCCTCTAGTGACTAAGGCCCTGTTCCAGGTACAGGGAGTAAATGGGGAAAAAGGCCTGGCCTGAGTCTGTGTGGACTTAATCCTAATGAAAGGGTCAGACAATGGGCAAATAAATAAATCTGAGTCAGAGTTCACAACGAAAGTTGGCCTCTGTTCCAGGCACTGTGAAATTTGCTGAGTACCTGTAAAAAACCGAAGAGAGAAAAAATGCCAGCCAAGAATCAATGAAAACCTTTTCATCAGTTCAGTGTGATACTGATGGCTGCTTTGAGATGTCAGAGCNAGACAGCATATTAAAAAGCAGAGACATTACTTTGCCAACAAAGATCTGTCTAATCAAAGCTATGGTTTTCACAGTAGTCATGTATGGATATGAGAATTGGACCATAGAGAAAGCTGAGCACTGAAGAATTGATGCTTTTGAACTGTGGTGTTGAAGATACTTTAGAGTCCCTTGGACTGCAAGGAGATCAAACCAGTCAATCTTAAAGATCAGACCTGAATGTACATCGGAAGGACTGATGCTGAACCAATACTTTAGCCACCTGATGCAAAGAATTGACTCATTGGAAAAGACCCTGATGCTGAGAAAGACTGAAGGCAGGAGGGGAAGAGGACAACAGAGGATGAGATGGTGGGATGGCATCACCGACTCGATGGACATGAGTCTGAGCAAGCTCTGGGAGTTGGTGATGGACAGGGAGTCCATGGGTTGCAAAGAGTTGGACACGACCGAGCGACTGAACTTCGCTGCACTGATACAATAAAGCATTTAGCCCAGTTCGTGGCATATAGTAAGAGCTTGGTAAGTATAACTAGATATTATAGATAGGTTCATCCAGCACTCGATAAAAAAGTGACTCTGTAGACCTCATCATGGTTATAAACTTGAGGTTACTTAGTCAATAACCAAATATCTTTTAATCTCTTTTCAGTCAGGTCCTCCTTGGGACCTTGACCCAAGGTTTAAGATATGGCTAGCAGATAGGATTGAAGGCCAACTCCAAAACAGAGGTCTAGTTGGGGATCCAGGCCACGACTCTGCTGGAACCTCATACTCATGAACCCCAGGCAGTGTGTGTCATGCAAGGAGGTCATCCAGACAATAAGCAGAGCTTCGTGGCCTTACAGCCACCAGCTAAGGAAAGTTTGGGCTGTCCAAGCTCTGAGAACTCAGAGAGCTGGGCAATTTTCATTACATGTGCACTCCATAGCGGGTAAACACATCATGTATGTATAATAGTCTGTACCTTATCCAAATGTCAGAGAACAAGAAGACTGTCACCACCACATGGCACAGGGGCGTGCGCGCACACACGCACACACACGCAGGCACACATAGGTATCACTCTTATTAGAAGAACTTCCATTCAAGCTCAAGAAGTAAGACTAAGCAGTGCGTTCTGAATTCTTCAAGATATGTGCCCTGTGGATACTTCAATGAAATAATTCAGCCACAAACAATAAGACTCAGACATGTAGGCAGAAAACTGATCTGTGTCCTTCTCATAAGAGCCTCAGCTGATACAAAACTCGCAACCAGTTTCAGTCTCCAATTACTAATTTCAAGATACTTTTTATTCTAAAATTTTGACATTGAGAAAACTGTGGTCAGTTGAGGACAAATGAAATATAATATACTTAAAGACAGACACCTGATTTAACTTAAAGGGCGGGGGAGGACCCTCCATATAATGAATGTAATATAAATGTCACCTTCCTCCAATTTCACTCTTAAGCACACCAACAATAGAACATAATACCAGGACATAATTCTACCACCAAAGTGGATAAATGTTAATTAACCTGTCTCTTACTTACTTAACTGAAATAAGTGAATGGGGATTGACAGGGAAAATTAAATGAGTTTTCCTCATTTACACACTGATTCTTAAAGGTTGATATGCACATTCTCAAAACAACTATTGCTCAACTTTAAAGCAAATTTAACATCATCATCTTCAAAGTTTAAAAACAGTCGATACTCAGCCATTAAAAAGAATACCTTTGAATCAGTTCTAATGAAGTGGATGAAACTGGAGCCTATTACACAGAGTGAAGTAAGCCAGAAAGAAAAACACCAATACAGTATACTAACACATATATATGGACTTTATAAAGATGGTAATGATAACCCTGTATGCGAGACAGCAAAAGAGACACAGATGTATAGAACAGCCTTTTGGACTCTATGGGAGAGGGAGAGGGTGGGATGATTTGGGAGAATGGCATTGAAACATGTATAATATCATATGTGAAACGAATCGCCAGTCTAGTTTCAATGCATGATACAGGATGCTTGGGGCTGGTGCACTGGGATGACCCAGAAGGATGGTATGGGGAGGGAGGTGGAGGGGGGTTCAGGATGCTGAACACATGTACACTCGTGGCGGATTCATGTTGATGTATGGCAAAATCAATACAATATTGTAAAGTAAAAAAAATAATAATAAAATAAAAACAGTCGAGTAAGTATGGATTTATTTGGAAGATTTGGAGATGCTTATGATGCGGAGTAAATGAATCTATGACTTCAGATGACAGGAGCTCAAAATTCTGCCCTCAAATACCGGCTCCCATTGACCTCAGGGCAATGATCAATATCTCCAAACTCTCATCTCAAATTCTGTAAAACGAAGATTCAAAGTATTTAGCCATTAGATTGTTTGGAATGAATGATGGTCATCTGGCAGAGTGAGTTTGTAAACAGACACAGGCTTAGTCTTTGTTCTGCCTTTTTACAATAAATGTGAATTTCCTCCCGCACCTCCGTTCCTTTAAAAAGGAGGGAGGGCTTTGGGTTCAGAAATCACAAGCAGAATTTCTCTCTTCAAAGAAAACCATTAGATTTCAATTTCTCAAATGACATGGGCACAATTTTCGGTGTAGCAGGATGTAAACATTTAAGCAGGTATTGGCTACTTATATTGTCATTAATTCTTATGGCCCAGAATTCTTAGGAGGAGGTTTGGGAACCAATGATGTATAGTATCACCAGGTGGCCCCTTCTTAAAGACGTCATAAGTTCCAGTGAGATCAAAACGCATACACATTTGATAGGAAAAACAACTGTACATAGTCTAGTCACCTTCCTTGTAACCAGACTATCCCATTATGCTAATGCAAAGGACAAAGCGTTTGCTTCTGCTTTATTGACTATGCCAAACCTTTTGACTGTGTGGATCACAACAAACTGGAAAATTATCAAGAGACGGGAATACCGGACCACCTTACCTGCCTCTTGAGAAATCTATATGCAGGTAAAGAAGCAACAGTTAGAACTGGACATGGAACAACAGACTGGTTCCAAATCGGGAAATCAGTAGGTCAAGGCTGTATATTGTCATCTTGCTTATTTAACTTATATGTTGAGTATATCATGCGAAATGCCAGGCTGGATGAAACACAAGCTGGAATCACGACTGCTGGGAGAAATATCAATAACCTCAGATACACAGACAACACCACCCTATGGCAGAAAGTGAAGAAGAACTAATGAGCCTCTTGATGAACGTGAAAGAGGAGAGTGAAAAAGTTGGATTGAAACTCAACATTCAAAAAACAAAGATCATGGCATCCGGTCCCATCACTTCATGGCAAATAGATGGAAAAACAATGGAAAAAGTGAGACTTTATTTTGGGGGGCTCTAAAATCACTGCAGATGGTAACAGCAGCCATGATATTAAAAGACCCTTGATCCTTGGAAGAAAAACTATGACAAACCTAGACAGCTATTAAAAAGCAGACACATTACTTTGCCAACAAAGGTCCGTCTAGTCAAAGCTATGGTTTTTCCAATAGTCATGTATGGACGTGAGAACTGGACTATAAAGAAAGCTGAGTGCTGAAGAATTGATGCTTTTGAATTGTGGTATTGGAGAAGACTCTTGAAAGTCCCTTGGACTGTAAGGAGATCCAACCAGTCTATCCTAAAGGAAATCAGTCCTGAATATTCAGTGGAAGGGCTGATGCTGAAGCTGAAACTCCAATACTTTGGCCACCTGATGTGAATAACTGACTCACTGGAAAAGACTGATGCTGGGAAAGATTGAAGGCAGGAGGAGAAGGGGATGACAGAGGATGAGATGGTTAGATGGCATCCCCGACTCTGTGGACATGAGTTTGAGCATGCTTCAGGAGTTAGTGATGGACAGGGAAGCCTGGAGTGCTACAGTCCATGGGATCACAGAGTTAGACACGACTGAGCAACTGAAATGATATGAAAGGGCAAAAAAGTGACAGAGTATAAAGAAAAAATCCAATTATTACTNCCCGACTCTGTGGACATGAGTTTGAGCATGCTTCAGGAGTTAGTGATGGACAGGGAAGCCTGGAGTGCTACAGTCCATGGGATCACAGAGTTAGACACGACTGAGCAACTGAAATGATATGAAAGGGCAAAAAAGTGACAGAGTATAAAGAAAAAATCCAATTATTACTATGCTCAGTGCTTATTTGTGTCTGACTCTTTCTAGCCCCCTGGACTGTAGCCCACCTAGTTCCTCTGTCCATGGGATTTTCCAGGCAAGAATACCGGAGAGGGTTGCCATTTCCTTTTCCAGGGGATCGTCCCAACTCAGGGATCGAACCCACACCTCTTACATCTCCTGCATTCATTGCCAGGCAGGTTCTTTATCACTAGTACCACCTGGGAAACTTACTAAGCCCACTGAACTGCAAAAATGAGCCCTGCTAACCTCTCACCATAGAGTAGAAATCCACTGATAACAACACCGCTATCCATACTTTCACTCACATTCTTTCCCATACATTTGAAACTTCCTTATGTCAGAAAGCATTTCATAGGCATTTAACCCAACAGACCTCAAAGTCACCCAACCTAAAATACCCCGCTTGGAAAAGCAAACTCACTAAGTGAGCTCAGGCTTCATGAGTTCACCAACACCCTGAGCCACGTTAAAACACAAAGCAGACAAAAACAAAATAGTGGGCTCCTTCTTTAAGCGAATACACACTTGAAATAAACACAGAAGCACCCCTCCAGGACCAGCACAGACAGCAAAAGCTTGTGTGCACAGGACACGTGAGAAAGAGGGAGAGGCAAAGAGGGAAGTCACTCCCCCCCGGAAAATGGCTGGCGGCCTTCGAAGCCACACAGCTTCCTCCTCCTCCTCCGTGTTTCTCTGCATCTAACGTCCTCACATACATAACAGGCGCTTTCTAACCAGGGGTTCTACTTCTCAGACACTTGTGCAGTCCAGCCTCCGCCTGGGAGAGCAGGTGACAAAATTTCCCCTCTCCCTTCATCAGGCAACAAAGAGGATCACATCTCCAGGAAGAGCAGAGCTCCACGGCCTGCGGCTTAGGGCTCTCTGGACACGAGTAATCAGGCGAGAGAGAAAATGCATTTGGAGCGGTTAGCACACAGGATTAATCGAATTATAATATAATCATCTGATCAAATACTAATTAGCATAATCATGTGAAAGGAAAATGGCTGGCAGAACCCAGGAACACCTTGGCATCCCATATTCTTAGTGACTGACAAAAGAAGGGGACACAGAGATTTGGGGTTTTTTTCTCTTTTGCTCATAAAAAAAAAATAGTAAATAAAGCTTAATCAATGGCAAGCATTACCAGCTATGGTTTTTGCAGCCAAAGGAATTACAACTGAGATGCAGAAGAAATATCTTTCTTTCTCTGCAGCATGGTACGTTAGCCACTAGTCACGTATGACTCTATGACCCTATGGACTGTAGCCTGCCAGGCTCCTCTGGCCATGGGATTCTCCAGGCAAGAATACTGGACTGGGTTAGAATGCCCTCCTCCAGGGGATTTTCCCAACCCAGGGATCACACCCGGGTCTCCTGCATCAACAGGGGGGTTCAGAATCACTGAGCCACCTGGGAAGCCCTAGCATCCACAGAAAAGCACAAAACCAATATTACATTGTAGGCGAGGCTCCAGACTATTTAACTTAGTATTTCTCAACCTCGGCATGTTGACATCTTGGGCCGGAAAATTATTTGTCATGGGGTGGGGGCAGGCGGTCCTGTCCACTGTAGGACACTGCCTACCCACCAGATGCCAGGGGCATCCCCTTCTCCCCAGAGTTGTGACAACTCAAAGTGTTTCCAGATTTTGCCCAATATCCCTGAGGGGGTGACACTGCGCTGGTTAGAATGCTGATTTAACTCAAGAACACAATTTGTCAGGAGCATTAAAAATGATCAAATCATAAAAGGAGGCAAGGAGTCTTTTATTCCTATCTGCCCAAAATAATGAGCCTGAAATAAAAATTCCACAGAATCCCATGCAGTTGATATCTGCTATCTCTGATTATTAGAGTTTTATAATAACTCATAACACCTATGCTTGTGCAATTTGGAAAAAATAATTATAAATACCAGCCTCTCCCCATCCAGGGATCTCTAGAAAGACACAGCAGGCTTCTACAGGCAACCCCTGTGGGGGACCCTCCCAGGCTGAAAGAACACCATTCCTTGCTTTCGGACTTCAGTGTGTCCTGAGCAGCTGGGGGACCAGAGCAGTGTATCCCACTCATCAATGTCAGGGCAAACCACCTGTGACTTAGTTAATCAGCAGAGGCAGGAAAGGCCCCTAGACCCCAGGGAAATATCACTTTCTTCCTACACTCTCACTGTATGCATGAAAGCCCTGATTACTTGCTCCCAGTATCTAAGGAGGGCGAGAGAGAGGTGAAAATGATTATGAGTGAATAAACACAGAAGGCCCCTCCAGTTCTTGCAAATGCATCTCCACTTACAATAGATGCATTGCACTTCCTTGGCCATTAGTCGGATGGTACCTAATCATGTTTATTCTTATGGAGAGATGTTAGAAGCCTAAGGGAGAAACACTCAACGCTTATTAAAGCCTGTAATAAATACTTCCTATGGGTTAAGGTGATTTGTTCTAATAATAAATCTGAGTCACACCATCTGTCATTTAAATTTTTCTAAAGAAAGTATTTAACCATTTACAATTACTCGAGAAATCTCTTGAAAGTTATTAAACTTGCTGATAGACTTATTTATGACCTTTCCCATGGAGGGAGACATGGAAAAAGATTGACCTCATCTGCACAAAATTTAAAAGACAGCAGTCTGTCCAAGCTGTGGAGGCTGTGAAAACTCCAAATCAGAGAGGAATTGTGAGCTATTTTAAATAGATATCTTCTTCTATGAACTCCCTTGGCAAAGCTTGTGACTTCTGAACCCAAAGCCCTCCCTCCTTTTTAAAGGAACAGAGGTGCAGGAGCCCTTTGTTGCACAGAAGCAATGTCTACCCTAATTCAGGGACTTATGAGTAAGCAGAAATTACACTTTTTCAGCCCACAATGTCTTTCATACTGCTTTTCTTCTAAAGCTAAAAATCAAAACAGCCGCTCTGAAAGAATAATTTCTATCATGAAACACAATAAAATCGCCCAAGGTTTATAACATCCAACTTGTTTCAGATGCCTAGGAGGGAAAGTTATTTTTAATATTATCTAAAATAAGATCTCAGGACACAAAATTTTATTTTTAAAGGTTCTGAATTGAGGCCTCTCTCCAGCACACGTTCATGTCTATTTTAGTTAAAAAATCAAGGACATGGAGTTTTGAGAAGATTATTCTGCCACTAATAACTGTCCTCAATTTTATCATACACATGACAAGGTCTAAAATGAATATATGTCCTTATGTGCCATTTTCTCTTTTTATGACAACCCAGCATTAACTACAATACTTCATATGACAAACACAGTCCACCTGGGGTCATTTACCCAAAAGAAGGGAGCAGAGGTCAAGAAAACCCCAATGAGCAAATGATCCCCAAGTCCCTTATTCCTGGCTTTGGAAGGAGTTTCTGTGCCCTGATATGGGAAAGAAGGCATGTGTGATGTTCCCAGGCTGGTGCAGGCAGAAACTCAAGCTGCAAACAGACCCAAATCTGTCTGGCCCTGGTGCATCTCTTAAGCTTTTTCAATATGATAACCCAAATGGTTTCCCACCATTGATCTCTTGCTGGGGGATCACTGAATGCGGTTACATTTAGGCTCAAAAGGTTTCCCTGTCAGGACTCCAGTTGCTAGCAAAGAAGGGTCAGAGAAAACACAAATAGAACCAAGTCCATCAGCATAGCACATGCTAGCAATAAACCTGGATATCAACTATGCTAAAACAATAAGGAAAAAAATCATGTACATGAGTATACACATATATACACATTTGGATACAAATAAGCACAGACAGTAGATATATATACAGATGATTCTCAAGCTGTGTGTATGCTAAGCTGTGTTTGACTCTGTAACCCTCATGGACTGTAGCCTGCAAGGTGCCTCTGTCCATGGGATTCTCCAGGTAAAAATACTGGAGTGGGTTGCCATTTCCTCCTCCAGGGGATTTTCCTGACCCTGGGATCAAACCTACGTCTCTTACATCTCCTGCACTGCCAGGCGGGTTCTTTACCACTAGTGCCACCTGGATTTTCAAGCTACTAGCATCTAAATTAGAAGTCCTTGGTTGGGATCACAAGTCCCTCTACTCAGGGTCTTCCCTGTTACTAGCTCCCATGAGGAACTCTCCCCAGAGCTGTCTAAATCTTTGTGGGAGTCAGTGAAGCCCAGCCCCACATACGCATGCCCTCTCAGTAAATCACTTCACAAACAATGCTCCCCAACAGTGCACTGGGGGCCATGAAGCTTTATTGGGTCAACACTCTAGCTATTGTCTGACTGACCCTCTGGCTCCATCAGGGGTTGGGCAGTCTCTTCCCAAGCATGCTTTTCTGGAGCTGGGTTTCACCACCTGGATAATAATGAAACAGAGACTTCAGCCTGCACACCCCAGAACTATTGAACCAGACCCTCTGGTGATCAGAGCTGGAAACTATACAACCAGCTACACAAAAGATCATATGAGCCTTACACATAGTTAAGCTGAAGGTCCCCTGGGGGAGGAGGAAAAATGGCAAAAACACATATCAGAGTTAGACCTCAGGAGCTTTACAAACTGCAGACTGCAAGGAGATCAAATCAGTCAATCCTAAAGGAAATCAACCTTGAATATTGGAAGGGCTGATGCTGAAGCTGAAGCTCCAATATGTTGGCCACATGATTTGAAGAGCTGCCTCATTGTAAAAGACTGTGATGCTGGGAAAGACTGAGGGCCGGATGAGAATGGGGTGACAGAGGATGAGATGGTTGGATAGCATCACCGACTCAAAGGACACGAATCTGAGCAAACTCTGTAAGACAGTGAAGGACAGGGAAACCTGGAGTGCTGCAGTGCCTGGGGTCACAAAGAGTCGGACACGACTGAGTGACTCAACAGCCATGACAACAGCAAACCAGTCTCCTCTGAGAGGCTCATGGGAGAAAAACCATCTAGGAAATGTCCAAACTTCCTCCCTGACCCAGCCCACTTGCACTTTGAGAAACAGCAGCCCTGATCCTGGCCTGGAGGCACCATAAACTGGAACATGGTTCAAGGCATCCACAGACTGATTTCTGGTCCGCGTGGCTGTCTCCTCCCGGCTCACAAAACTGCTGTCTGGATATGGGAGTCCCTTCCTCCCTATGCTGGGTCTTCCCATAAACCTTGACATCCGTGGCCTCCAGGCACCTGATATCCCAGAGGTCTACAGCATATTCTCACCCTCCCATCGCCAGCGATGGGGCGGCAGAGTGATGCGGCAGTGCGGTGGGAGGAGGAGAAGGGGTCTCTTGTGATTCCAGGTTAGAGCGGGTGGTGGTCGGTGATATGAGATCTCGTCGGACATAGATGAACCACCTACTGATCAAAGTAATTACCCCAAACAAATACCAAGATCACTTCTAGGTCAAAATTTTCTACCCTCGTTTCTACATAAAAATAGCCACCAAGCCTATTGTAAAACAGTAGCCACCAAAGATTTGATAGCTATTGATCTTGGTGAGTCAAAGCATATGCATGTACATGACTGGTAATTCACCACCCTACTCACCTTCTGCCCCCATGTCAAGGTATCAGAGAGGCACCTGCTACCTTTGGATTTACCAACTTGAATCATTTATGAAAGAATAATTCTGTACCTTAGAGATTATTTCATATGTTTCACACATTTCCTTTCACTGGCCGAAGAACTAGACAAATGGCTACCCTTTGCAGGAACCAGCTGTGACAAGGTTCAGGAAGGGTGATAAAAACACTACTGTGCCCTGTCTATGGAGTCAAGTTGCTCATTTCACTGGTAATGTCAGTTGTGGTTGTTATCGTTGGGGTCTTCAGTTCATTCCTGAAGTCTCCCACGTAATATTACAAAGCATCGTTATTTCTATCCTGGCAGCTACAAATCAGTTATTAAAAATGCTCTACAGCTGATATTAAGAAATAAACACGGTAATTAGGCAGACTGGGACTTGGGGTTTGGGGTGTCTTATGGGAACTCAAGATCAAATCATGCCACAGTGGGGCTAGAGTGGAGAGAAGAAATGAGTCTCAAGTTTCCCTAATGAGAAAGTGTGTTTACTCAAAGGCTTCCACAATAGAGCTCAGGTCTACATTAAAAAAAAAAAAAAAGTAAAATTTAAAAACACAGCAAATTGCCGTGGTTTAATTATCTTCGTGCTTTGCCTTTCTCTTACAACATAATTGTAAAAAATTTCCCATCGCCCTGAAGTCCCTGTGATGAGTGATAAAACAGCTCTCATGAGAAAAATCAATGCTTCCTTCAATATTAGGAAAAGGAATCAAGAATCTCCACTGCCTTCAGCCATTCCAAGTGACATAGCTCCGCAGCATGTGACGCAGGCCATCTCGGTCAGCATCCAGGGAACCGGGAGCCACGCACAGAGGCTGCCTCATCACTCAGTCTACGAGGATGCAGAAGACACCCGGGGACCCTGAGGTCATCGGGTTCTTCACTAAGAGTGTTATTTACCACTAGTGTTGCTTTCCAGAAGCATCCAATAATTTGAGACTCAGGTACCCAGGAAAAAAACTATAAACTGACTTCACTGTGTTTAGTATTAACATTGACGGACAGTGGACAACAAAAAGACTTCCTCCAGTTTTCTGTAAAGCCAAGCTTAAAATTGTTCCCTGGTTCACCATTTTAATATTAAAAGAGGCAAGGCTCACATGAACCAAAGTCTGCAATTAATTCATTCAAGCCTCTTTCTAACACCTCATCAAACCTGCCTGGGAAGCTTCCACAGTCCGGGAAGATGGGCTACAAAACAACCCACCGCATAGACATTTCTTCACAAAATTAAAAAAATAATAATAATAATGCCTTTCACGTATCATAATCTGGGGTAGCACTGGCTTTTGTTCAGATGTTCAACCTATCTACAAACCAGCAGCATTTCAACCCAAATTCAAGGCTTTTATCATTAATAGAAAACAATGTATACTTGGGGCTAGTAAAACCAAAATATTATCCAGAATAAATGCAGTCTGAGTAAGGAAGACTATCTCATTCCTAAGAGCAAGTGTGTTCATTTGTCTTTGTCTGGGAACGTTAATGTCAATCAAGTCAGCCTGTGTGACACCGCCGACCCCATCTGGACTGGCCAATTAGAAGAGTATATACCACAATTTTTTAAATCTCCAAAATGTAATATCTGATTAACAGAGGAGCCTGCAATAATCACAAGATCCTAAACGTGAACACTTCTCTTAATCACGCTCCTTTAAACATGCACGCGGATTCACTCTCCTATCCTCTGCTGCTGAGCATCTTCAAGAAAGGCGATGCTCACTGGGAAGCATCTGTAGCAGCCTTGCAAGTTCAACATGCTCCCTTCTCTTCACTCCTCTGTTCAGACCTACCCAAGCTCAGTTTCCAAATAATACAGATACTGGCTCCCCACCCCCACCTCCCAAGTCTGACATGGACTTAAGTCCTGAGAGCATTTCAAGAAATGCTTTGAACTCTGCAGAGTTCAAGGCAATTTCTCAATATTTCTGCAAAGGTTGGTGTGCTTCATTTTCCCCTCCAAAAGAAAAAAAAAAAAAACTCTAAGGTGCTGGCAAGGTAAGGGAAGCCCACATTTCCTATGGAGGTGATCTCACGTTTTCAATTCTTTCGCTTTTCCAGCTGCTGCATTTTAAAACAGCTTTCTATAAATAGGACTGCTTGCTCACTCTTAAATCTTACTCACTGTCTTCTGCGTAAAAATAACTTAAATAGGGATGCAGGCAAGACTCATTAATCCCTGTCATCCTTTCTCTCTATGTAGTAGCCTCTTCCTTCTTCTTATCTCATCATCTTTCTTGTCAGCCCCATTTATCCCTCTCCATTACACCAAGATACGTATTTATATAACACAGGGGACTTAAAGACCAAAAATTAATCCAAATGAATGATTTTTTAAATTGTAAGTATTGATCAACATAAGATAAAGACAGATCTCCAAAAAAATCAAACAATGATAAATACTGTAATCTCCAGGACAGCTAATCTGATTGTTGTATTGGAATACAAATCGCAATTTTAATGTTAAATCATATTCCTTTCATGTTACTTTGACAAAGGAACCAACTTTTACATTTGGTTCTGCTCCAAAATAAGAAAAAAAAGAGTGTGATGAGACAGACACCCATACATCAATAGAATGCTTAAGAAAACAGTAATGTGATTTTTTTTAAAGACGATTAAGGCCTAAGAAGCTGAGCTTCGTTTTGATGTCCTGGGTGGCTCTTTGATGGAGAAATGAATTCCCAGGAACCCCTAGGGAAACTTATGTGTCGGTTTGATGTTTCTGACTGGCTTTCAGAATGCGACAGGGCTTTAAACCTCGAATAGGATGTTTGAATCGTGCCACTTAGCCGTGTACACTTGAGAACAAGGGGTCCGATGCATTTATTGACTTATTTTCTGTGACACTTGACCCAATCCAGGTCACAAAGAGCACCTAACGTAATTACATCCTTGGTATGTAACTGTGATGAGGCCCTATCCCATATTCCAAATGCGAATCCAGTTTGGAAAAGAGAAGAAAATGCCCCAGAAGCAGTTTTAGAAAATAAACATTTCTAAAGTCAGGGAGTCGGTACATCAGACAAGATGGCAGAAGCCAAGGAATCCACACTGTTGCTTTAGTGCACTTCTCATCGTGGCTTATACAGTAGAATTAGAGATGCGGAGAGAGGAAGCAAACACGGGCAGCAGGGAAGGATAGACAGAGGCATTAGAGAGAGGCAGGTGGGAGGGAAGAGGGATCGGAGGAGGGGAGAAAGCTCTGCCCATCACTCTCTCCCTTCTTTCTGTTGGTCAGTGGACATCTGTTTGTAGTCACCCTGCAAGCCCTTTGCTCTGTGCTAAGGACATACGCTAATATGGTAGGAGCCTCGTTTGTGGATCTCGCATTCCAGTGAGCGAGGCAGACACTAGCCAACCAAGCACCAAATAAACAAGAGTTACAGATTACCCTAGACACTATCAAGGAAATGCCCAAGGTTTCAGGAAACAGGATAATGCAGGAATCTAATTTTGAGGGGGAGGGGGAGCAGGTCTCTGAATCCAGTCTTTCTGAACCTCCTGACCAGATGCTATCTAACCTCTGAACCCCAAACCGGTTATCAGCACCAGCCAGGTGGCGCTGCCCTCGCACCGCGAGGATGGACCGTGAGCCACCGAAGGAAGGAACTCAGAACTGCACAGTGGGTACAAGTCGGGTTGCTAGAACCTTCCATCCTCATGTCTTATCTTACTTAACCCGTAAATTAAGGGGGTGCAAATCTGAATGTTGTCATATTTTGCAAACATTAAGGAACAGAACATAAGTATGCGGGAGGGGTAGGAGAGATAAGATGAGAATTTAAGATGAGAATTTCTGTGCTGGGTACCCTGGACTGTGAAGAGTTAATATGCAGTCCAGGCGAACAGGTGAAGCCCAGTGTGCCTGGTAGAGCAAGTGGTGGGGGGGAGGGGGCTGGGCTCGGAGCCCTGGTCAGCAGGGATGGCCGGACTGGAGAGGAGAGGCGCGCCGGGCTCACCCCTGTCTCCAGCACCCCGAG
>SJYA01000195.1:110601-166416 GCA_006410615.1 Neotragus moschatus
CCCTGTAGTACCAAGAAGGTTGGGGTTGGGGGGAGGGTGCGGGGGCGGGTAGAAGGACAGATCTTTCTTAAAGGCTTCTCTTGCTGCTGGAGATGAATTGCAGCAGAATCAAAGCACATGTTTTAAAAGCTCAAAAAGCTTAGAATCGCAAGGCAGACGCTCTGAAATGACCCTTCCACCTGCCTGCACTTGGAATGCCATGTCCCTTGGAGGCTGTGAGGTGTCCAAGTGGCCATCCTGCCGTCTCTCTTATTACCAAACCTGGTTTATTCTGAATGAGGCAGCTAGCTAGTATAAGAGTTAGCTCGAGCTGTCACTTTGCTAGGTAAGCGCCTTTAAATGATTACAGAGCAATTTTTCCCCCGGTCTCTCTTCATTGCTTCCTCTCCTCCCCCAAAGAAATATAAATAATATCTCTTAAAAATAAAAGCCTGAAAATGTCAACCCTGATGGAGGAGGAAAAGGGAGAGACTTCGTCCATGCATCCACTCCCCCCACATCCCGGTCCATCCAAGAAATGAAATTCATCACAAACCGAAAGGCTCACCATTCGCGAAGCTCTGGAACAAGGAGAGGGCCAGTATCCACATGCCCCTGCTGCTCCCCGGCCTCCCGCGAGCGCCGCGCCGGCCTAGATGTGTATAAGAGACAGCTTCCTCCCTTCTGGGTAGGGGATTCTGCTTAATGGTTTAATTTTAACTGTCAGCAAGTCATACATTTTATGCAGATTTGTGTTCTGAAATTTGAAATGGGAATTTCAGCTGTAGCTACTCCCAGGCAATGCCAAATGATGACAATTTCCTCTCATTCCCAAATGAGAGGAAGCCATTCATACATGTNAAAGAAATATAAATAATATCTCTTAAAAATAAAAGCCTGAAAATGTCAACCCTGATGGAGGAGGAAAAGGGAGAGACTTCGTCCATGCATCCACTCCCCCCACATCCCGGTCCATCCAAGAAATGAAATTCATCACAAACCGAAAGGCTCACCATTCGCGAAGCTCTGGAACAAGGAGAGGGCCAGTATCCACATGCCCCTGCTGCTCCCCGGCCTCCCGCGAGCGCCGCGCCGGCCTCGCCCCCCGCGCTCCGCCCGGCTCCGCTCGCTCGCCACCCGCCCGGGGGCCGCCGCCCGCCCGCCGCCGCCGCCGCTGCTGCCGAGCCGCCCGGGCACGCGGCGCGGCCGGGCTCCGGGGCGAGGGCTGCGCTCGCCGCGCGCCGCGCTCCTGCACACCTGCTCCCGGGCGCCGCGCCCAACGCTGCGGCCAGAGCGGGCCGGCGGGGCTGCAGCCCAGGTGCGCCGTCAGCTCAGGGGGCCGCCGGCAGGTCGGCAGGTGGACCGAGCCGCACACGCGGGCGTGAGCTCATCCCGGGCGCCCGGCGCCCCGACTGCGCAGCAAGCGGCCTCCCGTACGCCGGCCCTCAGCCTCCGCATCCAGGCAGCAGGCGGGCGGGCAGGCTCATCTTTTCCTCTCCTGCGGCCCGAATCACATTGATCCCTCGCTAACCTTCCCTGGCTGGGAGGCGGGCGGGCGGGCGAGGAGCGAGCGGAGCGGAGGCGAGCGGGGACCCCCCTCCCCTGCCTCTGGCCGCTGGGGCGCTCTGCAGTCTTAAAGCAGCAGCGGAGAAGTGGAACCGAACTGGAGGCAGGACCGGCGAGAGCGCAGCCACCGCACAGTCACGCAGTCATCAGGATGCATGTCTTCGAGGCTTAAATACTCATTTCAACAGCCGATTATTTTTCGTTATTTTCTTGCCAGTTGCTAATAAGATATGACCAGAGGTGACTCTTCCAGAAGGTTGCCAGATAAGCAGAGGTGACCAGGGAAACGGTGGCAGTTTTAATAAAATGTGCAGCTGGATTTCGCTTTCATATTTACTGTCATAAAAGTCCAGTTCATTTGCCTAAAGGGGAATGCAGCTTTCCAATCCTGCTGCTACTATAAAGATCTCTATGGTTTCAAGGGCTAATTTTTAATTATCTCAAATACATAGTAGACTACAAACACAGGCAATTCTAATTTTGCTCTCCGAATGGTGCCAAAAAAAAAAAAAACTGATTAAAATTGCTGATAATCTGAGTAATTTCAAACATATAATCCCTTCTACTTTAGTGTTGAAAAGCCAATATGGCAACATTTCCTAAATGTTCTATACGGTGGTTGAAGTCATAATAATATTTAAATAAAACCTTGAGAAAGGACATGCTTCCATATTCCATCACTTGGGAAAATAACAACCAACAGGGTTGGAACGCACCCAATTTAGGATCCAAGGTAGAGTTTCAGGGGCTAGGCAAGAAAGACTGAGGAGGAGCCTGTGAGGTGGGGAGGGCAGTCCCGTGGAAATGAATTGGGTTTCCTGGACACTGTGTACCTTTTGCCTAAGCTCCATGCTCTCCTCCAAACACAAACAGGAATTCAGCACACCTAGAACAGCTCACAAAATAACAGGCGAAGCAGATGGAGAGGCAGAAACAAAATGGTGCTTTACCAGAGTTGGGCACAAGATGGCCAGGCCCTGTGTATGAGGAAGGGCCAGCAGGGCCAGTGATGCTGCTCACTCGCCACCGCTCTGCAGCTGCAGGTGGTCACGTGCTGCCGCCCACTCAGGACCGCCAGCCCAGCCCTTCGCCCTGCTACGCTCCCCAATGTCCTCCAGCTTCAAAGGCCCAGGGTGCTCAGACTCTGGGCACTCCTAAACAGCCCAAGAAGCCAGGTACTGGGGTGATTTCTATTCCTGCATCCACCTCCTCTATCCATTCATTCAATTCACAGATTCTTAACTGCATCCCAGCCATCTGTGAGGCTCCACTCAGCCTTGGCAGTCAGGCACTCCAGCCCCGGGGTTAGACACACTGGGGGTCAGAGCCCAGCTTGGCCACTTGCCTGACTTGGGTGGGACTTGTGCACATTACCTGGGCCTCATCCTCATACAGAATGGAAATTATCAAGGTTCCTGGCTCCTATAGTTGTGCAGATCTGATGACATATTCCTAGCATGTGGTCACTGTGATAAATGATAACCATGGTTATTACTGAGTTTGAGAGCAAGATGGGCTACATAATTTGGAAGATTTAGTACCAAATGAAAATGGTAGTGTTAGTCGGGGGAGAGGGCTTCTTTTATCAAAAGGAAAAAGGTGCTATTTAAAGAGATAAATATAAAGCTTTTTATTTGCTATTTAATGCCACGCCCCCTTGGGCACAGGAATAGTCCCGCCTGAGTGCATGTGACTCAGAGAAGGTCCAGCGGCCCATATCCGCCACCCTTCACTGGACACAAGGCTGTGCTCCCATCAGAGCAGAGAAGGGGAAGTCCACCTCCCTTTCCTGCAGGTTGTTTCCCCAGTGTGAGGCAGACAGGAGATCCCCAAGGGACTGCAATCTCCATCCTGGGCAGCACTCAAACCCCCTAGAGTTGTGCAGATCTGATGACAGATCTACATGGTGGGGGCAGGGGGTGGCCCTGGTCAAGTTCGACGTGGAATATGCCATAGCAAGGGTGGTCTAGGGGAGCAGCACGCTAAAACAGTATGTTGATTCAAATGCCCAACCTCAGCACCCCCTGCGTGGTACCCAGGCCCCACCCATANACCCCCTAGAGTTGTGCAGATCTGATGACAGATCTACATGGTGGGGGCAGGGGGTGGCCCTGGTCAAGTTCGACGTGGAATATGCCATAGCAAGGGTGGTCTAGGGGAGCAGCACGCTAAAACAGTATGTTGATTCAAATGCCCAACCTCAGCACCCTCTGTGTGGTACCCAGGCCCCACCCATAGACTAAGGGCATCAGCATGACCCAAGCCTGCTCTTCCAACATGACCCAGTGTCTTCTGATGAGAAAGTAGGAATGATTGCCAGATGGGGAGGTGGAGGTTGATCAAGGCCAAGAGCATCATGGGGTCGGGGGTANGGCAGGTGTATGAATGGCCAGTGTATAGCTTTTCAACTTTTCCATGTGTTTGAAAATGATCTGAATATATATATGTATATATAGAAATGATTTTAAATTACACGAATTTATTACAGAATTCTAGAAATACTTGCCAAGGTTAAGTCAAATATACCTTGGGAAAGAAAATTCACCTTTGAGAAGGAAATAAATTTCAAATTTCTTCCAGATATGACCTAGATATCATAGTTAGAAAGGAAAAAAGCATACTTACTATTTTCGGGATGAGAACAGTTAAAAGTTTTACATGGTGTCATTGAAGTTGAGACACTGGTTTTGTAAAGGCAGGGCCCAGAAACTTGATTGGAATGTAACTTCTACAATGCTTGCCTAAGATCTTTTATGAAACATAAGTAGGACGAAAAGTATCTCCTGGGTTACAGTCTAACTTGGGCTTTTTGAAATCGGCAGAGTAAAATTGCAGAACAGTGCAACAGATGTTTGGCTTTGTTTTTAAAGAAAGACTAATTAATAACGCATACTAGCAACACAATCCTTCACATGGCTATAGGCATTCATTTTAAGGCACGTTGTTATGTTTTGGTGTTTGTGTTTAAACCCAGAGATGTCATCAATTATTAATAAGAGCTGAGGGAAAGAGTTCACAGCACCCAAGAGCTAAAATGCAAATGCCTTTAAAAAAAACTCACAAATATTTGAATTCTTAATGAAGCATATTTAAAGCTTGGCAACCACAGTGCTGGCTGATTGGTGCCCTTATTCTAAGACAGTCTTACATGTTAAATTAGTATCAAAAGCCTGAAGACAGAGACCGTATTTTTGGCATGTTCTGTGGCTCTCACCTTGAGCACTTAGCCATCGTGCCTATGAGGCTAACAAGGGGTGTATGACATCCGGGAGGGAAATATGCATGTATCAGTTTCCTGGAAGGAAGAGCGTGAGGACACTCAGGGCTACAGGACTGACACCAGGGAGCCTTCCTCTGTCCTCCCCTTCAGAGCTGCTTCTCACCAGGACCCGGTCGGTGACCTTACTTTCATTTTCCTGATGCTGTGTCTACAAGGAGAGCACAATGCTTTGGCCTGTGTCTTCACGGTAAAGAATGACAATATTTCCCAGACAGCTAAAGGAAATCCCACCTGCCCTTGATCTGTGATTCTAGGAGAAGAGACAACGACATCCCCTCCCAGCTGCAACTCCCTTTCCACACTCCTTCCCTCATGTATCGTCCTCCTCCATGTGACTCATGTGAAGTGTGTATGAATCCCCTCAAGTCTCAAATGTGTTGGGGAACTTTGCTTTCAGCTGGATGGCGTTCATCCAGAGTTCCTTCACTTCCAGAATACACTTCACAGTTTGAGTATCTTTTTCTCCCCTGAATCTAGGATCAGTCAGCTACCCTCATAATGAGGCCAGATTTTTGCTGCCAAAGTCAATAAGTTTCCTCCAAAATGGTCTTGGCTGATCCTGGGTCCAGGAGAGGAGAAGGAGGTGTGGAGAGCGAAAGAAAAACCTCTTACCCTTGACTGTATTATCCTTCAACTGTGACCGAAATTGCAAAGCAAATTACAGATCTCTGACAATTTAAGAGGACAAATTATATGTGCTTTAATTATATGTATGCTTTACTATTTGAACTTTCAAAAAGAAATGCCTCCACTTAATATTTCAGAATGTCTGACTTTATCCATTACCACTGCAGTTTAAGCAGAATCAGACAATCATGGGAAAAGGAGATACAAGAGGCTTCCTAACTTAGCAACCTTGGTTACAGATGAGGATTCAGGAATAGGTTTCAAAACTCGAAGAAATGCTGAATAATTTGTTTCCTTTTTTGCATTAAAACTACCTGTTTTCAACCACAGTGGCTAACCCCAGGTTACCTGACTGATGGAGGGGCCGTGAGGGATATACAGACACGGGAGGCATGGGGGATGGGGGAAACGTAACAGCTGATCAGTGGAATGCCAGCTCAGTGCAGTGGTTAGTTGGGGTATGCTCCTTTTAGGAACGTTGAGCCTGAAGAAGCCAAAGGCTGGGGCACACGTCTTCATCTACTCAACAAGTGTTTATTAAACGCCTACCATGCACACTCTTCCAAGTGCCGGAGAAACAACAGAAAACATCTCTTCTANGCTCAGTGCAGTGGTTAGTTGGGGTATGCTCCTTTTAGGAACGTTGAGCCTGAAGAAGCCAAAGGCTGGGGCACACGTCTTCATCTACTCAACAAGTGTTTATTAAACGCCTACCATGCACACTCTTCCAAGTGCCGGAGAAACAACAGAAAACATCTCTTCTAAAGTCAGTGAAAGGGTTTGGACAGAGCGTTCAGAGGGAGAGGACGGTGTGTTCCGGGAAGAACCCGCAGGTCTGCGGCTGAAATACAACGTGTGAGGGAGGAGCAAACACCGGAAGCGGGGCATCTGTGCGTCCGTGTATTTACTCCAGTTTACTAATTCGTGAGGAAGGCAGCGCGGAATCTTGCTTGGGATTGGATTTTAGGGCACTAAGCACATTCTGTAACTTAAAATCTGGGCGCTTAAGCATCTCAGTCATCAGCCTGGACTTGTTTCTTAACTCTCCTGGGCAAACAGCTCCTTCACACGTGACCTTAGGTAAAGCCTGGACAGGCTGCAGCTTTAGTTTCCTGTGGGCTGTCTTTTTGTATAAAACAAACAAAAGAGGGCCCCTTCCTTCAACCTACGCAACCACGTCACCAGACGGTGACCTCAGGTAGATGGTAATTAAGAGGTCCCTCCACCACCCCCAGAGAGAAGTTTTTAAAGATTGGGTTGGGGAGTCTGTTAAGATCCTCTTTAAGTATCCAATTCTGTACAGTTTGCCACTTTGGCCAAATCCCAGGAAATTCAGCCTGTTAAAACCCCCTGAGACTCCTTAAACCTCTTGCTCCTGACATCACTTGTCAGAGACAGAAGCATGTGACAGGAATTAGTAGCTGAGAATGGGGNCCACCACCCCCAGAGAGAAGTTTTTAAAGATTGGGTTGGGGAGTCTGTTAAGATCCTCTTTAAGTATCCAGTTCTGTACAGTTTGCCACTTTGGCCAAATCCCAGGAAATTCAGCCTGTTAAAACCCCCTGAGACTCCCTGAGGTTTCTCTTGCTCCTGACATCACTTGTCAGAGACAGAAGCATGTGACAGGAATTAGTAGCTGAGAATGGTGATGTTTCATCACCGGTGCAACCACAAAAAATGATTTGCTTGAAATAAATAAATCCGTTATTATCAAATTATTCTTCTTTACAATTAGATTAGATTTGCGGAGAAATTTAACCTGAGGTAAAAGGAGGAGATAGAAAAGGTTTTCTGGTTTAAGATCCTGCAATTACACAGAAGGCTTCAGAAACAGATTTGAAACAGGAAGAAATATTGACTAATCTCAATCTTTTTATATATTTGCATTTGAAACTCTACTATCTATAGCAGCCACCAAGGGACTCCCTAGCTATTTCAGATTTAGTTTGAAGTAAATTGAGTGAATCTATGTTCTAAGCCTCATTCTAACCATTATTTAGATTAAGCAAGACAGTTAAATCTTCCTGGGCCATGCCTTTGATCCTAGCTATAAGTTATTCACTCTTAAAGTAGGCTTATCTTTTCCTCTTAAAAGGATTCTTTGGGGTGGTTTGAAAAGATGTATCTATTTTGTTTAGAGTAATCAAAATATACCTAATATTTTTAAATGACATATGACTTGAAATTTCCAAATATAGATGTTTATTTCCCTTAGAACATAACTAAAATATCACTTTAAAAAATGTTACATAATTGACATCAATCAGTTTTCTCTCTTGATGCATGAGTTTATTTTTTTTTAATGTCATAGAAAGCCCAACACTGATATGAGCAGAAACACCATTAATGTATTACAGTCTATAGTTTAATTCTGAAAGCTAAACAAATAGAACTGTGGCAGCTTCACTATTTTCCAATGCTTAGGTTCCCCAAAGTTGAAAAGTCGTTTTTCCCTCGTAGCATACTGCATGTCTCACTCAACAGAATTTTATTGTAAAATATGGACCTTGGTTTCTCCCAAAGTCTTTGGGGTCTTACTTTCATAGATAAGGCCACTTTTTTTTTTAACATATGATCTTAAAATCTACTCTATATTTAAAACTCATAGTGATGAAAAAGTCTTGTAAGCTCTCCTTTTCAACAAAATAGTCTAATTGAGGGTACATTTATTATTTTCCAACCTGAGCTACATAATGTCTCTGAAGATATGCCTTTACCGCTTACAAAGACAGGCATCTAAGCCATTTTGAGAGCCCCAGGGGTGGCAGGGCTCAGATGTCTGCGTGAAGCAGCAAAGAGGCCAGGTGTCCACGGCAGGGATGGGCCCACCTGCAGGTGTACACCCACCTGGAGGTGATCCTGTGAAAGTGAAAGTCGCTTAGTCGTGTTCGACTCTTTGCGACCCCATTGATTATACAGTGCATGGGATTCTCCAGACCAGAATACTGGAGTGGGTAGCCTCTCCTTCTCCAGGGGCACCTTCCCAATCCAGGGATAGAACCCAGGTCTCCCACATTGCAGGCAGATTCTTTACCAGCTGAGCCACAAGGGAAGCCCAAGAATACTGAAGTGGGTAGCCGTTCCCTTCTCCACTGGATCTTCCCAACCCAGGGATGGAACCCAGGTCTCCTGCATTGCAGTCAGATTCTTTACCAACTGGGCCACCAGGGAAACCCAGAGGTGATCTCTCCAGTTGAGTATTCAGGTCAGGGATCCCTACAGCTTTCACTTTCTTAAATCTGAAATTTTGTATAGTTTTTTTTTAATTCTAAAAAACTATTTCCCACTAATTCAACTTTTTAAAGCACCATGGTAAACGTCACATACCCAGAGATCAACATTCAGAACCCTGTTTTGTCACCTCTACAATAAAGCCTCTCCTTACAGAGCGTACACAGCAGGGGGTAGGCACACTAGGTCTAGAAGCAGGCTTTCTTCGTTTAAATCCCTCCCCTACCAAGCTGTGGGACTGTGGGCAACTTGCTCAACTTCTCTGTGTCTCTGTTTTCTGATCTATAGAGATTTTTAATGGGGCTTAATTTATAGAGGTGTTGAAAACATTAAGTAAATTCAAATTGCTTGGGATATTGCCTAACACCTAACAAAAGAGTCACTAAGTGTTCATTATCAAATGAGTACTATCGTTATTATTATTATTACTGTTTTACACAAGACAGACACTATGGTTGGAACTGGGCAGCAACTGGAATTTGCAGTTTGGTGTCAGGAGGGTAAGCAGCCTTAAGGGAAGGGATAAACGTTTTTATTTTATTTTATTTTTTTAATATTTATACCATAAATATTTCAACAAATTCCACTTTCTACAATGGTTTCAATCCTCACAAAACTAGAATGAACAGCACCTTTTTTGCACAAAATGACAGTCAAATATCATGCTCATCATTGACCATGAAAATCGTAATTATGACCATCAGAAAGAAGGTCAGCAAGGTTGATATAACAGAGTTTTCAGTGTTCCAATACAAGTTCTACCCACATCCACAAAGAAAGACATATGCACAGGAAACTATAAATTGAAAGCACATCGACTGAGATAAATATTAGACATCATTTGTATGAATCTTTAAGGCATAACTGCAGACATTCTTAAGACATTCTTCAAATTCATAGAATGACAAGAAAGTATGGCTACATACAATCCATTCGGTTTTATAAACTACTCATGAATAACCTCACAAGCAATTTAAAACCAGATGACAATTTCAAATGTCATTTTCAATATTTTATAGCTTTGATGTATGAACAAGATGGTAAGACAAAAAATTAAGATTGAAATATATGCAGTAAATCCTCAATAGATATGAAAACATCCCATGGTAGTGAAGTCAATTAACATTACTCATCTCCAATTTGATGTGATCAGAATTCATATTTGGCAAAAAATACAAAAGCTGATTTTAACAGTCATATTATTTTTCTTTGTACCCCTAAAAAGAAAAACAAACATGAAAAACCTGATTTCCCAATGTCATATGTCAGTATGCAAAGCAACAGCATATCACACTTTCTAATACGACCATTCACATATGCATTTAAATGAAATTGGATGAAATACTCCAAAATAAACACATACTTCTGGACTCAGTGTTTCACAAGGCATATAACATTAAATGAATGAAACTAAGAGGGTAACAGCCAGGAAGGCCAGGGGTCTCCAAAGGGAGGAAATGGGGTACAAGTATCAGATACTTTTAAGCTCTCACTTACGAGGCAGGAGGAAACAAGCTGTTACCTTTTTCCCCCTTCTCAATACAAATTTAAAAAGTTTTCTCTTAAAATTCTGTTGCTATAATGACACCTGGTTCCACCTGAACTTTTCTCATACTTTGAGCTAACCAAGGCATTTTTCTTCTGGAAATGTTTGCCTTAAGCTATGTGAATGTACTATGTATTTACCCTAGACTCTATCTTCAAGTAGGTTATGCCTAAAGGCTCAGAACTGACTTGACAAACCAATATGCTTTACTCATACATTGTTCTCCTAATTTATGTGAATGAAGCTATATATATGCTCATATCAATCGTTTTATGGCCCAGGATGACTCACCTGGTGCCACAGTTATCTCCATGTATCTTGTGGGTGAGGGGTCTGCTGCCATTCCTTTCTCTAATGAGTAGACTGGTAGTAGCTATATAACATCCAGCTAAAGAGGAGGGGGGGCACTCTTTCTGCCCCCTTCTGATGTCTATGTCAGAAGCTTTCTCTCTTTTATACTTTAATAAAACTTTGTGACACAAAAGCTTCGAGTGATCAAGCCTCGTCACTGGCCCCAGGTTGAATTCTTCTCCTAAGGAGCCCAAGAATTCAAGCATCTTTCATGGCTAGACAACAACCTTTCAAAACAATGGTCTTTTCAAAAACTGATGATGAGTGATGAGTCTGCATATGCTTAAGAATGCAATGGGACCCGTATCTCAAACCAGAGAATAATATATCTTCCCTCAACATAAATATAACACAATCAGCATAGAGTCTCCAACTATGAAGTCGTACAAATATGGATGTAAAATATCACAACAAATTCCAAAGTTTAAAAGTGGTGAATATTGACTTTCGCCTGCTGGCGCTTCTTTTTATGTCATCTCCATTCTGACAATGAATCATGTGCTGTGCTAAGTCACTTCCATTGTGTCCAACTTTTTGGGATCATATGGACTAGGCCCCACCAGGCTCCTCTCTCCATGGAATTCTCTAGGCAAGGATACTGGAGTGGATTGCCATGCTCTCCCTCAGGAGATCTTCCTGCCCCAGGGATTGAACCCGTATCTCCTATGTCTCCTGCAGGGATAAACGTTTTTAAAACTTCTATTATTTTTAAGGGGCTTCCCTAGTGGCTCAGATGGTAAAGAATCTACCTGCAATGTGGGAGACCCAGGTTGGTTCCCTGGGTTGGGAAGATCCTCTGGAGAAGGAAATAGTAACACACTCCAGTATTTTACCTGGAGAATTCCAGGGACAGAGGAGCCTAGTGGGCTACACAAGTCCATAAGGTCACAAAGAGTTGGACACGACTGAAGCAACTAACATTTTCACTTTTCCCACTCATTACTTTTAAGACACATCATACAATTTATCCAGTTCTCACATCATTAGATGAGGTGGAAATTATTCTCATCTGACAAATGAGAGTGAGACCACAGACGTGAAGCAACTTGTCCACGCCCACATCGCATGACTTATAATCAGCCTTGTGTGAACATTGAGCCCTTTCTCTACGAAGCATGCATTATTGACTTTCTCAAAAAAGCAGGAATCTAAGTGGATAGAAAGGACTGGGGAGCTGGCAGATGAGCCAGAGATGACATCTTGAAGATCACACACACACAGGCCCATCTAAATTAGGGCAGCGAACTGAAGCCCTGAGCATTAAACCCAGCTGGGAGTCTCAGAACCCAGCTGTCGGATCTGGACAAGGTGCGAGGGGCCAGGGGCTACTGAAGCCCAGAGGCCACTGGGCACAAGCTTGCAGCCTGACCAGATGGGATTTATTAACCTGATGCAAACTCAGAAGGCACTGGGGAAGAACCAAGGAATGCCACTCCACATGGGCTCAGGACAAAGCACGTTTTGCACGGTTCAGGTTTCAGGTGGAAGGGAAGGGGAAGGACTCAGAAGGGTCTCAGGGAAGCGGGATCAGTCCTAAGTTGGTTGCCGTGTCTGAGCCAGAATCATGGACTGGGCCCCATAATGCAGCCAGGGCAGGTTGACCGCTGTCTACGCCGGAGCCCATGAGAAGAGTGGAGTGGACATGGGGCTTCCTTGGCAAGAAAGAGTGTCATACAGGGCAACCTCCAGCCCCGTGCAGGCCTTGGGCATTTCCTGTCACTTGGCCGGGAGTGCTGTGTCTGCATTCAACAGGGAATTCACAACAGGGCTACCTGCAAATCGATGAACAAATCTTGAAGCAAATCAAAGGGGAATGGTTTCCAGGGATTCCACTAAGAAAGACTGATACTTCAAACCGAAATGCTGATTTCTCATTTTACCATTACAAACAAGACTATCAATACCAGCAGGACCTCTGCAGGCAGAACCACAGGTGAAGGTTTATCAGAATTAGAAGGAAGTGCTTAGAATGCAGAACAAGCAAAGTTGCTTCCGGGGTGCGAATGTTCAGGGCCTCAGGTGGGGCTGCCTGGACTGTTCATCGTGCCAAGTACAGCTCAGCCTCCGGATCAGATCCCCTGTCTCCAAATTCTGGCCCTGATTCTATTCCCGTGTGACCTGGAGTAACTTGCTTAATTTCTCTGTGCCGCCGTTTTCTACTGGGTGAAGTGGAGATAGTGATCTCCTTCATAGGGTTATCAGGAAGATTCAATGAGTTAACATACAGAAGTATTAACACCCAGTACAAAATCTGGCACATGGCAATAAAGTCACCGAAAGGAGTTTGTCAGTCCAGCTGCTCAAAAGCCGATAAAGAGGCCAGGTTGGTGGAAAGGAAAGTTTGCCTTATTTCAGATGTTGGCAACTGGGGCTGGGGTGGTGGTGGACATCTGTCCAGAGGCTGACTCCCCCCCTACCCCCTGCTGACAGCAGGGAGTAAAAGCTTTCATAGCCAGAGTCGGGGGTGGGGGGGCCACATGCAGAAGCAGCACAGTCATCTCTGACAGTTAGCCCCAGAGTGCTCGTCAGCAGTCTGACCAGCGTCATCTTGGTCATTTCAGGTGCAGTTAGTCTTCAGTCCCGGGTGCACTTGTTCCATTTCTTTGTGGTCAATTCTCGTAACTGGGGCAGCTCATGTCCTGGGTACCGTCTGGTCATCATTCGTTAATGCCTCCACCTGGGGTTGCAGTGTCTGTAAGACAGCTCACAGGATGTGGCCAGAATATGATCTGTAGCCCTTGAGAAGGAGCTGCGGGTCCTTGACGATGGTTAATGACTGCTTGATTATTATTATCTGGTCTCCTCTGATTGGGGTTGTTTTCCTTTTTTTTTTTTTTTAGTTTCCATATTTCTCACTTTTCTGATTAAACTTAGTCTTTGACTGAGGTTTTCCACAGAAAAAAGGCAGGTAGAGGATATGTGGTGATGGGTGGCAGAGGGTGAGGGCCAGAGAGTCCTGCTCCCCTTCAATAATGTTAATAATATGCTAGTTGCTCTTGTTTTCCTCTTTACAGTGTTATGATTACAGATTCATCATTCTGGCCAGCTTCTCTCCTGACCGTGTTGCATGGGAAGTGAAAGTCACTCAGTTGTGTCTGACTCTTTGTGACCCCATGGACTATACATTCGATGGAATTCTCCAGGCCAGAACACTGGAGTGGGTAGCCTTTCTCCCCGCCAGGGGATCTTCCCCACCCAGGGACTGAACCTGGGTCTCCCGCATTGCAGGTGGATTCTTTACCAGCGGAGCCACACGGGAAGCCCATGTTCTGCGGGACACTGCCAATTTTTATGTTAGTTTGTTTTTTGTGACTTTCATCGTACTAAATTTTCTGGCTGGCCAATCCTTCTGCAGATTAACACTTTCATTTTTTAAGTGTGGACTATTTCAGTTTGCTAACAGTAAAGCCTGTTGGGCAAGAGGCATTTTTTCAAAGCCCGCTGTGAAACTCACACTTCTAATTATGCACGATGTCCTCTGTACTTTAACGACCAGTTGGAGCTGCGCCTCCAGAGAAGACTGGTGAGCAAATGCTGGCCAGGGCATCGGGGGCAGTTCTGAATCCTGACCTAGCTCTAGGAACTCCCCTCTTCCCATCTCTCTGACTTTTATTTTCTATTTGAAATTACTGTTCTTTACAGGGTTTCGGTTCAGTTCAGTTCAGTCGCTCAGTCGTGTCTGACACCTAAATTTATCAGCTCTACTTTTCATCTGTTTTAATTATTAGTCTTCGGTGTAAGGAAGAAATTATTTGAAGGAAGAAACTCATCGCTAAAGACATTTGCAAACCATGAATCAAAAATAGGTTCCCCGGTCCATGTGCGCGTGGATGGAGACGCTGCGGTCTCCCCCGGTCCGTGTGCGCGTGGATGGAGACGCTGCCGTCTCCCCCGGTCCGTGTGCGCGTGGATGGAGACGCTCCGGTCTCCCCCGGTCCGTGTGCACGTGGATGGAGACGCTGAGGTCTCCCCCGGTCCGTGTGCACGTGGATGGAGACGCTGCCATCTCCCCGGGTCCGTGTGCGCATGGATGGAGACGCTGCAGTCTCCCCTGGTCCGTGTGCCCGTGGATGGAGACGCTGCAGTCTGTGGGGTTTCAGGACTGGTCAGCGCTCTGCTATTTGGGCGTGTTCTATGTTTCCCTGGTTAGGGGAAGCTACCTACGCGCCGGGCAAACCTGGAAGACCAAGGACACACAACAGTGGTCAGCAAGCAGCCTGGTGTGGTGGCCACGTGTCCTGCGCACCTTGCTCACCGCCGACAACGTCAGGCAAGAAGAAGACTGAGTCTCGACTGAGAAAACCAGTGGGTCAGGTCAGGATTCAACCTCAGGACCAGCACGGACCTTCCTGAATCACTAGCTATTCTAAGGGCCTGGCACCACCCTGTACAAGCCCCCAGGCCGCTGCTAGAACACGAGGCACACTTGGGTTGAAAAGCAGGAGCAGAGAGGACCAGAGCAGAAACACAGTGTTAAGTCAATTTCCCACTTCTCTCCGCACTCGAGAGTCCTGATCTGCAATTTCCAGTTCTGTTCCCGTCTCTGGTGGACTGAAAGAAATCTGCTCTGTGATCCCGTGGCTACTGCCGCCGGGGAAACCTCCCCACTACCTCGCCTCTCCCCTCCTCCTCCTGCAGCCCCGGCCACTCCTTTCTGACCCCAAAGGTCTCTTCACCAAAAGGGCCTTATCCTAGTAAGTTTCCCTCGGTGCTTCATTTTGAAATTAAGGCATCAAGATGTGCTAGTCTAAATAACAACCTCTCCCAAATCCACCTTAGCTCACGGACGTTCAGCAGTGGAGCAACGTGGAATCATCTTGACCCCTTCAGGCTTGGATCTGTATCAGCACAGTTCACTACCTCTCTGACATCCTAAAACTCCATTTCCTCACCAGTAAGTGAGGGATCACACGGGTGTTTAGGTGTCATGAAGGCCAAATGATATAATGACCAGAGAGATGATACAATATATATGTGTCTACCACACACACAGGGCTTCCCAGGTGGCTCAGTGGTACAGAATCCGCCAGACAAACAGGAGGTGCGGGTTGGATCCCTGGGTCAGGAAGATCCCCTGCAGAAGGAAAGAGCAACCCACTCTAGTATCTTTGCCTGGAAAATTCCATGGACAGAGGAGCTTGGTGGGCTACAGCCCATGGGGGCACAGAGTCGGACACAAGTGAACATCTGAGCATGTGAGTGACACATGGGGGATGTTTTAATGATGTCAGATGAGAGAGTGTTTTATAGAAGAAAAAGAGCAGACGCATATTCTGTCATTCTGACTGGGGATTGCACGCAGTACCAAGAACACCACCTAACAAGAAGTCTAAAGACTGTCAGCTCAACTCACGGAGCAATTCAAGGTTGTTAAAGGTCCTGGTCTCCGGTGTAAATACAGAGGGAAAGAGGATGGTCCACGAACCAAAAACCAGTCCAAACTGCTTTCACCTGGAAAGAACCCCAGTCAAGACAATAATCCAGAATTGGAGCGTCTGTCAGTTTTATTTGCTTGTATTCTATTATGTATGCACAAAGACAGAACTGACACAATTAGTTTTCTGAAATAGATCTTATATACAAATCAGCAGCATTCTTAAGCTTGTATTTCTTTCAGCTGGAAAGATACTGCATACATTTGTCTTTTCCGGGACCTTTAAAGTTTTAAAAGTGCTATTCCTAACCAGTAACAAGCTTTAACAATCTTAAATTGCACCATGAATTGAACTGACAGCCTTTAAATGTTTTCTTTACCTCTTTATAACTTTTGTAGAGCTCTCATCGTCACTGCTTATTACTCATTTTGGTACTTTCGGGGCTGAATAAACACAGGTAAGAGAATGTAAACAGCAAAGGTATCACAGGATGGCTTACTGCCTAATTAGGGAAAAGCATTATTATAAAAGAATGTAGCAACGTCGAGATGGTTTTTTAGCTTTCCCTCGGTACTTCAAATGCTAGTGAAAAAGACTTGAGAAATGAGTCTATGTAGTTGTGTACTGCACTACCTAGGGACTAAATAAATTCAGAGGAATATTCAAAACAACTTTAAAATCTGCATTTGGAATAAAAGAAAACATATTCTCTAACTCTCTTTTTCTCTCGAATGCACTTTTTCGGTGAAAAAGTGTCAGTCGCTCAGTTGTGTCCGACTCTGTGACCCTATGGACTGTAGAATTCTCCAGGCGAGAATATTGGAGTGGGATACCAGGCCCTAGCTCCAGGGGATCTTCCAAGCTCTCCCACACTGCAGGCAGATTCTTCACTGTCTGAGCCACTAGGCCAGCCCCAGGAATGATATTACCCTTCCCTAACAGTTCATGCTGGACACTGCCTCTCTTCAGCGGCCGGGATAGGAGCCCTGGGCTCTTCCTGGGTGTCCCCTGAACTCTGCCCTGCAGAGCAGAGCTGGGTCAGCACACCCAGGGCATGCCTGGCAAGGAGCCGCAGGATGGCTTGGGGGGGATGTAGACCTGTCAAGAACCTCCTCACCGTGCCAGCTGGGGAAGAAAGCCTGACCTCGATTATTGATAATGGCACATACAGAATGAAACGGATGAAAACCGAAAAGGCACCGTCGCCGAGGGTGAACAGGAGGACAAAAGAGACAAAGAAATTAAAGCGAGTGAGGACTTCCGAGCAAGGACAGCGGTCAAACAGAACGATGATATTTTTAAGCCTGGGAAGATAACATCAAGCAGGTTTGCAGAAGTAGGTGAAGAGATACCTGATTTTTCTCCTATTGTCAGGAGCGCGGGGGACATGGAGGTCAAGACGTCAGTCCCGCAGCTTAGAAGAGAGCTGGGTGCTAGAAATGTAGGCTAACGAACAAAGCTGTGCGTCATAATAATAGCCAGCGTCCACATGGGGCCCTCTGATGCTATTTTCAGTGCTTTGGGGGCTCTTCCATGCTATCTTCAGTGCTTTAAATACCGTAACTAATTTTAGCATCACAACAACCTAGGGGTCTCATTAATAGCCCAAATTTTAGACAGAAAGAAAGAGAAGCATAGAGAAGTTAGACACCTTGCCTAGTATTCTTGGGCAGCTAGGAGAGTGAGCAGGGCAGACTGTTTCACCTTCTTGCTCACGAAGGTGCGGCGGCCAGTGTTTGCGGCCGCAGTTTTCTCCAAAGTGTTTGTCCGGGAGGAGGAGGAGGCTGAGAGACAGTGATGGAAGGGTTGGCATAAATAAGGCATAAAGAGCTTCTAAGATGACAGACGTGGCGACCTGCCTGCTACCACTCCGTCCTCCCGCACCAGCCCCGGACCCTGGCACCCAAGCCCAGCTTCATTCTAGTCAGTGCAGCTGACAGGAACTGGAGAGGAGTCCAAAGATAAGCCCCAAAGAACTCCTGCAGTTGAGGGGCTGGGGGAAGCAAATGGGGCAGGTGAGCAAGACATTGGAAAGGATGTGGGGAGGAGCTGCCATGGAGCCTGGAGATGGACAGGGCCCGGCAGCGGAGGCAGCCTCTGGCCAGTGCCGGAGAGAGAGGGGAGAGGGCTGGGGAGGACCACGGGGAGAACTGAACACGTGCGCCTGAGAGAGCACTTAAGCTCGAAAACGGAGATCAAAATAGAGCCCTCTTTCTGCAGTGACTCAGGAAACCCCGCTGCAAGGGGCTGGCACGCAGGAGTAAGATGCGAAAATGGCAGCGTTAAGTTTAGCCTGCTGCACTGAGTAGTTTGGGGTGTGGGGATGTTTAGGTGAAGGAAGCATTTTTAGTGCGGAGAAAGGAGAATAAAGGCCGAAGGTCTGCCAGGCCCAAGATGTCTGGGGCTGCTGTGTGTGAATTCTCTTCCCCAGGCTCTGTGGCCTGAACCGGCTTACACCCGGAAAGAGAGATTGGAGCCGGGGAGAGGAAGGAGCCCTCTTTCTCGCCAGCCTCGCGGGGCATCACTAATAGTTATAAACAGCTAATTTGCAGGAAGAGGAACGAATCCAAATTCATGCTGCCAATGCTAAATATTTAACTGATGGAAAATATAGGCTTTGAGTTGGCTGTGGAAATCTCCAACGATGAGCTACATTTTCAGTCCTTGGTGCCCTGGAGATGCTGTTTCAGTCCCCGGCTCTGCCAGATGGGGAGTGAGTCACAGCACAGGAAATAACACGGGATTTCATATCATGTTGCGCTCCAAGAGGATGTGGACCTTCCGAGCCTGGCTGCCCTGTAGACGAAACGAAAACCCAAAGGGAGGCAATTAGGACGGCTGTGCTCCATCAAGCAGACTGGCAGGACCAGGCTGGCTCAGGGCTCCGGGCGGGACACCAGGGGCCGGCGCACACGCCAGCTCCTCTTAAGGCAGAAGCAGCCGCCAGACCCTTAACACAGCTGGCAGATCCCAAGACCATCTGAGGGACTCGCACAACCGTGCAGACGGGCTGGCGTGGCTGAGTTCATTACCTGCTCATACCGCCGCCGTTCCATTACATCGTGGCTGACTATAGAGAGCATCCTTCAAAGTACATGGGCTAGATTGGATGAACATTAAAGCTCTGTAACAGTCTATTGTGTCCTGACCACCTAGGGGTGACAGTCCTTGAACAAACAGTGCCCCCGGAGCCACAAGTGTGTGAAGTCACATGAGCTCACAAAATGACAGGGCACAGTGTCATTCTGGAAACAGGGGCCACAAGGAGCGTCTGTGATAAACCCTCGAGGCTTCTCAGCCCCTTTTCTCCTGCCCTCCGGCATTTTTATTTATTCTTCTCCGTGCCGCCCTTCTCATTTCTGCTTTACACTTGAACAGATATCCTTTACCCAGAAAGATAAGTTCTCTCTTGCCTTCCCTTTGTCTCCCCGGTTTCTGACCGATTTCTTTCCTCTGACTATCAGACTTGTTAAATAAATAAACTGCGCACAAGTCCTTCCAATTTTCCACCCGGCTTGTCTTCTCCCTCCTTGGAGGACACCTGTGGTCCTGATGCCCAGAGATGTCACAGTGTCGAAGGCCAGAGGCAACCTCGGTGGCTAAGCCCAGTGGACTGTCCTCAGCCTCATGTGTTGGGACGTGGATCCCAGAGACACTGCGTGGACTCCACGCACCCTGCCTGCTTCTTTGTCTTCTGCTATGTTAGCTTCCATGACCGCACATGCCCTTCCCTCCTCTCTCTCCTGTCTGTCCCTGTCCATCTTTCCTTCCGCCACACACGGACGTGTTTTCTTCACTGACCTCCTGCTCCTCCTAGGTCAACTCTTTGCTCCCAGCCCCGTGTCTTTCTCAAGCCCACATCTCTTGCTCTAGAAGGTAAAACACTGCTGATCCAGAGGTCACAGTGGTCTGACACATGTGTTGGATCTGCCATGTTTTACTTAACACTGGGTCATGATTTTTAAAACAGGGTCTTAGTACTCTGGCTTCTATTGAAAATCTGAAAAATCTGGAAAGATTTCTGCCTGACAACCACCCTTCTGCACGGAGCACAGTCTGCAGCTCAGCTCAGAGGTTCCTCTTGGAGATTTCCTACCATTCAGACCATTCTCTGGGGCCCCACAGAGCCTTTCCCAGGACTACTATTGTTGTTTGCTAGGAGTTCAATCTTTTTTGCTATTAGCCTGATGAAAGAGACTGATGTATTATGAGTAACATATTAGGTCTGGCTAGTGAGATTTATCATTAAAGTAAAATGAGAGTGCTTTCAATGACCCACTTTTTTATTTTTTTACTCAGCAATAGAACATATTGCATCCTAGTTAAGTTAATGTGTTTTAAGTAGTGTACGTAACATAGTGCTACTACTGCTAAGTCGCTTCAGTCGTGTCCAACGCTGTGCAACTTCATGGACTGTAACTTGCCAGGCTCCTCTGTCCATGGGATTCTCCAGGCGAGAACACTGGAGTGGCTTGCCATTTCTTTTTCCAATAAGTAACATGAGGCTCCTCAAAATTCTATAATTGAAGAGAACTATTGTCTTATTTTGTAAAAAGAGACTTATGTTTAGAGGAACTTTAGGGTCATAACAAAACCGAGTGCGAAGAACAAAGATTCCATGCTCACACACATGCAAGGCCCCCCCACAACACACCCCAGTGTGACACCCCCCCAAAGTGCGGCAGGAGGTGCAACGCCCAGTCCGACACTGGCGTGTCCTCGTCACCCAAAGCCTGTGCTCCTGGCAGGGTCCACTCGTGACGCCGCACGCTCTGCTGGGTTTAGTCGAGTGTTTAATGGCATGCGTTCGCCCTCACAGTCTCATACAGAAGTGCCTCCTTACCCTAAAATCTCCTGTGGGCCGCCTCTCTATCCCTTCCTCCTTCTTAACCTTTGGCAAGCTCCGATCCTTTTATCGTCTCCATAGTTTTGCCTTTCCCAGAAGGCTGGCATCAGACAAAATGGAGCCTTTGCAGACTCACTTCTTTCACCCACAAGATGCATTTAAGATCCCTTCCCTGTGAAGTGTGACTTCACAGCCGATTTCTTTTTAATATTGAATAGTATTCCACTGTTT
The DNA here is from genome assembly GCA_006410615.1 of Neotragus moschatus. NCBI lineage: Eukaryota > Metazoa > Chordata > Mammalia > Artiodactyla > Bovidae > Neotragus > Neotragus moschatus. Next base: position 131,634 of record SJYA01000195.1, read on the forward strand.
TGATGTTTATTTATCCACTCACACCCTGAAGGACACCTTGGTTGCTTCCAAGGGTTGACACTTATGAATGAAGTTTCTATAAATATCTGTGTGCAGGCTTTTCTGTGGAAGTAAGTTATCAACTCCTTTGGATAAATACCCAGGTGCACAACTGTAGATTGCTTCACCTTATTGTTATTATTTCAGCACTCTTGTTGACTGCAGGAATGTCAGGGGCAATATAGTGGGGAAAGGGAGCCGGGGAGACCTTCTTCATCGACACAAACCATAAAAAGAAAAAAAAGGCTTGTTAGAAGCTCTCTCCCCTGATACTCAGTCCCTGTTTAATTCAGAACTGGGACACAAGCTGTTTTTCCAGTAAAGTGCAAAAACGAAAGTGGAAGAAACGATGAACATTCAGAACACCTTGTCACCCAGGTTTATGCTCCCTATGACATTTATCATTCAGTTTTCAGAATTATTTTCTTACTGGAATGATCTCCTGTCTAAAGACTCAAGGAATACTTCCTTGGGACCAGTAGGAATCACCTGAATAAATCGGATTGTCTACCTGGCCCATTATGTTTAATAAAATATGTAGGAACTCTAAACGATCGCTTCTAGCTCAGCATCAAAATTTCACTACCTAGTGTGCACATGGGGAACTTTACCACTCGGTTTCACAGCGGGAGTTTTATTTTCAGTGATGATACACAACGTCTTGTAAGCTTTGATCTCCTCTGCAGTCTCAGATTTCATACTGGTTTTATTTCAGAAAGATGAGGCAGAAGTTGTCCCTGCTCAGAATTCATTCAACTCTGGGAAAAGTCTATATGGACGGCGTGTAAGAAGTTCACTCTACTGTGCATGCTTTCAGAAAACAATCTTTAAAATCACATGGAGCTTCAGAAAAGGATATTGTCTCAGTAAAGAGACGAGGTGTGGCAGATTCGAGCCTTCCCCACGGATGCCACCAATGGGGTTGAGATTCTCTGCCTGCCCAGACCGACAGCTGTGTAAATCGCCATCTTTATTCAGTTCACAGGTTTCAAATGACAGCATTTATATGGTATTTGCTGATGTGAGAGCAGAAGGCCACTATCAGAAGGAAGGTGATACATACAAAAACTCAGTGATCAAGTCAATGGAAAGAGTGTTTCCTGGCTTGATTTTTTTCTATTAAAGTTGTCTAGGTCCTGCTTCAACGCTAAAGAAGTTTACATCCCAACAGTTTCTGATCTTGACTTAGAGTAAAACCCCTCCACGAGGCACTGACACATTAAACAGATCCCTGGAAGATTAGTACTGGGAGGGGGATTCAAGAAAATTTGATTTAAATCCCTTGTTTTACTAACGAGAAAGTTAAAGCCTGCAACAGTCACCTCACTAACCAGTGAAGGCCCACTGGGCCTTGAGAAGCCTGCTTACGAGACCAGGAGACTGGGAAAGAACCCTGAGACTCTCAGACCCTCCGAACTCATACTGGCACAGACCTAACTCGAGATACTTTTTAAATCCCATTTTTTTGAATTTGCATCTGTAAACAATATGCTGAGACCCAAGAATCTGTGGCAGATAGGAAACAGGAAGGGACTCCCTTCCTTGGAACAAAACCTTCTTGCTTAGACTCGTAGAGGATGGTTAATATTTCATCTGCTGAACTAGTAACTGCATCTTTATAGGCTAAGATGAAATACAAACATGTATATGTTTCTGAGCATCTACAATCTATTTATAGCTTGAAACTAAATGGCCAGTGGAGGAGGATGAGAACAGATGCCAACAGGAACCTAAGAGAAGACAGTCTTTCAAACAAATGTTCTAGCATTTGTTTGGGTTAAGAAAGCCCAGCAAATAAGCACTTTCCAAGCAAGCTTCTATGGCTTTAGTTAGCTAGTTTTGGTTAAACGTTTTTGCAAATGTGTAAAAATAGAAACATTGAAAAAAAAATCAGAAACTACAATAATGTTGTATATTTCCATGGTCCACTGCATTAAATTTCACTGACAGAGGTCAAGAAATATCCACATTCCAAGACAACACTCTATGAACCCTGTCTGGGCCCTCCAAGAGGAATTTTTTTGTTTTTTTCCTGGTGAAGACAAAATAAGTAGAAGTCTCTTGTATGTAAGAATATAATTTCTAAGCTTAATTTTTTTTTTTTTTTTTTTTTTTACAATTTTTCTGACATCTTTTCTGTGCATGTGAACTGAAGCCCTGTATGCTGGAACCAAACCAAATGTTTAATTAAAAAGTGAACTGAATATTCCTTTATATCTCACTTCTTTCATCTCAACCCCAAAGAGGCGAGAGTGGGAGGTGCCAAGATGATAAATTAAAAAGCCAGAAGCCTGGCCATCTCCAGGGAGTCACAACCTCCACATTTACCCCCAGGCGGCCCTACCGTGTATCCCACCCGTGAGCCCGTGTCCCAGAGGGGCTGGAGATGGGGCTTCAGCAGGCAGGGTGAGTGACTCTTTACGTAACAGCCAGTTATTTTCCTCACTCAACACACATCTCAAAAATTCTGAGACTTGGCACCTACCTCTAACATTAAGAACGAACAACTGACACTCAGGGAATTAGTCCATTGCGAGGAGTAGGTGTGATATGCTTCCTTGTTTCCTAGGCCTTTTGTTCCATAAAAGATATTCCTGGGCACCAGATTCAATGTCTGCAAAGGCTACACAGAATTCTCTGGTTAAGCAAAGCACTGATCCGTTCCACACTGAGCAAATCTCACTGGAGATCTTCACGTGCTGCTGTCTGTTGCGAGGGGGTGCATATCGTAAGTGGGAAATTTTACACATTTTACAGTGGTATTCGGTATTATATACACAAAACTATGTATATCGATAATGAAAAGTTATCATAGTTTTAAAATTAGATTTTGCTTTTCTCCCAACTCATATTTCTCAAGGTTAAATCATTCTAAGAATTCATTTTCTTCTAAAGGTGCTTTACAGACTGTCTCAAATTTAGTCTTTAAATGTAAGCACTCTTTGACTAATGGCAGCATAATCTAATCATGGGTATTCAGTTCAGTTCAGTTCAGTTGCTCAGTCGTGTCCGACTCTTTGCAACCTCATGAACCGCAACACACCTGGCCTCCCTGTCCATCACCAGCTCCTGGAGTTTACCCAAACTCATGTGCATCGAGTTGGTGATGCCATCCAGCCATCTCATCCTCTGGCGTCCCCTTCTCCTCCTGCCCTCAATCTTTCCCAGGATCAGGGTCTTTTCCAATGAGTCAGCTCTTCGTATCAGGTGGCCAAAGTATTCAAGTTTCAGCTTCAACATCAGTCCTTCCAATGAACATTCAGGACTGATTTCCTTTAGGATGGAGTGATTGGATCTCCTTGTAGTCCAAGGGACTCTCAAGAGTCTTCTCCAACACCACAGTTCAAAAGTATCAATTCTTCGGCACTCGGCTTTCTTCACAGTCCAAATTTCACATCAGAACATGACCATTGGAAAAACCATAGCCTTGACTAGACGCAGACCTTTGTTGGCAAAGTAATGTCTCTGCTTTTTAATATGCTGTCTAGGTTGCTCATAACTTTCCTTCCAAGGAGCAAGCATCTTTTAATTTCATGGCTGCAATCACCATCTGCAGTGATTTGGGAGCCCATAAAAAATAAAGTCAGCCACTGTTTCCCCATCTATTTGCCATGAAGTGATGGAACCGGATGCTATGATCTTAGTCTTCTGAAGGTTGAGCTTTAAGCCAACTTTTGCACTCTCCTCTTTCACTTTCATCAAGAAGCTCTTTAGTTCTTCTTCACTTTCTGCCATAAGGATGGTGTCATCTGCATATCTGAGGTTATTGATATTTCTCCCGACAATCTTGATTCCAGCTTGTGTTTCTTCCAGTCCAGCATTTCTCATGATGTACTCTGCATAGAAGTTAAATAAGCAGGGTGACAATATACAGCTTTGACGTACTCCTTTTCCTATTTGGAACCAGTCTGTTGCTCCACGTACAGTTCTAACTGTTGCTTCCTGAACTGCATACAGATTTCTCAAGAGGCAGGTCAGGTGGTCTGGTCATGGGTATTAGAGGGAAATAAACTATGTGGACATTGTCTTTAATATTACACTATATTTCTTAAAAAGAATCAGTTGGCACATGAGGACACATCTTTTAATATCTAATGTGGAACTTAAAAGTCAATATAGTATAAAGTCTGAATATACTGCCTTGCTTGTAACTGACCACCTAAAAACCAAACTCCATTGGGTATATGTACCACAGCTTTCCCATCCATTCGTCTGTTGATGGACGTCTAGGTTGCTTCCACGTCCTGGCTATTATAAACAGTGCTGCAATGAACATTGGGGTACATGTGTCTCTTTCAATTCTGGTTTCCTTGGTGTGTATGCCCAGCAGTGGGATTGCTGGGTCATAAGGCAGTTCTATTTGCAGTTTTTTAAGGAATCTCCACACTGTTCTCNGGAAGGTGCGTGTTCTAGAGCCTGCTTCCGTCTCTCCATTCTTTGACCAAAGAACATTACTATCCTCTGCTTTTGAACACAACTTGGTCTCCTTTTATTGATAAGTGACACCACACAGAAGCCGCCAACTCAAAAGGGTTTATAACACATTGGTCTAAACTCCATGAGGTCAACCCGCTGTGGTTGTCCAGCTAATGCATCTGCAGCAGACTGAGTCAGTGAACAGTGCAGAATGAGCCTGACAGAGCACCAAGCTCTCTTTTCACAAGTGTTTTCATAACACACCTCAGGGGTTCCCTGATGACTCAGTGGTAAAGATTCTGTCTTCCAGTGCAGAAGAGCCAGGTTTCCATCCCTGATCAGGGAAGCTCCCACGTGCTGCAGAGCAACTAAGCCCATGCACCACAACTATTAAGTCAGTACTTTAGAGCCCAGAAGCCACAGCTACTGGGACCACAAGCTAGGACTTCTGAAGCTTAAGCACCCTAGAGCCTTGAGCTCTAGGGAGAAGCCACTGCAATGAGAAACCGGTGCAACCACAACTAGAATAAATAGCCCCCTCACCACAACTGCAGAAAACCTCATGTGGCAAGACCCAGCACAGCCAAAAAAAACAAAACAACTTACATCCCACAAAACTGTGAGCTCTATAGGCTGAGACACTACATTTCTTCTGTTCCGGAAGCTGCCGCCTAGGCCGGCACAGTGCCTGCCACATGCACACACTCAGTGAGCACCCATGGAATGGAAGGCAGAGCTCTGATGCAGGTAGAAAGTGGAGCCTGCTCTGCGATACACACGCATAAATGCCTCTGCTCACCCTTGGGGAAGTCTTTTGGAGGAAAGGGCAATTTAGCTGAGCATGTTAAGCTGTCAACAGGTAAAACTGAGTCAAGGGAAGAAGGCATTCTACCCTGATAAAACAGCCATCAGGAGAAGCCAATTTCATCAAATACACTTAATGGGTGTTGGTTGGCATCTCCTTAGGAGTTCCCTGGGTGAGATTTGACACTGACTCCAAACATGCTTCTCCACGGCTCAGTGGTAAAGAACCTGCCTGCCAATGCAGGAGACACAGGAGATACCAGTTCGATCCCTGGGCAGAGAAGATCCCCTGGAGAAAGGAAATGGCAATGCACTCCCATATTCTTGCCTGGGAAATCCGATGGGCAGAGGATCCTAGTGGGCTACAGTCCATGGGGTCACAAAGAGCTGGACACCACTGAAGCAACTGAGTATGCATGCCAGTACATGGAGGACAAGAGAAACGGAAGGCAAAGTCAGCCACATCAGAATGTAGGTGGCAGGTGTATTAAGCACAGGAACTTACATAGGAGGCTTGTCTTGGATACATCTTTGCACCCACCCCCAGAATCTTGAGTTTATAACAAGAGAGGCTTTGATGGGGTTCAATCACATATCCAACCAACACACATATGTTGAGACCTTGCTTTCTCAAGGTTACGTCCTTGAAGCATCTCCTAGCACTAAGAAGGGCATGAGATGAGGGGCTGGAGAGAAGGAGCATCTGATTGCCTGGGTCCAGCTTAGAGGTAAATGCACTGTGGGGTCCTCTGAATGACCTTCTCCAACAATGTGATTCTTCTCAGTATTGCCAACTAATGTAATTCTTCTGGCCTCCTGAAGACCAACTTTTGGCCTGAAACCATACCCCATGGAGTTAACCTTGACCCTACACATGGACTTCCCAAGTGGCACTAGTGATAAAAGGCCCGTGGTAAATGGCGCTAGTGGTAAATGTCTCTTGCCTGCCAATGCAAGAGACATAAGATATATAGGTTCAATCCTTGGGTCAGGGAAGATCCCTTGGAGGAGGGCATGGCAACCTACTCTAGCATTCTTGCCTGGAGAATCCCATGGACAGAGGAGCCTGGCAGACTACAGTCCATGGAGTCACAAAGAGTCAGAACTAAAATGACTTAGCATAAAGCCCCTACACATACACTCTGTCCTCCTACTGCTCTGAGTCAGCCTTCTCAGCAGAAGAGAGAGATAGTCAAAGAAGCTGCTTTTGTGTCCACTTGAATGATATTAAATAGGAAATAATACTCATTTGGAGAGCATCATCATTCTAATTACATGATCTGAGGCTCCTCTGTTTTCTATTGGATCAAGAAGAGCATTTCTGAAATGGTAGCATTTGAGCTGAGTTCTAAAGGAGGAGATGGGGATGAGTAAGGAGAGTGGTCAAAGAGGGGTGATTCCCCCCTTTCTGATGCATGGAGGTCATTCTGACCAAGAGGATACACAGTTGCCCAAATGGAAGCTGTGATAGTGTCCTCGAGCTGCTGAAACGAGCCCCACATACTAGATGACTCAACAGAACAGATGTGTAATGTTAGTTCTGGAGGACAGAAGTCCAAAATCAAGGGGTGGGCAGGGCTACACTTCTGAAACTTGCAAGGGTGAATCCTTCCAGGCCTCTCCTAGATTCTGATGGTGGCAGAAGTCCTTGGCATTCCCTGGCTTGTAGATGCATCACTCCAGACTCCGCTTTTGCTTAAACTTCTCCCTCTGCACATCTCTGTGTCTCTTCCCTTCTTCTTAGAAGGACAGCAGTAATATTCAAGAGGGACTCACTGAAATCTGGTGTGACTTCATCTTAACTGATTACATGTGCAAGTTGTTGCTGTTCGGTTGCCAAGTAGTAGCTCTTTGTGACCCCCATGGACTGCAGCATGCCAGGCCTCCCTGTCTCTCACCATCTTGCAATGAGCCTATTTCCAAATAAGGTCACATCAAGATACTGGAGCGCAGGCTTTCAATATCTCTGGAAAAGACACATTTCAAGCTGTAACAGGACCCAAAAGACAAAAGGCATGAGAAGGGTTTCCTAGAGAAAAGAACAAGAGTTGGATGGGGACCTCTCTCATGCCCCACATCTCACTTTCACCTTGTGGACCTGAGGTCCATTTGTGGAGCATGTGACCAAAGCAGAAGTTCAAACTTCACCCTGAAGTCTCAGTTTCTCCCCTTGGAAACTGAGATAATTATGTCTGCTCTTTTTATCTGGATTGCTGAGATGATTAAGATATGAGAATTTGCTGAGATAAATATTACACAGAGAACAGCTACACAGAATCATTACTGTGTACAAGTGGACCTGCAGAAGCATTTTGAGTAAACTTATTACTTGATAAAGCTTCATTTTGGCTGCTAGTGCTTTGATTAAGTTGAAATCAGGCACTATTACACCTCTGGCCTCAGAACTACAAAGGGCAGAGATGATCAAGACTGTCAGCAATGGCCAATCCATTTCTTCCTCCAGTGAACTGATGGATACCCTCAACAAATGTCTGGAGATGCCTGCCACCTCCAAGTTGTTCTAACAATTCCTGGGAGCTTAACAATGAATAAGTCTGGATGCAGAAGGGAAGTAGGGAGCCTCTGGGCTGCTTGAAATGTTCTGTGTCTGGCACTGTCTGGTTGGAAGTTACAAGAATACATATATAAACATTCATCAAGTTGTACACTTAGTGCCCTTTATACACTGGACTGCATAAAATAGAGACTATAACACAGGTCCTACTGATCTCATAATTCAGTGGAGGATTCAGATAAGTTAAAACCAATTGATCAGAAAAACTCTGTAATGGGGACTTTATAATCAGCACATCTAACTTAGCCAGCTGATATTTGTGTGTGTGTGTGTGTGTGTGTGTGTGTGTGTGTGTGTGTGAGAGAGAGAGAGAGAGAGAGAGAGAGATTGGGGGTGGAGAGATTAGGTGTAACAGGAAGTGGGACAGGAATAGAAGAATTGGTAAAATGAGGTTTTGGACTTCATACTGAAGGTAAGAGGAAGCTCTGATGGTAGTAAGCAGGAAGTAAGACAAATTAGATTTGTTTTGCAAGCATTCCTTTAGAGGCACATTGGAAAATGGCCTGAGGGTCTCAAGAAGGACACAGGAAGACCCTTAGAGAATTAGCTGAATCCAGAGGGGAAATGAGTGAAAGCCATGGTGAAAGCCAGGCCTTAGGATGAAGACATTTGTATGGTATAATATAAGGAGATATTTAAAAGGTGAGATGATCAGTCAGAAACCCTACTAATGGTGATGATGGCTGCTGTCACTATCAGTGCGGGGGTTTATCTCCTCAGCACTGGTACATCCAGTTCTATATTCAGTTAAAATTCGTGTCTGTGAGACAAGGGCCGTTACTGTCTTTCCCATTCTTCAAACAGGGAAGCCTCAGATCAGAGAGGCCCAGAAGCTTGCACTATAGCCTAACCTGTCAGAGAGCTTAGCCTGAGTCCAAGCACAGCTCTCCCAGGCCTATATAGATGGGTCTCCTCTAAACATCATGGGGTGAGATAGGGAGGGGGTTGGTGAGAGACAGGCAGGAGGTACTGAGAGAGAATCAGGAAGAGGTAAGCAGAAAACAGAGAGAGACAGTGGTAGGAAGTGGTTAAAGACAGGCAGGAAAGGGTGAGAGAGGCAGGAAGCAGTCAGAGGCAGGAGGTGGTGAGAGATAAGCAGGAAGTGATGAGAGACAGGAAGAGACAGGTAAGAGACAGGAAATGGGGGCGGGGGAGTGGTGAGAGACACGCAGAAGGTTGTGAGAGAGAGAGAGGAGGAAATGGTGAGCAATAAGCAGGAAACAGTGAGACACAGGCAGAAAGTGGTTAAAGTCAGGCAGGAAATGGTGAGAGAGGCAGGAAGTAGGCAGAGGCAGGACGTGGTGAGAGATGAGCAGGAAGTGGTGAGAGACCGGAAGTAGAAAGAACGAGAGGAGCGGGGAAGTGGTGAGAGACAAGCAGGAAATAGTGAGAGACAGACAGGAAGTGGTTAAAGACAGGCAGGAAATGATGAGAGACAGACAGGAAGTGGTTAAAGACAGGCAGGAAATGATGAGAGACAGGCTGGAAGTGGTGAGAGGCAGGAGGTGGTGAGAGAAACGCAGGAAATGGTGAGAGTCAGGCAGGAAGTGGGGAGAAGTAGGAAGGAAGTGATGAGAAATAGGAAGGAAGCAGTGAGGGGTAGGAAGGAGGTAGTGAGGGGTACTGAGAACTCCAAGACCACTCCTAGGAGTCCATCGGGATGCCTGTGTTTACAAAGACACGACTAACCATCATCTCTCCGAGGCTTTTCGTGTTCCTTCCATTTCTACTCTCATATCCATAGCCCGTTCTCAATATGCAGCCAGCATGATCCCTTAATACGAACACACACACACATACATAGGCACAGATGCACACAGATTATAGGAAGCCCCACTCAAAATTCTCCGCTGCCTTCTGATCTTTCACAGCATAGAATCTAAAGTCCGCCCACTGCCCTTCTACCATGGCCCTTGGTCTGAAGGCTCATCACCACCCCACCCCGCCATCACCCTCACCACCACTCTGTCCGTTGGGTTCCTGCTTCTTTCTCAGTTGCACACACAGCACTGGCATCCTTAATTTTCCTCAAACACAACCAGCGCATTGCCATCCTGCACATAAAACACATTTCCCTTGGATGCCCCCATGGCTCCCTCCTACTGCCATCACTCCCAACTTCAGAGTCTTCTCCTCAGAGAGGCTTCTCCTGACAACCCTCCACACACATGACATTTCTCCCCTGTCACTGTTTGTCCCCTGAGCTTTATTTCTTCACATAAATACATGTGTTTACTCACAGGCCCCCTAGCTCTGTGAAAGCTGTGACTGTGATGCTCACCACACCCACAGCAATGCTTAATAGCACATAGTAAGTGCTCAATGATCAGCTGCTGAGTGATGGAAAAAAAAAAGACTAGATGTTCAAGAGAAACTTCAGAGAAGTCAAAATTTCATGGACCCTCAGCTCCAGCTTCTCCGTTTCACTTTCCGGAAGACTATAACACCAGAATAGCCAAAGGACACCTAGCTGGTGCGGGAAACACCAACTTCCTACCTGTCAAATAGTCTCAATGTGCATAAACAATTCATCAAAATAAATATTCTCTTACTCCCCACTGGGTAGGCAGCTTGCTAATGGCACGCTAACCATTATTTTCAAATGAAGACAGTTACTGAGTCTGGGGATTTGGATTGTAAGAGAAGGGCGAGGCGGGGTTCACATCAAATACATTTTAGAAGCAGAGAACACTTCAAAGGGAAACATAGGCCTGTGTGGAGAGTGCTGATCATGGCAGCCCACTGGGATTCGAGCTGAGGGGAGAGAGGGGCCAGGGAGGGACTGGCAGGGGAGGGGAGATGCTTGAGCAGAACCGTGGAGCCTATAGGATCCAGGAACATCCCTTGTAGGTCTGCCCAGAGCCTGAAACCAGGGGAGGCAAACAGCCCCCTCTTGGAAGACTAGTGTTCACACAGAATTCCTGGCTAGGTGAGAAGTACAGGCGGCTGTGATTTACACCTCATTGTAGAAGGTGCTTCAGCTCTGAAGGAGGGTAAGGAACCGTTCTGGGTCTGGCATAGATCTTTGATGTCATGGAACGTGACCCCATGCAGCCTTGAGAGCAGCCATTGGAAAAGTAGCTTGGGTCATGGAGTGAACCCTGAGTCTCCAGCCACAGCTCAGCCCTGTGGCCCCATGGGCTGCACACCAGACACCACTGGAGAGAGATGGAATGGCCAAGAGGGTCCCATGATTACTGGGGGAATAGTGGACAGGGAGGACAAGGGGCCAAACACCAGTGGGAAAGGCTGGGGGACACCTTGAGTGCCCAGGATGTGATCCAGATGGGGACTGTGGACTCAAGCTCTGGCACCACCACCAGGTGGCTTAGCTTCTGGCCTCAAAGAATACTCTATTGATCCTGCCAATGCCACAGGGTCAGGCTTCCCAGGGGGCACTAGTGGTAAAGAACCAGCCTGCCAATGCACAAGACATAATGATTTGTGGATTCAGTCCCTTGGTTGGGAAGATCCCCTGGAGGAGGGCATAGTATTCTTGCCTGGAGAATCCCATGTGCAGAGGACCCTGAAGGACTACAGTCTATAGGGTTGCAAAGAGTTGGACACAGTTGAAGTGAGAGGACACACAGCACATGCCACAGAGCCACAGAGATGATTAGATGAGGCGATCTTGTAAGGCACCCAGAAAAGTGCATGCTTTGAAGTGCAAAATATCACAAAAAAGGGTGGAGGACAAATGCGGGCTGGTCTGGGGATACAGGCAGGACAGACAAAGGCCTAATGTCTGAACATTTACAATGGATAACAAAAAGTCAATCGATCCAATAGGACAGTGGGCTCAGAATTTCAATTTGACACTTCACAGAAGAAGAGAACATAGCCAGTTAAGCTGAGTGGTCGCTTAACCACCATTAGTAGGCAACAGAATGTAAGTTTAAACGCCAACGAGATAGTGCTTCTCACCATCAGATCAAAAGGATAAAAGGAAATGGAGATTCTAACGTTGGCAGGATGCAGGGAGAAAGGGCACTTTCAGACGTTACTGGTGGCAATGTGATCCTTCTGTAGCTTTCTTTATTTTTAATAGATTCTGACACTATGTATTTTAAAAAAACAAAATGAAAAAAAATATACTTCTTCCACTTAGCAATTCTGCTCTTGGGAATCTCTCCTATTGAGGTAAAAAGAACCAGTACTTAAAACTATTTGTATGATGCTATTCACTGTAACATTGTTTGTTGAGACAACAGGAAAAAACAAAAAAAAAGAAGAAGAAAAAGAAAATCATCTGAGTGCCCATCAATGAGGGATATTGAATGAAATTTAAAACACAAAAATATTGCAACAAAATCACTGCAGATGGTGACTGCAGCCATGAAATTAAAAGACCCTTGCTTCTTGGAAGAAAAGCTATGACCAACCTAGACAGCATATTAAAAAGCAGACAAATTACTTTGCTAATAAAGGTCCATCTAGCCAAAGCTATGATTTTTCCAGTGGTCATGTATGGATGTGAGAGTTGGACCATAAATAAGGCTGAACTCTAAAGAATTGATGCTTTTGAGCTGTGGTATTGAATAAGACTCTTGAGAGTCCCTTGGACTGGAAGGAGATCAAACCAGTCAATCCTAAAGGAAATCAGTCCTGAATATTCATTAGAAGGACTGATTCTGAGGAAAGCTCCTATACTTTGGCCACCTAATGAGAAGAACTAACTCATTAGAAAAGACCCTGATGCTGGGAAAGATTAAAGATAGGACAAGAAGGGGACGACAGAGGACAAGATGGTTGGATGCCACCACTGACTCAATGGACATGGTTTGAACAAGCTCCGGGAGATGGACAGGGAAGCCTGGGGTGCTGAAGTCCATGGGGTCACAGAGACTGGGACACAACTGAGCAGCTGAACTACAACAGTAAAAAATCAGTGATGATATAAAAATAATTTAAAAAAATGATAATAACAAAATCAGTGATGTAAGGACATTTCCACCACATTTAATTAAGAAAAGCAAGATGCAGAATGTCTCAATAACAGAAACAACAACAGAAACTCTCTATGTGTAAGCAATCTTGCAATGCTCTAAAAATGATGCCCCCAATCCCAACACAAATGTTTGTTACTGATGGAGTTGAAGTGGGAAGAGTGGGAGAAAGAAGAAAAAATAACTCAAAGAAATTAAGAAAAGATTGATTTAGAAAAGACAGCATGTATTACATGAGCTCACGCATGTCAAATATAAATGTCAAAATGAAAATGGTTGATATCTATATAGTAGAATATTTGCTTTTTACTTATCTTTTTCTGTATTTTTTGATCCTTTTTTTTTTTTTAATAAACTATCTAAGGTGAAACTAGTAGCTCAGAGGTTAAAGCATCTGCCTCCAATGTGGGAGACCTGGGTTTGATCCCTGGGTCAGGAAGATCCCCTGGAGTAGGAATTGGCAACNATATCTATATAGTAGAATATTTGCTTTTTACTTATCTTTTTCTGTATTTTTTGATCCTTTTTTTTTTTTTAATAAACTATCTAAGGTGAAACTAGTAGCTCAGAGGTTAAAGCATCTGCCTCCAATGTGGGAGACCTGGGTTTGATCCCTGGGTCAGGAAGATCCCCTGGAGTAGGAATTGGCAACCCACTCCAGTATTCTTGCCTGGAGAATCCTATGGATGGAAGAGCCTGGTAGGCTACAGTCCATGGGGTCACAAAGAGTCGGACATGCTGAGCTACTTCACTCACTCACTCACCATAAAAGAAAGGACATTAGGAAGCCCGGCAAGGTCTGAGTCCAGTTAGCCTCCTACACTCATGTTGCTATGGTCAGTCACTCCGTGTGTGCAGCTCTTTGTGACCCCATGGACTGGAGCCCAGCAGGCTGCTTTACCAGAGGAATTTTCCAGTAAAAGTACTGGTGTAGGGTACCATTTCCTCCTGCAGGGGTTCTTCCCAACTCAGTGATGGAAACGGAATCTCCTGCATCTCCTGCGTTGACAGGCAGACTCTTTACCACTGAACCAGCTACAAAGTCCACGTACATACAAGTCTCCTACACACAAACCTTCAAGTCTGAGAACACTCAACATCTAGTTCCAGGAAGGAACCGGAGCCTGTGACATCAGTATCAGGTGTGAGTGGCATTTCAGCTTGCCCTCGTCCATCTCCTCCATCTCTTGCCCTCTGTCAGATGCAGCTGATGACCCTTCAGCTCTAGCACCCTCATCCTCTCCCTGCTCCAGTCGGTAACTCTTCTTGACTGTTCACCCCTTGCCAGCCCCTGTATGTCAGCTGGTGTACTGGGCTACCGTACTTTTCAAGGTACTGTACTATAAGATAAAAGATGTTTTATTTTGTGTTTTATAGTGTATTATTTGTGTGAAAACTACTCTACCTATTACAATAGAGTACTATATGGCCAGTTGTGTTAGTTGGGTGTCTAGGCTAACTTTGTTTGACTTATGAACAGAACTGAACTCATGAACGTGCTCTCAAAACAGAATCTTTTGTATGTGGGGGACGTACCATATCATGATACCATAGAGGGCATATGCTGGCCTAGAGGGCAGTGTCCTCTCATCTCCTTTTCTTCTGGTTAAAAAAATATATTATTATTATTATTTTAATTGGGGGATAGTATTTTCTCATCTCTTTTTCTCCTGACTTTAAAAAAATTAGTTTATTTTTAAATTGGAGGATAATTTCTTTACACTGTTGTGCTGATTTCTGAAGGACCTACCTCACTGAGATCAGATGGGAGCCCAGTTTCCTCCACACCTGTGGGCTCAAGGGCCTGTTCTCCTATACTGTTGGTTACTTCTCCTGCTTGTCCACTTTTTTCTTGAAACCCTTCTGGGCATGAGATTTAAACTTTGTCTATAGGCAATGCTCCCATTGCTCAGAAAACATATTGAATCAGACTCCATTTTGACCTTTTCATATCATAAAGGCCCCTAAAAAGTAAGCAAGTCTTATCCTGTTCACTTCCCCCACTCTCCTGAAGAAGGCTGAGCCATGGGGTAGAGAGGGATCAGAAGGCAAACCCAGAAGAGGTGATAGAAAAAAGAGGTGGGGTGGCTGTGTCCAGGGCTTCAAGGTGCAAGTTTTGGTTTAGGGGAGTGGGAGAGAGATTGGGGTCTATAGAAGAAAGGGCAGAGAGTATTTGTGAAGATCTGCAGTGGGGTCGCTCAGAGTCGGACACGACTGTGACTTAGCAGCAGCAGCAGTGGGTGAAGACACTGGAATGAGAGAAAAAGAAGGCCAAGTCCAAATCCACCTGGAGACCTGGCCCAAGGCCAACCACACAACCTTGGCCTCCCCTTCTGTGCCATAGTGCAGTGCTTCAGCTTGCAGAGGCATCACGGGTGGCAGAGGACTAGTCCTCTCAGCCAAGAGCCCGAAGGAGCAACCTGCAAAAACTCAGCTCACAAATGGGCAGTGACACCTATATCTACACCAATTTCTTTGTAGTTCTATCAAATTTGAAGGAAAGTTCTGATGAACAAGTCACAACATTTTAACTTCTTCAATGCCACTACTCTGAGCACAGTGTTGGACATTATTCCAGGGTTGAATATGAATCAATCAAAAATAAATACTGTTTGATGTTAATGCTTTCAAATTGATGCTGGAGAATATGCTTGAGAGTCCTTTGGATAGCAAGGAGATCGAACCAGTTAATCCTGAAGGAAATCAGTCCTGAATATTCATTGGAAGGACTGATGCTGAAGCGAAGCTCTAATACTTTGGCAACGTGATTCGAAGAGCCGACTCACTGGAATAGACTGGGATGTTGGGAAAGAATGAAGGCAGGAGGAGAAGGGAATGACAGAGGATGAGATGGTTGGATGGCATCACTGACTGTGGACATGAGTTTGACCAATCTTCAGAAGATAGTGAAGGACAGGGAAGCCTTTGGGGTGGCAAAGAGTTGGACATAACTGCATGACTGAACAACAAGGAGTTATCAATAGTTTTTACTATCTATGAGGAACGTTACCCATTCAGTCTTCATCAGATCCTTTCCAAAGTAGGTGAGAAACCTCAAAGTACGATCTAAAGCTAGGACATTTACCCATTCATTTCACAAATATTTATTAAATTCCTGATACTGGCTAGGAATAAGGGCACATGGGATACATTAGTGAACAAAATGGAACAAACAATTTCTCTTGTGGTGCTGACAGCCAGCATCCCACCCTTCAGAGGGAAACTGTTCACTGGTTTGTTTCTGAGAGTAAATCAAGGAGGAGAACATTCAGTCCTAACTGATCTATATCCTGGTCTTGTCTTTGAGAGTCATCTTCTCATGCAATTTCTAATGCTCTCCTGGAAAATACCAGCCACAAGAACATAGTATGCAAAGATGTAGGTGAATGGATGATCATTCAAGTTATGTTTGCTATATAGACGTGGAAGTAAAAAACCAAAATATCCATTATTGGGGACCAGTCAAATAAGTAATGGTGCATCGAGATAATGGAGTATTATGTAGTCATTTAAAAATATGAAGAGGCTTTAGAGTTCAAGATTCCTGGATGTTTTGAAATGAAAGAAGTAGGGTAGGGGAAGTGGTGGGTATTTGATGTGCCCACTTATATATGGTGAAATGCATATATGTTTGGTCAGTTATACACGGCTAGACAACTCATGGGGAGAGGGGAGAAGCTATCAACCAATCTTTCTTCTCAGAAGAGGGAGTGGAGTAGGACATGGAAAGTGAAAGAATGAAAGTGTTAGGCCCTCAATGGTGTCCAGCTCTTTGTAACGCCATGGACTATAGCCTGCCAGGCTCCTCGGTCATTGGAATTCTGCACGAAAGAATACTAGAGTGGGTTGCCATTTCCTTTTCCATGGAATCTTCCCGACCCAGGGATTGAATCCAGGTCTCCCACATTGCAGGCAGATTCTTTACCATCTGAGCTACCAAAACATGGGATGGGTGCATAATTTCATGAAATAATGAAGTGAAATGAAGTCACTCAGTCGTGTCTGACTCTTTGCGACCCCATGGACTGTAGCCTACCAGGCTCCATCCATGAGATTTTCCAGGCAAGAATACTGGAGTGGGTTGCCATTTCCTTCTCCAGAGGGTCTTCCCGACCCAGGGATCGAACCCAGCTCTCCTGCATTGCTGGCAGATACTTTACCGTCTGAGCCACTAGGGAAGCCCCCATGAAATAGTATTTTCCCTCAAATAGATGGGTTTTGATACTTTTATTTCATTTTATTACATATACATGCACTTTTTCGATTAAAAGTTATTATCATAAAAAGATATCAATGAGCTTTAAGAAATCATTGTCTATATTTCTGTCCAGTATGTCACAACCAGTATCTCTACCACTGGCCACATATGGCTGTGTATATTTAGAGATGAGTTGAAAGGGTTTCCATTATTGCAGAAGTTACACTGGACAGTGCTTGATGAACCTAGAGCTGGAGAGCCTTTCTTGAAACATCTAAGCTTTCATTTGTTATAGTTGACTCAACACAAAACAAACAAACAAACTGATACAGATTTTGCATTACTGAACAGGATAGGCATTTCCTTAAATGTAACATACATTTCTTCCTCTCTTCCTATTCATTAATCAGCAGAAAAGTGAAAAACTCATTCCTTCAACCATCTACAGTGTCTCAAGGCTCTTGGTTATTTTGCGTAAATTTTGAGTATTATTTGAATGTCTGTGTACTTTTGCCCCATGGAAATCTAAATTAATGTTTATGGATGCTATTTGAAAGCATATAATAAAATATAACTAACAAGTCGAAAATCATCTGATTTTTTTAATATATTGTGTAGATACTGGTACCTCCTCACCTTTTCAAATCCCTCATCCTCTAATTTGTTCAGGTTTCTGAGGTCCCTCTCCACTCCAGGAAGCCCTGACTGGGAGTGAAGCTTGAGTAACATGGCAACATACTCTAGTATTCTTGCCTGGAGAATCCGATGGACAGAGGAGCCTGGTGGACTGCAGCTCGTGGGGTTGCAAAGTCGGACACAACTGAAGTGACTTAGCATAGCATAGCATACAAGGGTTGTGAGCAGTATATTTGGTTCAATAAACAATGAACCAGTGAATCAGTTAGTGATTCCCCATCTATTTGTACTCTGAAATTTTCATTTGTGTGTCTTAATCAGCCCAGTATCAATTTAAACCTTCTCCAGTACTCAAACTGCACTCAAACTGTAGTCTTGGTCAATCAAACGCCAAGGAAGTCAACTTTAAGACTTAGTAAGTCTTCTTTCAATCAGTGAAAGATAAAATGCAAAATTAGTTCTCATCCTTGCCTTTTAGAGTGAAGATAGCTGATTGTAAAATTCTTTGCTCCACGCAGGGAGCCACCATACTCCCAACTAATAGGACCTCAGAGCATCGTCTGGCTGAAGATCTGCCCTCCTGAGAACTCCCTGTGGAGGACACTTTGTTGAATACAGTATCTTTCCACACTAAGCCTCACACCCAGCCAGCCCTTAGCTGGGGTTTCCCTAATGAACTACTTGAAGAAGTGTGGATGAATATAAAATGCTCTTCTACTCAATTTTTCTTTTCTATCTTTGGACTTCCCAGAAGACACCGCAATGACCCATCTTAGAGGAGAAAACAGCCTGCAGAGAATGTGCAAAGCTTTGTATTTACCTGCAAGCAGTTATTTAGAATGACCTTGGTACCACAAGAGAAATATTTAACACTACAGGTTCTCTCTTTTCTTATTCACAGACTTTTATGAGAATTGGCTTATAAAAGTGATTGATCTGAACTCACCATGGAGGAAAGAGAGGCCAAAATGGGGACCAGCCCAGCTTGCAAAGAGTATCTTTTCTCAGGACAGGCACTCAATGGGGAAGCCTCAGAATAGGCAAAGCGGGGAGATGGGTAAAACAGCACATTCCTGTTGTTCACTGTTAATCAGGCTGCAAAAATCCAGCAAAAACAGTCCTTGTATGGATCTGCCTCAGTTTACAAGGTGCAAAACAGTAAGACACAATAGAATCAGTTTTATTTTTCCTTTTATCCACTGAAGTGCTTTGAATGCAATTTTTAAAAGTATTGAAAATGTTACACTTTCAATCACTATCCAGTTCATTCTTATGGGAAACTTGTATAGTGTTTTAATTTAATTTCATTTAATTTATTGGCCACAGCATGTGGGGTTTTCATTCCCCATCCAGGTATCAAACCCTTGGTCCCTGCAGTTGAAGCACAGAGTCTCAGCTACTGGATCACCAGGGAAGTTCCTCTATGGGCAATATTTAAGGAAACATTTAAGGTTCAGGAAGCAACAGTTAGAACTGAATATGGAACAACAGACTGGTTCCAAATAGGAAAAGGAGTACTTCAAGGCTGTATATTGTCACCCTGCTTATTTAACTTCTATGCAGAGTACATCATGAGAAACACTGGACTGGAAGAAGCANTCCTTTGTATATTTTGGATGTAAATCCCTTATTGGCTATGTCATTTGCAAATGTCTTTTCCCATTCAGTAGGCAAACTTTTTTCCTCATTTATAGTTTCCTTTGCTGTAAAAATTGTTTTTGGTTTGATGTTGTCTCATTTGTTTATTTTTCCTTTTGTTTCCTTTGCCTGAGGAGACATTAAAAAAATATTGCTGAGACCAATGTCAAAGTGCATACTGCCATTAGTTTCTTCTGGAAGTTTCATTGTTTCCGGTCTTACATTTGTCTTTATATGAGTTAAACTCATAACTCCATAACTCCATTATGAGTTTATTTTTGTATAAGGTGTGAGAAAGTAATCCAGTTTAATTATTTTTCATGTGACTATCACTTTTCCTAACACCATTTATTGAACAGGCTGCCTTTTCCACAAAGTATATTATTAAGATGACAATACTTCCTAAATTGATCTACAGATTCAGTGTAATTCCTTTGCAAATGCTAGATGGTTTTCTATAGAAATTACTAAATTAGTCCTACAGTTCAAAACAAATAGAAAGTAAAATGGATAAAACAATATTGGAAAGGAAGAATAAAGTTGGAGGACTCACACTTTCTAATTCCATAACTGACTACGATAAGAATAGATTTTAAAAGTCCTCACTGAAAGGAAAATATATATATACAACTATGTGTGGTCAATAGATCTTAAGTAAACTTACTATGGTAATCATTTCACAGCACATACATATATCAAGTCATTATGTTGTACACTTAAACTTGTACAATGCGTTCACGTGTGCTCACTTGTATCTGACTCTGTGCAACCCCATGGACTGTAGCCTGCCAGGTTCCCCTGTCCATGGAATTTTTCAAGCAAGAATACTGAGCACAATGTTATATGCCAATTATATCTCAATAAAACCAGGAGGGGAAAACTTACTACAAAGCTACAGTTGTCAAGATAGTGTAGCCTGGAAATAAATGGAACAGAAATGAGAGTCCAGAAGTAAACCCTTTAATTTTGAGTGAGTTAATTTCAACAAGAGTGCTAAGACAATTCAAGGGGGAAAGAATACCACCATCTTTTCAACAGTGTTGAGATAACTGGATGCCCGCACGCAAAAGATTGAAATTGGGCTCCTTCCTCACACCACACACGAAAACTAACTCAAATGAACCACAGACGTAAATATAAAAGTACATCTATAAAACTCCTAGAAGAAAAGATGGGAGCAAATCTTTGTAAATTTGCAAGTCTTATTATACACAAAATCAAAAGCACAAGTCACAAGAGAAAAATGCATAAATCACACTGTATCAAAATTAAAAGCACTTTTTTTTTGTTTGTTTTTTTTTGCTGCAAATGATACCATCAAGAAAGTGAAAACACAACCCATTTCCAAATCATATATTGGATAAACCACTTATATCCAGGAAAGATGAAAAACTCTTATAGCGCAATGATTAAAAAACAAATATTTCAATTAAAATAATGGGATCTAATTAGACATTCTTCCAAAGAAGATATACAGTTGGCCAATAACACATGAAAAATCATTCAGTGTCATTAGTCATCAGGGAAAGAGAAATCAAAACCTCAATGAGAAGCTGCTTCACAAAGTATCAGATAACAAATGTCTGAAAGGATTTGAAGAAACTGAAACTCTCATTCACTGTTGCTAGAAATGTAAAACAGTACAGTCATTTTGTAAAAGAATTTGTCAGTTTCTTTAAGATGTTAAGCATAGAATTAAGATGTTAACCATATGATCTAGCGATTTCACTCCTAGAAATCTATTCAAGAGAAATTAAAACTGACTTCCTCAGAAAAATTTGTATATGAATATTTCAGAAGTATTAGTCATAATAGTCAAAAAATGAAACAATTCTAATGTACATCAACTGATGAATAAAGAAAATACGATATGTTGATACAATGGAATGTTATTCTGAAATAAAAAGGAAGGAAGTATTGATGATCAATATAAATGAATCTTAAAAACACTATGTTAGTGAAACAAGCTAGTTACAAAGAACCACATATCACGCAACTCCATTTATTTGAAATAACCAGACTAGGCAAGTCTCTGACCCTCTGTGNAAACAATTCTAATGTACATCAACTGATGAATAAAGAAAATACGGTATGTCGATACAATGGAATGTTATTCTGAAATAAAAAGGAAGAAGTATTGATGATCAATATAAATGAATCTTAAAAACACTATGTTAGTGAAACAAGCTAGTTGCAAAGAACCACATATCACGCAACTCCATTTATTTGAAATAACCAGACTAGGCAAGTCTCTGACCCTCTGTGACTCCAGGGACCACAGCCTTCCAGGCTTCTCTTTCCATGCAATTCTCCAGGCAAGAATACTAAAGTGGATTGCCGTGCCCTTCTCCAGGGGATCTTCCAGACCCAGGGATCAAACCCACCTCTCCTGTGTTACAGGCAGATTCTTTACCATCTGAGCCACCAGTGAAGCCCCTCAGAGAGAGAAAGGATAGTTTAGTGGTTGCCTACGGCTCGGGGAGGTGCAATAAAGGGAATTTAAGTTTCTTTCGGGGGGGAGGTGACAAAAATGTCCTAAAATTAGATGTGGTGATAGCTGTACATCTCTGTGAACATGCTAAAAACCTTTGAATTATACACTTTAGATGGGTGAATTGCATGATATATGAATTACATCTCGATACATTTATTTAAAACTGAGCACATCATGCTGGTCCCCTTACCTGGGGAGAGCTCACCTTCCACACACTGGAGCCAATTCAGATGTCATCTCCCCATACCCAGCCTGAGACCTGGAGCCTTCTCCGGGTGCCCACACATCCCACCTGCTTTTTGTTGACCCACCTCACGTTCTGGGGTCCATGGAGGGTTCACGTGCCTGAATCACACTCAAGAATAACAAGTCTTTCCTTAAGCACCCCTTGCCCCTCCCACATGAAGCTCTTTACAAGGGTCCCCCCTAAAGCCTAGGAGGCGGTGAGGAGTCTGTCCCCATTTTTATCAATTAGGAATCCCAAATTTGGATAAGTTATAGAACTTGCCCAAAGTCGCACAGCTACCGATACTGGTGTGTAGACAAGATGCCCAGCCTGTGACCCCACTGACCAGGTTTGGACACCCAAACTCGACCTGGGGGCGTGAGCTTGAACCACGAGCTCTTAGCAAGGATGCCAGTATAAGCNCTCCCACATGAAGCTCTTTACAAGGGTCCCCCCTAAAGCCTAGGAGGCGGTGAGGAGTCTGTCCCCATTTTTATCAATTAGGAATCCCAAATTTGGATAAGTTATAGAACTTGCCCAAAGTCGCACAGCTACCGATACTGGTGTGTAGACAAGATGCCCAGCCTGTGACCCCACTGACCAGGTTTGGACACCCAAACTCGACCTGGGGGCGTGAGCTTGAACCACGAGCTCTTAGCAAGGATGCCAGTATAAGCCTCTTATCTTCATTTCCCCATAGGAGCTGGAAGGCCTGCACTTGATGAATATTTAATAACTGATCCTTGAACAAATAAAGTTAAGATTTGATTCCTTTTAACTTCTCCCTATTAAGACTGTATTACTTCTGGGCAGGGCCCCACCTAATCCCTTATGGAATCACAGATATAGCTTCTGTTATCAACAGATGCTGGATGGTTGGAGTGACTGGATGGATATATTCCTGATACAGTGCTGGAGACTTGGTACACTCAGCAAATGCCTTCTTTTCTCCTAAAGCTGAAGGATGGAGGTGGGACCTACAAGGTGTAGGAGGGTCACAGCTTGCCCAGAGGACACTGGTGCAGAATGGAGAGGACATCATAGCCAGCCCTTGCCACCCCACTGTCCCCATTAGCACTGTGCTCAGTGTTAAAGTCACGGGAAGTATCTAGTCTGGCCTCATTCACCAAAACACCCACTGTGCACAATCAAATATGGCTTGGGGTTAAACTGCCTTCATGTGCACCATCTCAAAGAAAATCCCCAACTGCCCAGCTCTTGTATGTAGGTGATAATGGGAACTGAGAAGGGCTCAGCCCTTGGAGATAACTGCCAGGTGTGGTCAGAGCTGAAGACCAAACCTGGGTCTCTTGGGCCCCAATCCAGATCTCCAACTCTTCACGCAGTGACCCCTCTCTGGATATATTTCCCATCACCAGACATGGATAATTAACAGAGAAAGGGTCTGACTTGCTTGTTTCTCCTTTATAGCTCCACCTCTCAGTCCCAAGACCACCCTGGTGGCTCAGATGGTAAAGAATCTGCCTGCAATGCAGGGGACCCAGGTTCAATCCCTAGGTTGGGAAGATCCACTGGAGAAGGGAATGGCAACACACTCCAGTATTTTTGCTCAGAGAATNTTGTTCAGCCACTAAGTCATGTCTGACTCTGCAACCCCGTGGACTGAAGCATGCCAGGCTTCCTTATCCTCCACTATCTCCCAGAGTTTGCTCAAGTTCATGTCTATGATGCTGTCTAACAATCTGATCCTCTGCCTCCCTCTTGTCCTTTTGCCTTCAATCTTTCCCTGCCTCAGGGTCTTTTCCCAGCATCATGGGTTCTGTATTGGCTCATTAAAGAGCCATAATCTCGGCTGCTGGTGTTCATGTTTTATCAACAAGGTGGTTGAGTAGTTGGCTGAGCTGCTGCCATGACACTGACTCTTAGAGGAGGCATCACACTGAGGGCAGAATCACCGTCACAAAGGTTGCTACACGGGGTACGTAATTTCAGGGGGAGAAATGAAAAAGTTCTGGGATGGACGGTGCACGTGCTTAATGTCAATGAACTTATCACCTGAAAATGGTTTAAATGGTCTTTTTATTACATATGTTTTACTATAATAAAAAAGTTACAAAATGTTACAGTTGAGAGAAATAGATCTATTATATAAATTCTANCTGTTGCCCCCTTCTCCTCTTGCTGTCAATCTTCCCAATGATTTTTTTCCCAATGATTCAGGATGTTCCCTGGGGTAAAATTATATGACTTCCAGAATTAATTTGATTATGAAAGAGCTGTAAATATTCTGGGAGGAAGGGGTAAGTTACAGTATAGTGAAGATGATGGTGGTCTTGGTGGCAACAATCAAGACAATAATAGTAATTGTGTGTATATGAACTTTAAGGCCAAATACATATGCAGATACAAGAGCCCTTCAGGCATAAACACCNATGGGGTAAAATTATATGACTTTCAGAATTAATTTGATTATGAAAGAACTGTAAATATTCTGGGAGGAAGGGGTAAGTTACGGTGTAGTGAAGATGATGGTGGTCTTGGTGGCAACAATCAAGACAATAATGGTAATTGTGTGTATATGAACTTTAAGGCCAAATACATATGCAGATACAAGGGCCCTTCAGGCATAAACACCCAGGAGCTGAAGGCAAACATTTCAGTTGAATGAGAACCAAATTATTGCTGCTGCTGGGTCTGGCTCTAAGATGGATAAACCTATATAAGGGCCTACAAACCTTTTTGTGATTCCTTGATTTTTTGCTTATAGAGAAAAGATTCTGCTTTTTTCAACAAAGTTCATCTAAGATACATCCACAAAACTTTTTATCCCAATGACATGTCATAGCTTTATTTTTGAACCCTGAAGTATGTGTTATTTATGCCTACTCTCTCTAATAATTTCTATGTATTGTTAAGGTAGCATTACTTCCCCACCTCTAAAATAAAAATAAACGCTTATTATTCTCTGAATAAAAAGGTTGTATAAAAGTAAAAGTTAGTTAACCTTCAGATGCTATCAATCTAAGGATATGTTTTTATTCTCAGCGAATGAAAGAACTTTACTTACCATAACATTGTTTTCTGGATTCCAAGCATCAAAATTCCAGGTGCACTGGCTGTTGACTTGAGCCATCATCCTGGGTGGAGTGGAGTCCGGAACAATGGTCTTTCCACTCTTGTCATTTTCACCATTTTTCTTCTTATTCCCTAACTGCTCATTGATCCTCAAGGGATTATTGATCTCCCAGTTCTGTCACTTCAGTCGAGTCCCTTCTCATGCCAAGTAGTAAAATACTACTTTTCATGCCTTTCTGAATAGATCAATGTCAGATTCAAGCATTAATCATACCTTAAACTTGGATGCTTTACCAAATATCCCTCTTAGTGGCTGCCTTGCTAGAATATTAATGATTCATCGATTACACACCAGTTTTTTTTATTAAATGCTGATATAATTGCATCTGTAGGATTTGATGGCAATATCACAGCCAAGTGTCCAACATGTAGACAGGAACAGACTCTCTCACGAGAAATCAACAGTACATACAATCTCAGGCGGCCTTTCTCCATCAAACCTAACTGCATTAACCCAGTGACATGTGTTTGCTTGCCTAGGTTTTTGTTTGTTTGAGGTTCATGACCCCATGTCAAGTAAATCAGCTGATGCTTTTGATCCTGTTTTCTTGCCTGTAAAATGAGGATCAAGGTTGATGATGTCTGTGTGATGATGCCAGTTTCTGGAAGGGGCTGAATGTGGAAAAGACAGAGTCAGGAAACCGTCTTATTTTTAACCCACTGTGATCTCCTACTTTTAAGTCTCTGTACGAGAGTTGGATAATGTCTCAGGCAGACCCACAGCTTTTCTCATCAATGTCAGGTATTTGTGAGGCCTCCATCTTGGATATTAAAAACAGTCTAGTCTAATTCTAAATTTCAGTATCTCACTGATTTTCCCACAGTTCAGCTGTGACTTAGGTTTGAAAATCCACGAGGGAAACATAAGGTGTCTCTTCATGTTTTGACCACCCTCTTATTGCCTCCTCGCTGAGACCCCCAGGACTCAGAAGGAAGGAAGAGGGTTAGCTGGAGACCCAAGGCTGTCTCCTAAGTTAGCCGGTGCTGTCCACGGTCCTTCATCACAGCAGATGCTCAAATACCAGCTTTCTTTTAAAGGCCGCTTTCATAGTTTTCTCTGGAACCTTCACCACACGCCCACCACCCCCACCAGCCAGGAAATCTCTGCTGGACATGCCCTGTGACTCACCTCAGCTGCTGCTGGGGCTCATGCCAAGCACCCTTCTGACCCAGACGCACCTTCTTGATGACCTTGGCCCAGCCTCCTTCTGTAGAGTGAGCCCCGAGTGAAGAAGGACATAGTCCAGCTCTGTGTCACCCAAGCACCAGTCCTGGCCCTTCCCAGGGAGACAACCACAGCCCCTGGTCTCTGCCGTCTCCTTCGTCAGCTGCCCTGAGGGTCAATCAAGGTGGCCCGCTGATGCCCTTGCCACACAGCGGGCTCAGGTGCCAATTGGCAGACAGGTCACACAGTTGTTGGGAGCATCTTGAATGACCTTCATGAGCTGGACAATGCTGTACAAAACACAGGTGAGTTGACCTCTGGCGCCTCAGCTTCCTCGCTGTAGAGTGGAGATAACAGCAAGACCTCCGAATTCTGGGCCCCGTGTGTTGACATCCAGCAGGTCATTGCCCCCCAAGTTCTCCCCTACTCCACAGGGGCAGAGCCCTAAGACCCACTGTCCACCTTTCTGCCTGAGGGATCCGGTTAGATTCTGTCCATGATGGGGTCACGAGCTGTTCAGCATCAGGCTAGGCATCAGCAAAGGCAGCTGTGTGGGCATTAGCTCAGGAAAGGTCTGGAGATGTGCCAGGGCTTCCAAGCTGCCTCTGAAGAATCAAGTGCTTGGTTGCTGTGGAGGCATGAGAACACCAACCTCACCATCACCGCCATCCCAAGCAAGCCTGATTGCTGCCTGGCTTCACAGATTTGCTGAGAGCATGAAGTGAGTCTGTTCCCTGAGAGTGTTCAGAACAGCTTGGGGCATGGTGAGTGCTTGGTGAACGTCAGCGGCTATAACGTATTCTCTACGATTCTCAATAACACGGATCAATCCATGTGAAACTTCATGCCTGTAGGAGAAAGGGAGTGGAGGGCAGCTTGGTTCTGTGCCAAAGGCCTGGGTAGAGGGAACAGAGTGAATAGAGAAAGCGAGTGTGCAGAGGCTGCCACGCTCACACTGCTCGCTCAGGAAGAGAGATGCTATGGGCACTCACCCAAGTGAAGCATGTTCAGAACATGTTGGGAATATACCTGCTATTGACAGATGATGTCATAGAAAAGTCAGTTGAGATTTGACCTGTCCAGCTGTCTCTTCAGCTGCCCAAGAAAAAAGTTCAATATCCATGCCGACCTCTCTCTATTCGGTACCCATATGGGCCATACACATGGAGGGCAAGCTCACACATTAACTTTGCTGTTGAATCTTTCATTAGATTTAACTTGAAGCCAGCAATGGACTCATTGGAAAATATCTTGATACTGGGAAAGATTGAAGACAAAGGAGAAGAGGGTGACAGAGGATGAGATGATTGGATGGCATCACCAATGCAATGGACATGAATTTGGGCAAACTTTGGGAGATAAGGCCGGACAGGGAGGCCTGGCGTGCTGCAGTTCATGGGGTCACAAAGAGTCAGACAGGACTTAATGACTGAACAACAACAGCACCTTATATTAGCAAAAAGGAATCAGGGACCTGGAAAGTAGATCAGTGAGTTACCAGCAAGCCGAGCAGAACCAAGGTGGAGAGATACTTTGATCAACAACTTTGAGCTGAGCGATGCTCTGTAGCCAGGACCTGCTTCGAGGGTGCTGACGAGCCAGTTGCATTTAGTTCTGCTCCACAGGAACTCATTGAAGGAGAGTTTTGAGTATGTGAGTATTGCGGTGATCATGTATTTGTCTGTATCTCTAAGAGGATGACCCCACATAAAGGCCTAGAATATAAGGGAGAACAAACAAGAAAACAGAGCTTTTTGTGACATCTTGATTTTTGTTTGCAGGGAAGCTGCTTTTTTCAGTAAAGCTCATCTAAGGTACATCCTCAAATTTTTTATCCCAATGACATATCATGGCTTTGTTTTTGAGCCCTAAAGCACATGTCATTTTTGTCTAATCTCTCTAATGATCTCTATATCCTGTTAACGTGGCATTCCTTCCCCATCTCTAAAAGCAAAATAAATGCTTTTATTTTTATATGACCTATTATTCCCTTGAATCAATATTCTGCATTTATCTTTTAAGGTTGTGTTAGTTTCTGTTGTATAGCAAAGTGAATCAGCCAGGAGTGGGTAGCCTATCCCTTCTCCAGCAGATCTTACAGACCCAGGAATCAAATTGGGGTCTCCTGCATTGAAGGCAGATTCTTCACCAGCTGAGCTACCAGGGGAGCCCATTTATATACATGTATTCCCTCTTTTGTGGATTTCCTTCTCATTTAAGTCACCACAGAGCACTGAGTGCCCTGAGCTGTTCAGTAGGTTCTCATTAGTTATCTATTTTAGGCATAGTATCAGCAGTGTGTATATGTCAGTCCCAGTCTCTCAGTTCCTCCCACCCTTCCCCCTTGGTATTTGTTTTTTGTGTCTGTGTGTCTACCTCTGCTTTGCAAATAAGATTGTCTATACCATTTTTCTAGATTCCACCTATATGTGTTAATGCACAATATTCGTTTTCCTCTTTCTGACTCACTTCACTCTGACAGGCTCTAGGTCCATCCGTGTCTCTGTAAATGGCACAATTTCATTCCATTTGATGCCTGAGTAATATTCCATTGTATATATACACACATTTTCTTTATCCATTCCTCTGTTGATGGACATTTAGGTTGCTTCCACTTCTTGGCTATTGTAAACAGCACTGCAGTGAATATTGGGGTGCATNCACTTCACTCTGACAGGCTCTAGGTCCATCCGTGTCTCTGTAAATGGCACAATTTCATTCCATTTGATGCCTGAGTAATATTCCATTGTATATATACACACATTTTCTTTATCCATTCCTCTGTTGATGGACATTTAGGTTGCTTCCACTTCTTGGCTATTGTAAACAGCACTGCAGTGAATATTGGGGTGCATGTATCCTTTCAGACCATGTTTTTCTCCGGGTATATGCCCGGAAGTGGGATTGTGGGGTCATTGTTGTTGTTCAGTTACCCAGTCATGTCCAACTCTTTGCAACTCCATGGACTGCAGCATTTGAGGCCTCCCTGTCCATCACCATCTCTCAGAGTTTGCCCAAGTTCATGTTCATTGCATCAGTGATGCTGTCCAGCCATCTCATCCTCTGATGCCCTCTTCTCCTTCTGCTCTCAATCTTTCCCAGCATCAGGAACTTTTCCAATGAGTCATCTGTTTGTATCAGATGACCGAAATACTGGATCTTCAGCTNAGTTCATGTTCATTGCATCAGTGATGCTGTCCAGCCATCTCATCCTCTGATGCCCTCTTCTCCTTCTGCTCTCAATCTTTCCCAGCATCAGGAACTTTTCCAATGAGTCATCTGTTTGTATCAGATGACCGAAATACTGGATCTTCAGCTTCAGCTTCAGTCCTTCCAGTGGATATTCAGGATTGATCTCCCTTAAGATTGATTGGTTTGTTCTCCTTGCAATCCAGGGGACTTTCAGGAGTCTTCTCCAGCACCACTGTTGGAAGGCTTCAATTCTTTGGTATTCTGCCTTCTGGTAGAGTCATATGTTAGCTCTATTTTTAGTTTTTCAGGGAATTTCCATACTGTTCTTCAAAGTGGCTGCACCAGTTTACATTCTCATCAACAATGTAGGAGGATTCCCTTCTCTCCACATCTTCTCCAACATTTATTGTTTATTGAATATTTGATGAAACCATTCTGACTTGTGTGAGGTGATACTTCATTGTAGTTTTGATTTGCAGACTTTAAAAGAAAGTGTTCACATCTTTCAAAAAAAGAGTACTCATGTCTTTGATCTAAAATTTTAATGGCAGGAATTTCCCTGAAGATCATGTGAATGAGAATGAAAAGGGACTCTCCTATAACCGGTCTCCGGGAAGCACCATCTGTATCTTTGTATAGCCATGGTCTTGGGGGTTTCCAATGTGTGAGCATTTGATGGAAGTCCCACTCATCTGAACAAGAACATCCAGTACATCACTGGCTTCTCAGTAATGCTAACAATTATGTCTCAGAAGCTGTAAGAAAAGAAGAGGGGCCTTTCATACAGATGCCAAGAAAGAACGGGTTTGTTCAGGAGTCTCAGCAGAGCACTGGGCTAAGAGCGTGACAGCTTCCCAGTTCCTGGGCAAGTTACTTCCCCTTTTCCTTATCAATTCCACATCTGAAAATAGAGGAAATAAACAGTACTTCGCTCAAAAGATTGGTATGAGGGTTTCAAGAGCCTAGAACGATGTCTGGCAAGCTGTGGGTTTTATGAAGATAAGTCAGAGGTATTTGGTTTAGAAAAGATGAATTGGAGCTGATAGGAAAATTCAGAACGAATACTGTCACAGGGAGTTCCCTGGTGGCCCAGTGGTTAAGGCTCAGTGCTTCCATTGCAGGGGCATGGGTCTGAAACCTGGTCTGGAAACTAAGATCCCACATGCCAAATGATGCATAAAAAAAATCTAAAAAATAAAGGAATGCTGTCACAGAAGAATTGCAGAGGAGATGGCACTGGGGAAGATCCAGAGATCTCTAAGGGTCGAGCTGAGGAGGTATCAGGCAGCACCAGGTTGTGGAGGAAGTGATGGGCAGCCCTCACAGAAGGTATCTGATGATGAATGGTATTGATGGGCAGGCCATGCCATGCAGTGGGCAGCCAGTGCTGCAGGAGGTGGTGGGTGCTGGGAACTTGTCTCTATAGATGAGGCTGAACCACACCTGCTCTTTTACAACATGGACTTAGACTGAGTTCCTCAATGAACCAAAGGAACATGCTGGACACACACAAGTGTTGCAGGTGTGTTCACCAGCAAAAGATGGTCATTAAGAGCCAGCAGAGGATAATGAAGAGAGAGTCCTGCCAAATGCATCCTTAAACAAANACATGGACTTAGACTGAGTTCCTCAATGAACCAAAGGAACATGCTGGACACACACAAGTGTTGCAGGTGTGTTTACCAGCAAAAGATGGTCATTAAGAGCCAGCAGAGGATAATGAAGAGAGAGTCCTGCCAAATGCATCCTTAAACAAAAAAAAAAAAAGCAAAACTGTTAGATCAGGGTAACATCTGTCAGATCTCAGGGACCAAGATCACAGGGGGATGTTAGGTTGATTCCAGCAGGTCCTTTTGACAAAGACGTGCTGTTCTTATGACTATAGCAGAGAGCTGTGAGGAGAAGCTGGAGATAATTAGTGGGCTTGTAGCTGGTTGGACAACTGCATCCAGAGTGCTGATTGACAGGGCGTTACGGAGATCCATGGGTTCTTTTGTTACTGTTGTTGTTCAGCCACTAAGTCATGTCTGACTCTGCAACCCCGTGGACTGAAGCATGCCAGGCTTCCTTATCCCCCACTATCTCCCAGAGTTTGCTCAAGTTCATGTCTATGATGCTATCCAACAATCTCATCCTCTGTCTCCCTCTTGTCCTTTTGCCTTCAATCTTTCCCCGCCTCAGGGTCTTTTCCCAGCATCATGGGTTCTCTATTGGCTCATTAAAGAGCCATAATCTCGGCTGCTGGTGTTCATGTTTTATCAACAAAGTGGTTGAGTAGTTGGCTGAGCTGCTGCCATGACACTGGCTCTTAGAGGAGGCATCACACTGAGGGCAGAATCACCGTCACAAAGGTTGCTACACAGGGTACGTAATTTCAGGGGGAGAAATGAAAAAGTTCTGGGATGGACGGTGCACGCGCTTAATGTCAATGAGCTTATCACCTGAAAATGGTTTAAATGGTCTTTTTATTACACATGTTTTACTATAATAAAAAAGTTACAAAATGTTACAGTTGAGAGAAATAGATCTATTATATAAATTCTATTTAATGGAAGGTCTAAAAGCTGAAGTACACGTGTCTCACTTCTGGCTGTGCTCTGACATATTTTGGTGATAAGTTCTCAGTTCAGATGGGTTTAAAAGCAAGAACAAATTTATAGACAGGATCGGGGAGTTTTCTGTTTGTGTTCGTTTTGGATACATGTTGTTCGAGGTTCAGTGAAGACTACTCATGTAAAGGCAACTTAAAGCCATCATTTTAATATAACTAACAAATTCAAATAAGAATCCAGAATTGAAAACAATTATGATTGATCAATTTACATGTAAAAAATAATTATAACAAATTATACTAACAAAATATATGAGAAAGTTTGATGTATACATGGCATATCCAAAAGAGTTTTCATGTAATATTTTGAATCTGCTCCATTTGAACTTTGTATAACTACTTTTTAATCACCCATCTCCATGAAATGTAGAAATTGTACCATATTATTTGTTTATCATATTCAGTATTTACTAGTTGTGCTGTCAAAAATGAAGTGGAGTCATTCAGCAAATTTCATTCAAAAAATATTAATTTTGTGAAATTAAGTAAATGACTGAATTGAGTAACTAAATATTAATAAAACTGTAAAATTAAGCAAATGACTAGTATTTTTATTTTAATGATATGAGTTAAGTAATTTACCATACTCAACATTTCAAACGATGCTCATTTAACTATTAATGGATACCAAAAAAAGGGAAACATTTTACTGAAAAAAACCAGGAAGTGAAAAAACTCTAGATAGGAGAAATTTAGATATAGTTAGATGTGGATTTGGAGACCTTGGGTTTGTGCCTCAACTTTCCCCTCTGTTAAATGGCCTGGATCCAAAAGGGATTGCTGTGAATAAGAAACAAATTGAGACGTGCAATACTAATGCGCTCATTGCTTAGTACCTGATGCAGAGTTTGCAGAAGGGATTAGCTCTTTTCCTAAAAATCCCTCCACCATCAAGACCTATACACACTATTACAGGGATGGGCATCCAGTCCCACCACTCCATGGCAAATAGATTGGGGAAAATGGAAATGGTGACAGACTTTATTTTTTTGTGCTCCAAAATCACTGCAGATGGTGACCACAGCCATGAAATTAAGACACTTGCTCCTTGGAAGGAA
This sequence comes from Neotragus moschatus, assembly GCA_006410615.1. Classification (NCBI taxonomy): domain Eukaryota; kingdom Metazoa; phylum Chordata; class Mammalia; order Artiodactyla; family Bovidae; genus Neotragus; species Neotragus moschatus. The sequence continues at coordinate 164,728 of SJYA01000195.1, forward strand.
AGCTATGACAAATCCTAACAACATATTAAGAACAGAGACATCACTTTGCCAACAGAGGCCCACATAGTCAAGCTACGGCTTTTCCAGTAGCCATGTACAGATGAGAGAGCTAGACCATAAAGAAAGCTGAGTGCCGAAGAACTGATGCTTTTGAACTGTGATGCCAGAGAATACTCTTGAGAGTCCTTCGGACAACAAGAAGATCAAGCAAGTCAATCCTAAAGGAAATCAGTCCTGAATGTTCATTGGAAGGACTGATGCTGAAGCAGAAGCTACAAACAATACTTTGGCCATGTGATGTGAAGTGCCAACTCATTGGAAAAGACCCTGATGCTGGGAAAGATTGAGGGCAGGAAGAGAAAGGGGTGACAGAGGATGAGATGGTTGGATGACATCACCAGCTCGATGAACATGAGTTTGAGCAAACTCTGGGAGACGGTGATGGACCAGAAAGCCTGGCGTGCTGCCATCCAAGGTGTCACAAAGAGACATGACTGAGAGACTCAACAACAACAACTGGAAGTCCCTCTCCCATCAAGGCCTATACACACTGTTATATAGAAAATATCAATAGAAACCTAATAAGAACCTACTGCATGAACAGGGGATTCTACTCAATAATTTATAATGGCCTATATGAAAATAAAATCTGAAAAAGAGTGGATATATGTGATTTACTATGCTGTATACCTGAAACTGACACAACATTGTAAATCAACTATGCTCCAATAAAATAAATTCCTAAAAAAGGTGAGAGGTTGAAATGGCTTCAGCTACTTCCCAGAGGTCTCTGGGAAGAAAGTGCAATGAGAGGACCATTTTCTGAGATGCAGCAGACCAGAAGGATACCATGTGCTCAGAGACTAACATGGGTAAAAATTTTCAAATCTCTCTCGCCTTGCACCAGCAGGTCTTCTGCCCCTGCTTCCCCTTGCTGACCCCATCAGAAGCCAGAGAGTAAGGGCACTGCGTGTATTCAGCCACTGTTTAGCAAAAAACACCCCCAGGGGATAGATAGGCCAAGAGCAACCAGCTCAGAAGACATCTGTGTCTTTCCTATTCTCACCAGCAAGATTGTTTATACTAGCAAACTCCACACCTGAGCTTCTAACAAGTTATACTAACAAGTTATTCTTATAGCAATAAGTTATTCTCATTTCTTCAATGACTTGTTGCGAAGTAAGGTACTGAAGAAATAAAACTATTAAACTGTCTTACCAGATGAAATGGTTTTTCCAGCCATCAATTTTCATTCTGATGTGGTCAAAAATAAAAATAAGAGAAAGTGGATGTAGGATTAAGAAAAGGAAATAGTTTTAACATTTGGTAGGAAAATAACATGAGTTTTTGGTGATAATAGTAAACTCAGACTGAGATAGCCAGAATGTGTCACAACACAATCCATCTGTTGAACTCCTAACAGCCAATGTTCACAATAAACTGTGGAAAATTCTGAAAGAGATGGGAATACCAGACTGCCTGACCTGCCTCTTGAGAAACCTATAAGCAGATCAGGAGGCAACAGTTAGAACTGGACATGGAACAACAGACTGGTTCCAAATAGGAAAAGGAGTACGTCAAGGCTGTATACCGTCACCCTGCTTATTTAACTTCTATGCAGAGTACATCATGAGAAATGCTGGGCTGGAAGCAGCACAAGCTGGAATCAAGATTGCTGGGAGAAATATC